>BLSH010441030.1:109991-125284 GCA_018402905.1 Glandirana rugosa
GGGGGTCGTGTGGGTGAATACGGAGATTAGTGGGGGGGTCATTAGAGGCATAAGTGGGTGTGCTGGGGGGTGATTAGAGGCATAAGTGGGTGTGCTGGGGGGGTGATTAGAGGCATAAGTGGGTGTGCTGGGGGGGTGATTAGAGGCACAAGTGACTTGCGACCGGGCTCCGAGGAAAGGGCCCTGCCAGGGGGGCCCTTCATGGTTTCTTGCATCGGGGCCCTGAGGGTTCTAGTTACGCCACTGGGTGAAACAATACCTATACCTTACATAGAGTCCATGGGTTGTAGCACCATGCGTCTATATGATGGACAATCAGTTTTACTTAGAGTTAGGAATTAATACAATGGACTTTACCGGCACGTATAATAAAATATAAAAATGTATTGCTCTACATTAAAAAATGTTAACACCACTCAAACATGATCACAAACATAGCAAAAAATACTCATAAAAAGCATTGTAAACAGTACAAGTGGTTCCCTTGGGGGATATAGTACCATCCAGGGCTATAGGATTTGGGTAAGTATATTCCACATAAATTGTCTCCCAATGTGGGGTTCCACTTGACCATCTTGACATAAATAATGACACATCGCTTAGTCGCAAAATATGTAGCGCTGTCATTATTTTATGCTTTTTATGAGTATTTTTTTCTATGTTTGAATGGTGTTACCATTTTTTAATGTAGATCAATACATTTTTATATTTTATTATACGTGCCGGCAATGTCCATTGTCTCAATTCCTAACTCTAACTGCCATTTCAGGACGTGGCACATTTATACTTTTGGCACCCTGTAGGCCATCTGGGGGCACCACCATCTTTCCTTTTTCATCAATCAGTTTACTTACCTGATACTTTGCTCCCCTGGCAGACCATGCTCCCCCAAAATCTATGGACCCTGCCCTGTTATTGATGATGTCACAACCCTAGAGGGCTTGTGCGCAGAAGCTGCAGGGACTGGTCTAGCTGTGGGGAGGAGAGGAGAAAGTATCTTCCTCTAAACCAGGGATCTCCAAACTACGGCCCTCCAGCTGTTTGCGGAACTACACATCCCATGAGGCATTGTAAAACTCTGACATTCACAGATATGACTAGGCATGGTGGGAATTGTAGTTCCTGAACAACTGGATGGCCATAGTTTGGAGACCCCTGCTCTAGACCCCTGCTCTAGACCAAAATGTGCAGACACAGCCCTACTCCAGGGGATAGTTTTTTATTTGCCCGGAATTGGGCTATAATGGTATTATATAAATATGTACTATACATAGCTTTATCTCAAAATACTAATATTGTGCACCCTTACTGTAAAATTACATACGTCTACCAATTCACTTCTTCCACAATTAAACGTTTGTTTCAGAAGGTTTAAACCATTATCAAAATTGCAACCAGTGACCTTGATCAGAGATTGGTAATAAAAAACATAACTCTAAAAAATGTTTCTATTCTAACCATAACCACGAAACTAAACACTTTATGAATGTAATATATTCTGATTCTTTTCTATTTGTTTACAGACTGTACTCTGAAGGTATGAAGATCTGTATTCTATTTGCATTCCAGAATTACAGAGATTATGTGAATAGAATGCTTTTTTGTTGGCAATTGACGTTAAAAAGGAGTGGCCTTCAAATCATCCATAAACAGGTTGCATTGTCCACTTTGAAAATTCCTTCCTGTTTTTGGGCAGTGCCTTCCTGCTCTGCGTGGGAGGCTTTATTTATAGAACAGACAGGCAACCCAGCATATAAAAACTACTACAGGTAATAAAAGAACCGCACATCATTTGGAGATGGTGTTCCAAAAGAAAAACAGTCTTGCGTACAGCTCCGATATTTAATGTTGATTAAGGTGCCCTTTTTAACATTTGCAATTACGTTATGCCATAACTACCTATAGTTTTGCTGGCAATTACAATGCATTCTGTTGTCTAGTATTTGTGCAGCCTAGAATAAATGTTAACTCTTTTGTTGCCTAAACTGGGAAAACATAAAACCAATGTAGCCAGCTGTTTAAAACTGTTTTCTATAACTAGTTAGACACAACCTACATTAGACAATGATCACCAGTAAGAAATATCTAAAATATTTTATCTTAATGAATTGTATCGTTATGGCTTTTGTTATCTTATCCTAAAATAGATCTAAAACCTAACTGGATGACATTTAGCTTATAAAAATGCTATGGGGTTGGTTTACGAAAACTGGAGAGTGCAAAATTTGGTGCAGCTCTGCATAGAAACCGATCAGTTTCCAGCATATATATATATTTTTTTGCCAAAGCTTAACCACTTGACCTCTGGAAAGTTTCACCCCCTTCCTGACCAGAGCATTTTTTTCAATTTGGCACTGCGCTACTTTAACTGGTAATTGATCACCACTGGGATTTTTATTTTTTTGCAATATAAACTAAAAAAGACCGCAAATTTTTTAAACAAATAATATTTTCTACTTTTTGCTATAAAAAATATCCAATAAACGCAATTTGTGTCATACATTTAGGCCAAAATGTATTCAGCTACATGTCTTTGGTAATAAAAAAAATTAAATAAGAGCATATTTATTGGTTTGCGCAAAAGTTATAACATCTACAAACTATGGTATATTTACATCAATGTATGCAGCTTTTACTTTCTGACTGCCTATCTTATTTCTTGAGGTGCTAAAATGGAAGCAAATAGCTTGGGGTGTCTACTTTCCAAAAAGGGGTCATTGGGGGGTTTGTGCTATCTTGGCATTTCAGGGCCTCCGAAACTGTGATAGGTAGTGGTAGCCTGAAGGTGGTGATTGGTTTTCGGGGTCCTGTATGCGGCTAGACTGCCAAAAAGTCTCTCATATGTGGTATCCCCATACTCAGGAGAAGCAGCAGAAAGTATTTTGGGGTGTAATTCCACATATACCCATGACATGTGTGAGCAATATATCATTTGAGTGACAACCTTGTGTAAAAAAAAAAAAAGAAATGTTTTTTCATTTTCCAGAAACGTGTGGCAAAACATATAATATTCCATGGACTCAACATGCTTCTCAGCAAATAGCTTTCCAAAAAGGGGTCATTTAGGGGGGGCTTTGAACTGTCCTGGTATTTTATGCCCAACATTAGAAGCTTATGCCACACATCACGCACTCTTCTAATCACTTGAAGAACAAACTTTTGCTGACACTTTTTGCTTACATGAAAAAAATATTTTTTTTTTGCTACAAAATTACGTTGAACCCCCAAACAGTATATATTTTTTTAAAGCAGATGCCTTACAAAAATAAAATGGTGGGTGTTGCATTTTTTTTTTTCACACAGTATTTGCGCAGTGATTTTCCAAACGCACTTTTTTTGGAAAAAAATACTTTTTATTTTAATGCACAAAAATACAATATATTGACCAATTGTATAGTACAAATATAAAAGATGATCTTATGCAGAGTACATACGGATTTTCGCAAAAGTGAGTACACCCCTCACATTTTTGTAAATATTTTGTTATATCTTTTCATGTGACAACACTGAAGAAATGACACTTTGCTACAATGTAAAGTAGTGAGTGTACAGCTTTTATAACAGTGTACATTTGCTGTCCCCTCAAAATAACTCAACACACAGCCATTAATGTCTAAACTGCTCTCAACAAAAGTGAGTACACCCCTCAGTGAAAATGTCCAAATTGGGCCCAAAGTGTCAATATTTTGTGTGGCCACTATTATTTTCCAGCACTGCCTTAACCTTCTTGGGCATGGAGTTCCCCATAGCTTCACAGGTTGCCACTGGAGTCCTCTTCCATTCCTCCATCATGACATCACGTAGCTGGTGGATGTTAGAGACCTTGCACTCCTCCACCTCCTATTTGAGGATGCCCCACAGATGCTCAATAGGGTTTAGGTCAGGAGACATGCTTGGCCAGTCCATCACCTTTACCCTCAGCTTCTTTAGCAATGCAGTGGTTGTCTTGGAGGTGTGTGTGTGAGGTCGTTATCATGTTGGAATACTGCCCTGCGGCCCAGTCTCCGAAGGGAGGGGATCATGCTCTGCTTCAGTATGTCACAGTACATGTCTGTAGGCACTTAACTACTGGATTACCCCTCCTGTGAAATGTGGGTTCTCCTCTAATAAGTGCTAGTTGCGCTCTATGTTTTTCCAAGCAATAAATAAATTAAACTTTGAACATTAATGCATATTACTCTGCATAAATATCACCATATGCTAATACAGTTAATAAAAATGATTGCTTATGTTCAGTTTCTACTTTTAAAAGTCCTTAAATTCTTCATAAAAAAACTGCAAATTCCATGTATTAACACAAAGTCAAATCAATTAACCCTTAATGGTCAGTTCCTTTTTAAGGGTTTTAATATATGCCAATGTCCTGTGCAAGTGCTGGTATACTGGTTGGGGACAATCCTATGTTGAGTGATCCTTCTCCGATATACCGCCTGTGCTACAACCTCTATAGGTTTTGCACTCACTACAAATCTGTTCTTTATGCGCCTTGAATCCTCCAGGTGTGGAGAGCCGCTGCTCTGTGCTGAAAGCCCTTCAGGGTTCTTCCTTCATGGCCTCAGCTGCTGATATCCTCACCTGTTGGACCTTATGTATGCCGGTGTGCTTGCAAAAGATACAAGGAATAGCTGTATAGTGTAAGACCGTCACTTTATTGCACGCCCCCCCTTCCTTAAAAACATGCTTACATCAATAAAGAATTAAAAGCGCATTGATCATGTGTATTTCAGCTGTACGTCACCATATGCCTTGTATTCTCTGGGTCCCTTCCTTCGGATCCCTTCTTTCAGATCCCTTCGTTGGGATCATGGTTGCCCGGGACAAGGTACTGGTGGAGAGCTGTCTGGTAGCAGCCATGTGGTCACTCCCAGACGCGTTTCGTCATTTCCTCTTTCTCAATGGGCATGGCCACACAGCACGGCTCGTAACCTTTATACAACTCAATTAAGTGTATTAGCCTTCAGCTGTTTACTTCTAGTGGGGATGGCACCAGGCTCATGGCTACTCTTATGTTATTAAATATTAATGCGTGGTTGTCTGCTTCTCAGAGTACCGGCTATCCACCAAATGTTTTATAATCGTACTGTGTATTGTTAGCCTTTCTACTTTTGTCACAATTTATCAATTGTTGCCAGTCTTGTCGCCTTCCCCACTATCAGGTTCCGAGTTATCTCACTCCTTTCTGGTACAATAATTTTTATTGCAGAAAAGATTTATCAATGAAACAGACAATCACCCATGCAGGGGGACATCACAGTAACCAGGGGGACATCACAGTAACCATAGCAGAAAAATGTGGGCCGGGGAGGCCCAAACAAAAGACTTTACTTAGTATAGTCTATCTACAGTGCGACCAAGTGGGGTAACCCAAGGGTCTATATAGGTCACTAGGGTTTAGAGGCCAATAAACAGAAGCTTAATTTGCAGGTGCACTAATGATCAGCAGAGGGCACTGCTATTGTTGGCCAGGTGAGCATCTCTGGTACAGGTCGGAATGGACTGTCTGTGGGAAAGTACTGGGCGTGATAATAAACCACTGGGGCCGATTCCTAGTCAGGGGCTTCGGGACCCACTAAATGAGGGGATCCGGCGCGACCCAGGACATGAGTGTATCAGTAAGGTGAAGAGAGAGAGGAATGAGGAGGCAGAAGGAGGAGAAGGGAGGAAGGAAGAGAAGAGAAAAAAAAAAGGGAGGGGGAGGGAAGGGGAGAATGGGAAGAGTCCCGCGGATGGGGGGAGTGCCAAGTTAGCGTTCAGGAGAGGCCCAAGCTGTGCGAATGCAGGGTGGGGAGAGCATAGGAAATTTTCTCGTTGACCATAAGGTCGGTTAGAGTGCTTTTCACCTTGGCAAACGGGGACAGAGGGCCTCTTCCAAGCTCCAGCTATTACCCGTTTGGCCACAATAAATAGATATGTGGTCAGTTTTTGTTGATATGAAAGCAGGCCGGGGATGGGGCAGTGTAGCGGGGCAACTTTGGCTTCCCTACATATTGGTATGTGAAACAAGGAATGAAGGAGCCCGAACTCCCTAGACCAAAACCCTGTGAGATGGGGCAAGACCACCAAGTGTGTAGGATGTCTCCCCGTTGACCACAACCTCTGAAGCAGGGGCGTTGCTAGGTCTACAAAAGATCTGGGGCTAGAGCCCATAGCAGCTAAGTAGAGTCATATGCTTGAGTGGGCATACACATGTATATAATATACATGTGTGCATGTGTGTGTATATATATATATATATATATATATAAGTATAAATATCGTTACATTTCCGAGTGCGGATCCCCCTTACATCAGGGTCCCCAGAGAGCCCCTTCCTTACATCAGGGTCCCCAGAGAGCCCCTTCCTTACAACAGGGTCCCCAGAGAGGCCTTCCTTACATCAGGGTCCCCAGAGAGCCCCTTCCTTAGATCAGGGTCCCCAGAGAGCCCCTTCCTTACATGAGAGCCCCCTCCTTACATCAGGGTCCCCAGAGAGCCCCTTCCTTACATTAGAATCCCCAGAGAGCCCCTTCCTTACATTAGGGTCCACAGAGAGCCTCTTCCTTACATCAAGGTCCACAGAGAGCCCCACCTTACATCAGGGTCCCCAGAGAACCCCCCTATACATCAGGGTCCCAGAGAACCTCCACATATATCAGGGTCCCCAGAGTTCCTCCCCATACATCAGGGTACCCAGAGAGCCTCCCCATACTTTAGGTGGAGGCGAGGGCAGAGCTGGAGCCCGCGCTACCATGGCTCAGTCTGCCCCTGCCTAATGCATTCCAGACCGGGAGATACCTGCAAATTGCAGAACTGCACCCACCTGGTAAAAGACTCGGGGCTATAGGCCCCAGACTCGGGGCTGTAGCCCCAATAGCCACCCCCTAGCAACGCCCCTGCTCTGAAGCATCGATCACTGTAAGATGGATTCAAACTCAACCCAGTACCAACGTAGGAGAACTTTGTATGCTGCTTCCAAGGTAGCAGTGTTGAAGGAACACTTAGCCACGGAGGACCAGGCTTTATTCCAGTCCTCAGGGTCAATGGAGAATCCCAGGTCTTTCTCCCAATGGGATTTGTAGGACACGGCCCCAGGGGAATCCATGGCGTTTAGAGAAGAGTAAATCATTGACACAGTACCGGGGCACCAGCGGAGTGGAGGCAAAGGTATTCGAAAGCCGTTTTCTGGAAAGGATATACAGCATTGCGCCTCAGTGAAGAAACCCAATGGGTTAATTGGGCGTAGCGGAAGAATACCGAAGGGGGTACATCGTGAGCCTCCTGAAAGGAGGGCCAAGAGGGAAGGGTTTGAGAAAGGAGAAAATGGCGGATCTCTGTATATCCGTATGTGGACCACCAGGAAAAGGAGCTTGGTTGGTCAAGGCCTGGCGGGAACAGGGGGTTATTGAAAAGGGGGAGGAGTGGAAGGAAAGGGGACATGAGATTGCCCGAATAGCGAACTGAGTCCCAGAGCTTCAAACTATGGCGCATAAGTGGGCTAAGCGTGGGGGGGGCGATGTTTATGGGGAAGCCATAATAAGGCTGACGGGGGAATCGTGGCACAGCTAGGGAGTTCAGGAAGCACCCACCACTGAATAACCGAGGTTGCATGAAGTAGGGTTTATTGCGATATCTGGGCGGCTTGGTAGTATTTGGCTATGTTGGGGACCCCGAGGCCCCCTCTAAATCTGTGCCTATAGAGGGTTGAGCGTGCCACTTGGGGGCGTCGATGAGCCCCCAATGAAAGATAGGATCCTGTTCTGTAAGAGACCGAGGAAAAAAGAAGGGATGTGGACTGGAAGAGTGCGTAAGTAATAGAGCGCTTTGGGGAGTCATCTTGACCGCATTAATGCGGCCGACCCGAGATAGTGAGGGAAATTGCCAAGATTGCAATAATGATGTGAGTGATCGTAGTAAGGGGTAGTAGTTTGCGGCGAACAAAGACAAGTAATGGGGGGTCAGCTTGACGCCAAGGTAGTCCAGAGAGGAGGCGTTCCAGCGGTAAGGGAAGGAGGCTTGTAATTGCGTAATCGTTGAGGGGGGCAAGGAGATATTTAGGGCCGTGGTTTTATGAGGGTTGATATGTAGACCGGAGAATGCCGAGAAGCGGGAGAGAAGAGCCTGGAGGTTAGGGAGGGTAATCAAGGGGTCAGTTAAAGTCAGAAGGGCATCATCTGCAAAGAGGCCCACTATATGATGCATACCGGCGTATGGAATTCCAGAGATGTTCAGGTCGTTACGAAGGGCGATGTTGAGAGGTTCTAGGGCCAAAATTAACAGAGTCGGGGATAAGGGGCAGCCCTGTCTTGTCCCTCTAGAGATCAAGAAGGGGTGGAGAAGTGGCCAGCGTAGGTGACACAGGGAGTGGAGTAGAGGGCCGAAAGCCAACGAAGAACCGAATCCCCAAAACCCCATCGTTCTAGGACATATTGCAGATACTCCCAGGAAAGGAAGTCAAATGCTTTGTAAATATCGACTGACAGGAGGAGATCTTGAGGTGCTGGAGCAGATGAATTAAGTGAATCACCTTGCGGACATTGTCCCCCGCCTGGCGACCGGGGACTAAGCCCACCTGGTCTTTATGGATCAGGGCATGTAAATATTTATTGATGCGAGTGCTTAAGATTTTCCCTAGGAGTTTGACATCCTCATTCAACAAGGAGATCAGCCTAAAGGACTGGGGATCTAAGGTGTCACCTGTGGTTTTTGGAATCATGGCTATGTGGGCTCTTAGGGCATTAGGGGCGGGTAGAAAACCCTGTCGCAGGTTATTGAAGTAGGCCGTCAAGTAAGGGATGAAAATTTGCGGTAGTAAAGACCCGAAAACCCAACTGGACCGGGGGCTTTGGTGACACGTATGGCCTTGATGGCCTGGGCAACTTCCGCTTCAGAAATTTCGACGTTAAGTGCCTCGCGTGCCAAATGCAATAGGGGCAGAAGGTGGAGGTCCTGGAAAAGAGCAAGGTTGACGGGAAAAGGAGAGGGACGTCTGTATAGAGAGGACAAGAAGGTGGTGAAGGTTGAGGCGACTTTGACTGGATTGGATGTAATGTTACCCTTGTCCGTGCGAAGATGGATCGGAGCATGAGGACGTCTCACTGAGTTCAGCTTCCTTGCCAGCATCGTACCTGGTCTATTAGCACAAGAGTAATATTTATGCTTGGACCATCGCAGGGCCTTCTCCGATTTTTCAGTTGCTAAAAGATGCAATTCCGTGGCTATTGAGTTGCGGTGATTTTTAGCGGAGGCCGTAGGGTTAGTTTTTCAGGCCGCCTCTGCTACAGCCAGTTGTGCAGTGAGATCATGAATCTTCCGCTACATAGCACGTTTCCGGGCTGAGGCCAATTGAATAATTAGGCCACGAAGGGTGACCTTATGCGCCTCCCATAGAGAGATCGCAGAGGTCACGACCCCCAGTTTTCCGAGAAGTAGGTCTCAATGTGTGTCCGTATCAGATGGAAAGTTTCTTGTGAGGAAAGAAGGGAGTCGTTGAAATGCCAACGATAGGATGGACGGCGCAGGCCTTCTAGGGTGAAGGAGAGCACAATTGGGTCATGGTCGGACCAAGGCGACACTGGGATGGTAATTTTCTCTACCTGTGAGATCGCTGGGAGTGGCACAAATACGTGGTCGATCCTGCAGAAACTGTTGTGAGGATGGGAATAGAACGTGAAGTCCCTGACGGAGGGGCGGAGTTCCCTCCAAGAGTCGACCAATCCATGGGATTGGAGTAGTGTACGCATACGGGACTCTAAGGAGGAATCATCGGAGGGCAGTGCATCAGAAGCGTAGCGTCGGTCCATCGCGGAGTCAAGGGTGACGTTAGAGTCGCCCAAGAGGAGCAAGAGTCCCTTGCTATGGTGAGATACCACCGTGAGTAGGTGGGAGAAAAAGTATCTTGGAACCGGTT
The DNA here is from genome assembly GCA_018402905.1 of Glandirana rugosa. Taxonomy (NCBI): domain Eukaryota; kingdom Metazoa; phylum Chordata; class Amphibia; order Anura; family Ranidae; genus Glandirana; species Glandirana rugosa. The sequence continues at coordinate 119,878 of BLSH010441030.1, forward strand.
GGGCGCATAGTAACCTACTAAGGTGACTTCTTGACCACTAAGGGAGCCCACTAGGATAAGGTATATACAGTAGGATCAGCAATCTCCTTTGAACATAGGAAGGTTAGGTTATAGCGGAAAGCAGTCAGCACTCCTCAGTGTTTCTCAGGGGCTGAAGCTAGATGGAAGGTGGGGTAATGAGGCGAAAGATATCGGGGGGGAGGAGGAGGACCTAGTCTCCTGCAAGCAAACTACATCAACATAGCTAGTCTTGAGATTGTGGAAGACCTTCAACCTCTTGATAGGGGAGTTGAACCCATGTATATTCTGTGAGTAAATCTTCAGAAAGGCATTAGCCATGGTCAGAAGGGGAGGAGGAACGATCTTGAGGAGGATTGGGGTCTAGGGCGCAAGAGTCATATATGGGTGGCCAGATGAGCAGGACTCCCAATCTGCAGGACTCTGAGGGGCGGGGGGGGGGGGAGATAGAGGAGAATAGAATTAAGAGAAGAGAGGAAGAAGTGCGTACATAGCTGACACTTGTTGAGTGTGGCACATCCTGAACTTGGGATGTGACGTGCGGGGAACACTCAGCTGCTGGACACATGGCGGAGATTGTGGTCGATTGTGTAAACGATCCTATGGAAGGGGGAGAGGGAAGAGGGGGAAGGAGGGGGGGAAGCAAGCTAGCCCTCTAGCTAATATAGCGCACCTGCAAAGCAAAAGTATCATGGACAGCCAATACATAAATCAAACAAGAGTTGAGCAAACACAACAGTAAAACTAGAGGTGGGGGAGCAACTCCCTAAGCCTCATATAATAGTAGGAAATGTGTTGGTGTGGGAGCCACAGGCAAGTAGATCAGGAGCCCAGGGTCCAGCCCCCCCGAAAAGTTGGGGGGGCGGGAGCCTGAGGCGGCCCACCGCAGCGACCCATGCCAAGAATCGCCCAGGGTCCATCAGCTCCACCATATGTCCATATCATTTCATAGTGTGGGGGGGGGGGAGCACGGGTGAGTGGGGTGCAAGGAGCAGAGTTTAAAAGAGGGATCCATATGTTATATTAAAAAAAAAGGGGGGGAAATAGAAAAAACTAGGGCAGGGAACACAAACATAGGAAAAAAGGGGGGCATGGATGGGAGAAAAGGGGACGGGGTAGAGGAGGAGGAGGGAGAGGGGGGGAAGGGCAAGAAGGGGGAGGGGAAGGGCCGAGTGAAGGTCCGGGGGATGGGGAAAGAGGGGGGAGAGGGGTAAAAAAAAGGGGGAGGGGGAGGAGGGGGGATAAAGGTTATGGGTGAGATTGATGCGTGAGAGCCCAAAAAATACAAACATGTGGCTTAACAGTAAAACAGAGTGCATCTATGTGAAAGCGAGAAACCGTGTAAACGGGTGAGCCGGGCTGGGAGGCATCACAAAAAAGGAAGGGATCCATGTCCGCGGTAAAGGCAAAGTAAAAATGCTGTACCTGCTGGAGATGGGTTTCATCCTGGGTCAGACCTCGGAGAGCCTGCCGGAGGTGAGGTGAGTGGACGAGGGCATTTGCGGCTCCCCACGTTGTTCTAGGAGGGCCCTCTCGTCTGGCGGTAGCAGGTGGAGGTGATCGAGGACAGATCTTGCTTCCTCCACGGTGCTCACAGAGTGCTCGCGGGCCAAGTTAGTGAAGGACATCTTAAAGGGAAATCCCCAGCGGTAGTGGATTTGATGGCGGGAGAGGGCCGCTGTGTAAGGCTTTATCTGGCGACGTTTCTGGATGGATATGGGCGATAGGTCCGCGAAGAGTTGATAGCGATGACCTTGGAATGAGAGGTCGGGTGTGTCTCTGGCCACCCTAAGCAGGGTCTCCTTGGTGCGATAGTAGATGAACTTAATCCCAATATCGCAGGGGGGCCCCTTGGATCGTTTAGGGCCTAGGGCTCGATGGATCCTATCAAACTCCAGAAGATCGATGGGGATAGCCGGGGCCAGCTCCTGGAAGAGGGCAGTTGCCGTGGAGGTAAGATCTTCTATGGACTCTGGAAGGCCATGGATGCGCAGGTTACCCTTCCTGGCCCTGTTCTCAAAGTCTTCCATCGGTAACAGGGCAGCTTCCAGTTCTTTTTTAATGTCAGAAATTTCCTGTTCGTGATTCTCCAGAACCGTGGCAGCGGCATCCATCTTCTCCTCCAGTTCGTTCGTGCGGGTGCCCAGTTCCCTGTTCTCAATGGTCAGGCATGGGGCCAGCTTGGTGGTGGCTGCAGAGAGCTCCGTCTGCAGCATTATTTTAAAACGGGCGAGCAGGTCGGTGTCCCATAGGGATGGTGCTGGCTGGGCAGAGGGGACTTCCAGGCTGTCCCCCATATCTGAATTTCCCAAGTGCAGAAGCGGCAAGGACTCTGTACTCACAGCAGAGGCCTCAAAGATGACGTCCGGCGGTGGGTGCTCATCCTGGGATGGGTCCCCTGCTCTAGCGCTGGATGAGCGGCAAGGATTCTTCCGCACCATCGGGGTCACCAGGGAGTGAGGAGTCGGGTCTGGGTAGAGAGAGAGGTTGGTAGAGGGCTCAGGAAGGTGATGGTGGTGGCTGATGTGTCTGGGCAGTGAGGAGCGAGACTAGCACGCGGCCATCTTGGTTCGCTGCCCGCGAGTGCCCCAGGCTATCTAGTGTTTTAGTCGGGGACTCCCCATTCACCCCTGGACTCTGCTAGCAGTATGTGAGGCTTCAGGAGCCAAATCGGGGATCTTTGTGGCTGAAGGAGTCCGAGGACAGTGTTTGCTCGGCCGCCGGGTGTAGCAAGATGGCCGCCACGTCTCCTTGTAGGCTGAAACCACAGACTTTCCTGAGTGCCCGTTACCCAACTTGGTGCTTTATGGCCTCCGGTTATTGCCTACAGCACAGGGGGCTCTTAGAGGGGTATGGTGGTATCCCACAATGGGCAGATGTTGTTCTATATTGCCCCCAGCAAGCTTGATGACGTCTAGGAGATGGCGGCTGGAGGGTGAGGGCCTAATCTGCCATAATCTGTCCCGGGGAAAGGCCAGAGAGCTCAATATCTAGCTCAAAACTTGGCAGAGGGGGAGTGTGAGCTATTGGGGTGGACGTGTTCGCTCACCGGCAGTTTAGATGGACGGATTGTGTGGATTGAAGCAGGGATGTCGGGAGCTCCTCTCTGGCACTTCTTGCTCCTTCCACGTCCGGACACGCCCCCTATCTCACTCCTTTCTATAATGTTACACTTAGAAAAATATTAACAGGTATTCATAACAACTTCTTTAGTTACAATGTTTCTTTACACATGCCACTTTTGATACATGTATACATGGCTTTGTTGAGGGTTATAAACACTCTCTCTGCTGTTTTATTTCCCTGTATGCTATTAGCTGTGCACTGTAGCGTGTGTAAAATCACTAAAATCACTAAATATAGAGAGACGTCTTCTGAACTAGCAGTGATCTGGGTGATTTACTCTACTCCCCTCTTTCCTATATATATTTTCTGTGCCAACCACTGCTTTTTAATTTGTTCTATAATAAACTTTCTATTGTACACTGTGTCTATTATATGGTGGGCTGTTCTCATCTACACCCCTCAGTAGTTACTAAGGAAACAGTTCACGTCCAATTCTATGTTTAAGCCGTTGGGTTATAAAGTGTTGGTAAGATATATCCAGCGGGTTTCGCTTTTTGATATATCCCGTACCATATTAGCGCCCCTCCATGGGGTTTGTATTCTATCTATTCCCCAAAATTTGAGTTCACTCTGGTCCCTATTTATGTTTTTGTTTAAAATGCCATGAAAAGCATATGTTCGATGTCTTCTGAAATGCGTTTGCTTAATTTCCTTATCGTTCGGCCTATATTCATAAGACCGCATGGACATTCAAGGGCATATATCACATGCGTTGATTGACATGTAATGCATTCTTTTATCGAAAATCTGTTTCCATTAGGCGTAGACCAAAATTCGGTGAGTCCCCTTAGGTGTGTGTTCACCTGTTTACAGGCCTTACATATTCTACACGCATGGAATCCCTATTTGTCCCAGAGCATTTTTTGTTGTTTATTGGGAGGGTCCAGTACCTTTTTAACTACTCTGTCTCAGAAAGACTGATTTTTTCTGTATATAAACACCGGTAATTCTGGTAAGTTTTCATTTAAGGTTTTGTCCATTCTCAATACTTCCCAGTGGTTTTTGAAAATCTTCTCTACTTCTTTATATTATTCATGGTACTGGGAAATAAATACCCACTGGAAAAATCTGGAAACAGAGGCGTTTTTTAAACCAACTGACAGAAATGGATATTTACCACTTAGCAGTGGACACCATACAAGGGACAATTCACACGTATCAGAAGGAATTGCATCTCAGATGAAGACTGTGAGATCCAGTCACAAATAATAAAGAAAAGATTTCAGGAGAAGGGATATACAGCTCAATATCTAGATAGGGTAATGAATGAGGTCAAAATGTACACACAACAAGACTGCCTGAAGGAAAGAACTAAACCTAAATCCACTAATCATGAGTGGGGATTTATTTCCCAGTACCATGAACAATATAAAGTAGAGAAAAACACTGGGAAGTATTGAGAATGGATAAAACCTTAAATAAAAACTTACCAGAATTACCGGTGTTTATATACAGAAAAAATCAGTCTTTCTGAGACAGAGTAGTTAAAAGGGTACTGGACCCTCCCAATAAACAGCAAAAAATGTTCTGGGATAAACAGGGTCCCCTTACGTCTAATGGAAACAGATTTCCGATAAACAAATGCATTATATGTCAATCAACGCATGTGATATATGCCCTTGAATGTCCATGTGACCTTATGTATATAGGCCGAATGAAAAGTAAATTAAGCAAACGTATTTAAGAACACATCAAAACTATAAAGAAGTAATTCAAGAACCACAGTGTTTCATGGCATTTTAAACAAAAACATAATAGGGACCCGAGTGAACTCAAATTTTGGGGGATAGATAGAATACCTACCCCATGGAGGGGCGCTAACATGGGACCAGAGGCGGATCCAGTGGGGCGGCAACGGGGCAATTGCTCCCCCCGAAAAAATAGTGAGCTCACCTCCTCTCTGGCAAAGACCTGTGTAGTGCGGTCTGAATACATCTCATCATAGGATCCGGAAGACACATAACTTTTCTCTCCTGCGTTCTCCTGCTCTTATCTCCCCCAGCGCTCTCTGTCCTGTCTGCTGCTGCGGGGAGTGTAGACAGAGAGCGGGGGGGGGGAGATAAGAGCAGGAGAACTCCTGGAGTGGAAAGTTATGTTACAGTGTGGCTGTGTCTTCCGGATCCTAAGATGTATTCAGACTGCACTACACAGGTCTTTGCCAGAGAGGAGGTGAGCGCTGCGGGCGGGGAAGGGACAGAGCATGTGAGGGACCTGAGGGGGGGGGACAGTACAGAGCATGTGAGGGGGGGGACAGTACAGAGCA
>BLSH010441030.1:131451-144424 GCA_018402905.1 Glandirana rugosa
ACACATCTCCTGTTATTTTACTTGATTTTAATTTATTTTCCCTATCCCCATTTATTTGTAGGGCACTTGCCCTAGTTTGAAGATGATTTTAGAACAGTTATATGGCTTCTACCGTTAATTAATACTTTTCAGACACAGTTTGAAGATGATCCACATTCACCTCCATTTTTGCTTTTTTTATGTTTTTATTTTTTTAAAAATATTTACAGTTATTTCCCTGTCCCCATTTTTTTGTAGGCCACTTGCCCTACCCTTACCCCCATTTTACTTCCTTTTGCAGCCCTCTGGGGCTTTCCAGGACTTTCCTACAGCCATTTTTGTGCCTAAAAGTTCGGGTCCCCATTGATTTCAATGGGGTTCGTTGTCCGTGCGATCGTTCGGGTTCCGTCCGGACCCGGACCCGGACTTTGTCACGAAGTTCGGACGGACCAGCAGAACCCGAACTTCCAGGTGTTCGCTCAACTCTACAGAAGACGTCTCTCTATATTTAGTGATTTTAGTGGTTTTTAAACACAGTAATATCTATAGGCATATGCCAGAAAAATGGTGCAAAGTATGTGATATACATTGTGAATAGCACAAGTAATAAGTATATATTTGTATAATACCATTGGATTATAAATTTATACCAAACGGCATGGAGATAAGAAAAGGAAAACATAATCAGGGCCCTGAAGCTGTAATTATAATAGGTTTACATACTGGAAAATGCAGTAAGTCAAGGGGAAGAAATAAACCAGAGATCACATCTGAGGGATACCATACACGGTCCAATCCAGAGACAATCTGATCAAAGACCAGCTCGGAGATGGAAAGGAGATTCAACTCCTGCAAGACGCTACACACGCCGCAGCGCACAGCTGATAGCATACAGGGCAACAAAACAGCAGAGAGAGTGTTTATAACCCTCAACAAAGCCGATGTATACATGTATCAAAAGTGGCATGTGTAAAGAAACATTGTAACTAAAGAAGTTGTTATGAATACCTGTTAATATTTTTCTAAGTGTAACATTATAGAAAGGAGTGAGAGAACTCTGAACCTGATAGTGGGGAAAGCGATAAGACTGGCAACAATTAAAAAATTGTGACAAAAGGAGAAAGGCTAACAATACACAGCACGATTATAAACCATTTGGCTGTACTCTGAGAAGCAGACATCCACTCATTAATATTTAATAACATAAGAGTAGCTGTGAGCCTGGTGCCATCCCCACTAGAAGTAAACAGCTGACGGCTAATACACTTAATTGAGTTGTATAAAGGTTACGAGCCATGCCGTGTGACCACGCCCATTGAGAAAGACGGAATGACGAAGCGCGTCTGGGCGTGACCACACGGCTCTTACCAGACAGCTCGCCACCAGTACCTTGTCCCGGGCAACCATGTTCCGAACGAAGGAATCTGAAGGAAGGGATCTGAACGAAGGGATCCGGAGAGTACAAGGCATATGGTGACGTACAGCTGAAATACACATGATCTTAATTCTTTATTGATGTAAGCATGTTTTTAAGGAAGGGTTGCGTGCAATAAAGTGACGGTATCTTTTGTAAGCACACCGGCACACATAAGGTCCAACAAGTGTTGATATTGGTAGCTGAGGCCGAGAAGGAAGAACCCTGAAGGGCTTTCAGCACAAAGCGGTGGCTCTCCACACCTGGAGGATTCAAGGCGCACAAAGAACAGATTTGTGGTGAGTGCAAATCCTATAGGAGTTGTAGCACAGATGGTATATCGGAGAAGGATCATTCAACATAGGATTATCCCCAACCAGTATACCAGCACTTGCACAGGACATTGGCATATATTAAAACCCTTAAATAAGGATTGACCATTAAGGGTTAATTGATTTGACTTTATTTCAGTGTTAATACATGGAATTTGCAGTTTTTTTATGAAGAATTTAAGGACTTTTAAAAGTAGAAACTGAACATAAGCAATATTTTTTATTAACTGTACTAGCATATATTTATGCAGAGTAATATGCAAAGTTTAATGTATTTATTGCTTGGAAAAACATCTAGAGCGCAGCTAGCACTTATTAGAGGAGAACCCACATTTCACGGGAGGGGGTAATCCAATAGTTAAGTGCCTACAGACATTATAAAGATAGAGTATAGCAGCAGCCAATAAGTAGTATCAACATCACCAACAATATAATAGGAGCGCTGGGACCAGGTGCAATAGCCAGTAGCAACACCCTGGGAAAATATTTAAAGTTTATGTCACAGTAGATGTTGGCATTCATGGTTCCCTCAATGAACTGTAGCTCCCCAGTGCCGGCAGCACTCATGCAGCCCCAGACAATGACACTCCCACCACCATGCTTGACTGCAAGCAAGACACACTTGTCTTTGTACTCCTCACCTGGTTGCCGCCACACACACTTGACACCATCTGAACCAAATAAGTTTATCTTGCTCTAATTAGACCACAGAACATGGTTCCAGTAATCTATTTCCTTAGTCTGCTTGTCTTCAGCAAACTGTTTGTTGGCTTTCTTGTGCATCATCTTTAGAAGAGGCATCCTTCTGGAATGACAGCCATGCAATTGGATGCAGTGTGCGGTGTATGGTCTGAGCATTGACAGGCTGACCCCCCACCCCTTCAACCTCTACAACAATGCTGGCAGCACTCATACATCTATTTCCCAAAGACAACCTCTGGATATGATGCATGTGTACTCAACTTCTTTGGTTGACCATGGCGAGGCCTGTTCTGAGTGTAACCTGTCCTGTTAAACTGCTTCAGTCTTGGCCACCGTGCTGCAGCTCAGTTTCAGGGTCTTGGCAGTCTTCTTATAGCCTAGGCCATCTTTATGTAGACCAACAATTCTTTTTTTCAGATCCTCAGAGAGTTCTTTGCCATGAGGTGGCATGTTGAACTTCCAGTGACCAGTATGAAAGAGTGAGAGTGATAACACCAAATTCAACACACCTGCTCCTATTCACACCTGAGACCTTGTAACACTAATAAATCACATGACACCGGGGAGGGGAAATGGCTTATTGGGCCCAATTTGGACATTTTCACTTGTGGCTGTGTGTTGAGTTATTTTGAGGGAACAGCAAATTTACACTGTTATACAAGCTGTACACTCACTATTTTACATTGTAGCAAAGTGTAATTTCTTCAGTGTTGTCACATGAAAAGATATAATAAAATATTTACAAAAATTTGAGGGGTGTACTCACTTTTGTGAGATACCAAACAGACACACAAACTGCTCCAGGTGAAACCTTAGTAGGCTGCAATTGCATCAGTATCAGCATCAGGTGGGGTGCATGCCCTGTCACTGCTGCAGATCTGAGTATAGGTAGAATATAGGATCTCTTCAATAAATTTGGAATTTTGCATCAATTTGGGTGTGCAGCCGTCCTACCTTCTACCTATACACTTTTGTGAGATACTGTAGATACCAAACACAACATGGAGAGGGAGATGGACAGGAAGGTGGCGATCGCGAAAGCCACCCAACCCCCCCCCCTGCATGGGAGACGGACCAATTGCCGCAAGAACCCTCAACCCCCCGGCGTTAGATTACGAGAATGCGGTGGATATCCACCGCCACCCCTTAACTTAAGAGGCAGGGGAAGGAAGAGCCAGGCTGTTGCTTCTCCTCCCCGGCTGAACAGGAAGGGTGTCCTAAGACTTCTTTCTGGCCAACTTCTTCCTGGCCAATTGGCTCTCAGGACCTGCTTTCTAATTGGCTGGGAGAAGCCCACCCTTTTTTTAAGCCAATTAGAGCCTCAGGCTGTAATCATGTGCTGCAAAAAAAACCCCATTGGAATCCCTGCGTCTGGTGCCCTGCATGTAGATTTGGGGCTGGGCGCATGGATTAGGGGAGTGGCGCCCCGTATGGACGGGCTGCCACTGCCCTATACTAATAATCCTCTAGTGTGTGGTAGCGACGGAAACAGTCCTGGATGCTGAAACCAGGTTGGCCAGGATAGGAGGGACAAAAATAGTGGGTGCCATGCCTATATCTGTGTTTGCTACAGACACAACATCTTTTTTTTGGGTGCTCTTTGGGTAAGAGTACCAGGGAGGACATTCAGAAAATGCCTTTCATGCAGCCGGCTCACTGCATCTGGATTGGCAAATTGTGCCACAGCACCTTCTGGATACATAAGGACTGTGATGATCTCTTCCTGGAATTTTGGGAAGGATCCACTTCTTCCTGACGCTTTGTATAGTACATAAGCGTTGAACAGAGCCATTTGGAATATATATACAGACACTTTCTTGTACCAGCATCTGGCCTTACAGGCAATTAAGGCCCCATCAACTGGCCGTTGAAGTCCACCCCTCCCATTTTAAGGTTGTAGTTGTGGACATAGATGGGCTTCTCAACAACACCAGTCGCCATTGCAGTTTGTCCTTGCATCTCACTGCAAGCAATTCAGCAAGCAGGCTCTCTCCCCCTGTCTATTTCGGGAATTTACAAGCCGTTGGGGAAAGCCCCGGCAATTAGATCGCACAGTGCCACATGCGCCAATTCCAAATTCAAAAAGGTGTGTAAAAAGTGGCACGCTTGTCAAATAATTGTCCACAAGTGGTACCCCTTTCGGAATAAGGGTGACATCAAGTCCCAAACAATCTTGCCGCTACTCCCTATGTAGTCTGGGCAGTCAGGGGGCTCCATGTGGCTATCTTTTCCCTCGTAAATCCGGAAACTATATGTATAGCCTGTTGCCCTGTCATAGAGGTTATACATTTTGATGCCATATCTTGCACGATTGCTGGGGAGAAACTGTTTGAAAGCAAGGCAGCCATAAAACTTAATCAGGAACTCATCTAAGCAGACAGCTTGTTTGGGGGGTATACAAGGCTGCACATTTTTGATTCAAGTGATTTACGAGGGGCTGAATTTTGTGAAGCTGACCATATCCAGGGTCACCCCGAAGGACGACAGAGTTCATTGTTGCTGAAGTGCATAAACCGCAATATTTCCTCATATCTAGTCCTGGCCATGGCAGCAGAGAACACGGGCATATGATGAATTGGGTCAGTGGACCAATATGACCGCAACTCATTCTTTTTAGTAAAACCCATGTTGAGGGATAGGCCCAGAAAAGTCTTAAAATCGGAAACCGTGATACGTTTCTATGCAAATTGTCTGGCAAGGGTCAAATTTGGGTTTGCATTGATAAATTGATTGGTATATAAATTGCTTTGATCCACAATAGGTTTGTATAGATCTTCTGTGAAAAACAGCTCAAAAAAACCAAGGGGCGTTAAATCTGCTGTTTCCACCTGAATTCCGGGTTGGCCAGTGAATGGGGGGAGGTATGGGCACTGTAGAATCTGTGGGCTGCCAATCAGGATTTCCAAGCACATCAGGAAGGGCACTATGGGCCCTATGGGCCTGTGTTTGAATTCATGGTGAATATGTAAAATCTTGTGAGCTACTATGCTAATCCAGGGAAGCTGCCGGCACTACCTACACTTCCTAAACATGTGAATAAACAAAAATATATGTCAAGATAAGTGCAGCGCTAAATTAAACATAAACATATCCCATAGGGATATGAAGTGCAATACTGTAAACAATGATAAAATGAAGTGCAAATGTGCAAAATTTCTCCAGTGTCCTCATATAGATCAAACAATATAATTTATAATAAAGTGCACTGTGCAAAATGTCCTTAATTAGATCAACCAATAGTGAGAACAGCGTGCTAGTCCATTATGTGAATAATAAAAAACAATTATAGATGAAGCGATCTCTCTACAATCATCCACTTCTGTGTTTATCCTCAAAAATACTTGTGCTCCCTCCACCGGTTGTGCCCTCACTTTATAGGCTTTGGAAATATGCCTTTGAAAATGATTAATCCTCTGGAACGTTCCTCCTAGTACTCCTCCTCCTTATAAGCTGCCCGTGAACTCCAGTCACATCGATCACCTTTTGCTATTATATTTCCTTAATGCTGCCCATGAACTCCAATCACATCAACCACCAGAATTGAAGAGAAAGATCTGTTCTTGGACAGTCACAGATGCCTTTGGTTTGTCTCTGTAGAAATATGGCCAGTACAATGTTGTCACCTTCTTTCCTGGCTCTGAAATCCCAAATGTCACCAGTTTTACCTCACGCCTTTACACCAGAGGCTCATCCTGAGGTAAACCTGGTGACTCACAGGCAGCATCATTGAGACCTCCCTCTTCTTTCCAGAGGCTTCTGCAAAGCTCTGAAAACAGAGGAGGTGAGGAGAGGTGGAGCTGCCTGGGGTGTTTTAGAGAGCCCTGACCAATCCCCAATCTGGAGGCCTCCATAAATGCCTAGTGTCAGCCCAGCTAGTAGTTCAGATGGAAGAACTGGAGATGGAGTACTAGGCTGTCGGAGCGTTTGAGGGAACCCCCCAGTTTGGGGGGTGACCTTGGGCTTGGGGCTCAGGTGCAGGATGGAGCCCTTCAAGAACTCATGAAGGATCCAGACAGGAGGCAGAGGAGGAGCAAGTGAGAGGACAGCAGGAACTAGTACTGCAGGGCAAGTTTTCAGGAGGGAACCACTGGTTGCAGCCAAGAGGGCTGGTGAGTGACACATGCAGTCAGGAGGACTGGGGAGGAATGGCTGAGAGGACTGGGAGGATGCAGTCTGAGATGGGTGCAGAGCCAGTGGAGCGGATTGCAGTGTCATGGGCAGCGGAGGTAGTCAGCTGCGGCCAGGAGGGCAGGCAGTGCCTGAAGAGGGCTGACTGGGATCAGTAGTCTATCTGTGGGACAGCTAGCATCAGAACTTTCTATTTTGCTACACAATAGGGGCCCGCTGTCCCTGCCTTAATAAGGCTATTGCTAAGGCCCAGTTGAGCCAGTGCTAGACCCAACTCTATATGCTAGCTGTGCCCTGAAGTTCAAGTAAGTGAGTGCTGGAGGAGCTGAGGAGTGATGTTCTGCAGCAAGAGTTGTGCAGGAGGAAGAGACGCAGTGTATATACAGGACTGTATATAGATTGTCCCAGCAAGTTTGCAACAAATTCTTTTGGGCATCCCATACTTCCTAACCCCATCCAAGTTCTAACTCCTCAATAAAAATGCAAAACAAAGCTAACGGATTGTTCATTGTCTTGGAAGTGAATGCCGGGCTGGGCACGGTGACAGGTAGGCCACAACATTCAGCAGCCCCTATAGGGGTACCGCTACAGTAAATCAACCCCCATGTTTTTTATTTAAAATACTTGTTTTCAGCATTTTTCATCCTTGTTGCATCTCAGTGCTGCTGAGTTTTTGGAAAATGTGGAAAGAAAAGCTTGGACAAAGCAATCATTACACCACACAATTCATTCTGCTACTCGTTCTGAGTATGGCGATACTACATGTGTGGGACTTTTTTACAGCCTAGCCACACAGAGAGGTTCAGCATCCTAGGAGCACCATCAGGTGTTCTAGGGACATAAATTACATATATAGTTTCCTGAAAAACTATTGCAGACCCTTCATATTTCTAACACATAGCGTGTACATACCGATTACACCCCAAAATACATTCTGCTGAGCATAGGTAAAAAAAAGATTACCTGTGGTTCTATTAGTGCAGTGGTCCACTGAGGAGAGCATCGGTCCAGGCAGAAGGCAGGGACATGGTCAGGAATCGTCCAGGCAGCATGCAGGAATACTGTCCACATTCAGTAGAGGCAGCAGACAGAGATACTGTCAGCACAACCAAAGCATTGGACCAGGTAGCAGGCAGGGACGTGGTCAGCAGCAAAAGCAGCCGCAGCAGTCCAGGCAACAGGGTGGAACATGGTCCATAAAGTCCTGGGTCATTACAGGCAGAGATTCGGTACGCAAAGCCAAAGAATTGGTCCATGTAGCAGAAAGGAACTTCAAGCTTAGGGCCTCAGTCAGGAAAAAATGGGGACAGGGGTAGAGGCTTCTCCCACCCAAATCTCTTTGAAGCCTCTGGTCTCCAGATCCTGTTCTAGGAATTACAAAACCCAGAGAAAACCAAAAGTGGTTTTATATACTCTACCCTTTCCTGAAGCCCCTCACATATGTGAGACCCCTGTGTACTACAGTATCAGGGTAAATAATCAGTCCAAACTGCAGGCAAAAAACATGGTCGATTAATAGGCCGAGGTCAGTGCATAAGAAACAATCCAGACATTAGGCAGAAGCATCGTCGGTAAACAGGTCAGGGTCAGTTAATGTGGAAGGTATAAACAATCAAAACGGCAGGCAGAGGCATCTACGATGGAAGGTAGAAATGTGGTAGCAGGCAAATGATCCGCAAAGGCATTTGAAACTGGGAAACGTCAGTCTGTTAAAAATCAGGGGAACTAATATCTTAGGGATGTATGATAACGTCTGAAGCATTCTCCAATGCCAGGTTGGGAGGGACATTGGGGACAATGATAACTGGTGTCTCTTCTAACGCCTCCTCTGCTGCATGCATTACATTTACTTTGGCTTCTTCTTCCTGATTCTGAGCTGTATACCCTGTGGAGCTGTATACCCTGAGGCTGAGCTGTATACCCCGATCTGTGATGTGGAGCTGTATACCCTGAGGCTGAGCTATATATCCTGAGGCTGAGCTGTGTACCATGAGGCTGAGCTATATACCATGAGGCTGAGCTGTATACCCTGATCTGTGATGTGGAACTGTATACTCTGAGGCTGAGCTACATACCCTGAGGCTGAGCAGTATACCCTGAGGCTGAGCTGTATACCCTGAGGCTGAGCTATATACCCTGAGGCTGAGCTATACACCATGAGGCTGAGCTGTATACCCTGAGGCTGAGCTATATGACCTGAGGCTGAGCTGTATGCCCTGAGGCTGAGCTGTATACCTTGATCTGTGATGTGGAGCTGTGTACCCTGAGGCTGAGCTGTATACCCTGAGGCTGAGTTGGATACCCTGAGGCTGAGCTGTATTCCCTGAGGCTGAGCTATATACCCTGAGGCTAAGCTATATACCCTGAGACTGAGCTATATACCCTGAGGCTGAGCTGTATACCCTGAGGCTGGGCAGCTGTATACCATGAGGCTGAGCTGTATACCCTGAGGCTGAGCTATATACCCTGAGGCTGAGCTGTATACCCTGAGGCTGAGCTACAGTATCTCACAAAAGTGAGTACCCTTCTCACATTTTTGTAAATATTTTATTCTATTTTTTCATGTAACAACACTGAAGAAATGACACTTTGCTACAATGTAAAGTAGTGAGTGTACAGCTTGTATAACAGTGTACATTTGCTGTCCCCTCAAAATAACTCAACACCCAGCCATTAATGTCTAAACCGCTGACAACAAAAGTGAGTACACCCCTAAGTGAAAATTTCCAAATTGGGCCCAAAGTGTCAATATTTTGTGTGGCCACCATTATTTTCCAGCACTGCCTTAACCCTCTTGGGCATGGAGTTCCCCAGAGCTTCACAGGTTGCCACTGGAGTTCTCTTCCACTCCTCCATTACAACATCACGGAGCTGGTGGATGTTAGAGACCTTGCGCTCCTCCACCTTCCATTTGAGGATGCCCCTCAGATGCTCAATAAGGTTTAGGTCAGGAGACATGCTTGGCCAGTCCATCACCTTTACCCTCAGCTTCTTTAGCAACGCAGTGGTCATTGTGGAGGTGTGTTTGGGGTCATTATCATGTTGGAATACACCTGTACAAGCTATTGGGATCTGAGCACAGGTATATCTCTTTTTCTGTTATACACAGGTCAGTGACCAGATCTGAACCTAGTCGCTCTCCCCCATATTGTCTTTATGCCCCAGGTTGGCATGGTGTCCACCGTAGCACTTGTAGTGGCAAGGCAGTGTAGGACTGGCCAGAAGAGGGATTACTTTGACGGAGTTGGTCAGCTTAAACGTATTGCAATATATGTGAACTAAATATCCTTGTTTTACATTGCATAGTTTGCTGTGAAGGGTGTAGCAGTGTGCAGAGGGTCCATTTGGCATTTGTATTGTCTATACTTATTTCCCATATCCCTGTATGTTGTGTTCTTTAAGATATACATCCAAGACCTCAGTGAAGGAAACCGCCCTTAAACTACATACCCGCTGGTACTACACCCCAGTTAAATTACACTAATTTTATCCATCAGTCTCTGACTCCTGTTTTAGAGGTTGCTGTGATAAAGGCACGCTCCTTCACACCTCCTGGAGATGTGCGGTTCTGCAACCCTTATGGCATCAAGCCACCTCTCAGATAACCGGTTCCCTAATCACCTTGTCATTTCAGATGTGTATTTTATATGCTGATCTTCCCGAGGTCTCTTCCCCCTCACCAGATATTAATCCACACACTTTGCTCCGCTATCCAATGGGCAATTGTTTTGAATTGGCGCTCTTCCACGGTCTCGTGGTCACAGGTACTCTCCCGCATGGACTCCATAAGACTGATGGAAAAAGTACATCACACCCTTATGGACTCTATGCACATCTGTGACAGGAAATGTAGTAGTACAAGTACTGATATAACCATATGCGTTATGTAGTTGTATAGTAACCTCTCTTACACCATCTCTTTCTACTTTATTGATGCTAATATTTTCTTTGATTTTTGATTTTCTCTTTTACTACTACATTCTCTTTTTGCTGTTCTCTTATGTGAGATGTTGTACTTATCCCTGCCTCATTTTGAAACGCAGATTGAGAGTTATGTGAAACCTATGCTTCACTTTGTGTTTGAATATGACTTGTTATGACCACTGCTTGTAACTGCCATACTCTCAGAACCTATATACTTTGTACACGCTCAAAAATTTCAATGAAAACGTTTGTAAACAAAAGATATACATCCAAGAGTCTTTTAACCACTTCCTTACTGGGCACTAAAACCCCCCTCCTGCCCAGACCAATTTTCGGCTTTCAGCGCTGTCGCATTTTGAATGACAATTGCGCGGTCGTGCGACGTTGTACCCAAATAAAATTTGTGTCCTTTTTTTCCCACAAATAGAGCTTTCTTTTGGTGGTATTTGATCCCCTCTGCCTCATTTCTGATCACCGCTATAAACAAAAAATGAGCGACAATTTTGCAAAAAAGAACAATATTTTTTACTTTTTGCTAAAATACAAATCCATAAAAAAAAATATATATTCATCAGTTTAGGCCGATATATATTCTTCTACATATTTTTGGTAATAAAAAAATCGCAATCGGCGTATATTGATTGGTTTGCGCAAAAGTTATTGCGTCTACAAACTATGGGAATTGATTTATGGTGTTTTTATTATTTTTTTTTTTTTTTACTAGTAATGGCGGCGATCTGCGATTTTTATCAGGACTGCGATATTGCAGCGGAAATGACGGACATTTTTTACACATTTTCGGGACCAATGACATTTATACAGCGATCAGAAATTTAAATATCCACTGATTACTGTACAAATGCCATTGGCAGTGAAGGGGTTAACCTGCAGGGGGCAGTGAAGGGGTTAACAGTGTTCCCTGGGTGTGTTCTAACTGTGAGGGGGGCGGGCTGGCCGGGACATAACAGATCTAACTGATCGTAGTGACAGGGATCAGTAGATCTGTCATGTCCCTTGTAACAGAATGGAGTACCGCCGTGTTTACATCGGCGGTTCCCTGTTCTGCAGCTCTGTCAGGCGATCGTGGGTCTCGAGTGGACATCGAGTCCGCTCAACCCACGGGCACGTCCGCGCCACGTGCGCCGGGAGCGTGCACAGGGGACGACGTCCATGGACGTCGTCCCGGCATTTCAGATCCACGCTGGAGCCGTACTTCGGCAATAGCGCGGATCTTGAGGGGTTGAAAATAGTACAGACAGTTAATTACATTAAACATTACTCCACAACACCTTGATGAACATTGCAAAGTAAGGAGAGCATGTAAGGATTGCTATACTATGGTAATGGGAAAATGTAACAAATATAAAGTAAGTGTTATCCTAATGGTGGTCAATAGGAGTGGACAGGGCTGCTGTTAGAAATCTCGAGGCCCCGCACAGCCTAACCCTTTTCTCATTTTTTTATATTTTTATTTATTATTTTTACAATTTTTAAAAATTATTACAATGTTTAATTTTTTTTGTACATTTTGTAATTTTTTTTTTTACAGGACAGCCTTCAGCACTGAAGGAGGGGGAGGGGGGTGGCACAGTGACAGGGGGAACACAGGAGGGACCAGAAGCAGGCAGAACAGGGAGGAGGATCAGTGTGGGGAAGCAATTACAGGAACAATACCCTGTGTCTGTTTCTCTCCCTGCAGCAGCTGAAAGCCAGCAGGAGGGGGAAAAACAGGCTTTCAGCTGCTGCAGAGAGGCACACGGGGCATCCTTCTGTAATTGCCCTCCACCCAAACGCACCAATACCTCCCTGCTGTTTGGGCCTCCCTGTGTGCCCGGCCCCCTACAGGAGGGCTGTTGCCCCCCCCCCCAATCAGCGGCCTTGGGAGTGGACACACACAAATGCAACTTTAGCTAAAGTGGATGTAAACCTCTGACATGATATATGAACAAAGCATATCCCTCTGTAGTGTATAAATGTCTCAATCCAGAGCACTAAGGGGTCGATTTACTAAAACTGGAGAGTGCAAAATCTGTTGCAGCTCTGCATAAAAACCAATCAGCTTCCAACTTTTTTTTTTTTTTTTGTGAAAGCTTAATGGGACTAGCTGAAGTTAGAAGCTGATTGGCTGCCATGCACAGTTGCACCAAATTTTGCACTCTCCAGTTTTAGTAAATCAACCACATTGTGTCATTTTTTTCTGCTGCCTTGTTCTTCTGCTATCTGTTTCTGACAAATTTTCCTGACACCAAGAGAGATAAAAAGGTGACAGGAAAGTGATCTCCAGCACACAGCCTGTGATTGACAGCCTCAAGTCTGTTGTTGTGTGCTGTGTGGAGGGGGTGTCTCTTCCCTCCAATCAGCTCACTGAGCTCGTTGACACGTACCGTCGGTTAGTCGAAGATTGAAGTCGATCAGGGTAATTCGAAAGTGTTTTTTTTTTTTTTTTCAACCTTCGACTAACCAAAAATACGTCTCGACGTTGTCTAAAACGTGA
>BLSH010441030.1:154072-164714 GCA_018402905.1 Glandirana rugosa
GCATGAGTATCCACGGATAAGACCCGTAGACTTACATCAGATAAACTTAAGAAACTTTCCCCTTTACCAGATTTCCCCTTTCAAAGAATTCAAATAGACTACATTCAGATGCCCAGAATAGGCACCTATGAGTACGCTCTCGTGTGCACCGACATGTTTTCAGGCTGGCCTGAAAGTTGGCCAGTAGCCAAAGCAAATGCAAAAACAACAGCAAAGAAAATTTTGAATGAAATAGTTTGTAGGTATGGAGTTCCTGAAACTATTGAGAGTGACAGAGGAACCCATTTTACTGGAGAAGTGATGAAAGAGGTAATGGAAGCACTTAACATACAGTAAGCTTTCCATACACCTTATCATCCACAAAGTAGTGGTAAAGTTGAGAGACTTAATGGAATTTTGAAAAACAGATGTGCAAAAATTAAAGCAGATACAGGAAAAGGATGGGTGGAAGCTTTGCCAATAGCCCTATATTCTATACGAACTACCCCTAAACAACCACATGGGCTGTCCCCCTATGAGATTTTATTTGGAGGGCCACCCAAAACAAGGCTATATTTTCCTCAACAGTTGCAGGCTTGTCACTCTAGTCTGTTAGAATATGTTCAGATTTTGCAAAGAACATTGAATAAAGTACATGAAGGTGTTTACAACTCTATCCCCAACCCAGATTCTGTTCCAGGTATTCACAGAATCCAACCAGGTGACTGGGTGGTGGTCAAGCGATACATCAGAAAGCCGCTAGAACCAAAATTTGATGGACCACATTTGGTGCTTTTTGACAACCGGTTCTGCTGTCAAGTTGGAAGGAAAGCCCACCTGGATTCACGCCAGTCATTGCAAGAAAATCCTGAAGTGATGATATCCTTTGAAATAAAAATTATATTTCTTTTCTTGTTGTCTGAGAGAACTGAGACATGGAAAAATAACCCTTTCATCCAAATGTTAAAATTGTATGCAACCCATAGCAATGCTAGTAACTGCTGGGTGTGTTCTCACTTATATCCCCAAACGGGAACAATACCCATGATAGCAATGCCTCTCAACTTCACTGATCTAAACAGGACCAGAATAAATGGCTCATACATTGTTTCCACAGCTAATGAGCACCGATCAGTAACTTTGATGGTCTCAAAACACATAGACACCCCACAGATTTGTCTAAACGTTACATGCCCACTTAACACTAAATGTACATGGCTGGGCAATTCAGATTGCACCGCAGCAAAAATTACAGTTTATGGAGGAAACCCTGGTCAGTATTTTTATATCCCAGATCCAGAACTAAATAGAACCCTTTATAAAACAAATTGCGCACAGTTCCCAATATGTGGAAATATTGGTTACCTGGGATTCAATGTTATTGCATCTAGTCTTTTAGGAGCAGGTATATCATCCATACGTAGAGGGTTATAGTTTATATGTGGAGATAAAGCTTTCGCCTGGCTTCCTACTAATGATACAGGTACATGTTATATTGGGAAGTTATTACCTGCTTTGGCTGTTCGCAAAGACACAGTGCGACCCGGTCAAAGTCCAGAATACCCTTTAGTGTTCAAAAGGGAGCTTTTTACTAAAGGTGACATGGCATGGTCATGGTTCCCTTCCTGGACAGGATGGGGAATTGAAGCAATGAAAAGAATAAACAATTACACTAGAATTGTAGATGAAATCATTAACCTTACTACCACTGATATAGATTTATTAAGTGATGAAATGGCTCAGCTTAAAAAAGTAGTATTAGAGCATAGATTAACGTTAAATTATCTCACTGCAGCTCAAGGTGGGATGTGTAAGGTTATTCGCACTGACTGTTGTATATACATTTCTGATAGTGAGGACATTATTAAAGTGCATCTTGCTAAGATAAGAGAACTACAGAATGAGGCCAGAGATATTGCTAAAGATGGATGGAACCCCTTTAAGGGATTAGGAGGTTTTGGTGATTTTTTATATGGCATAGCAACATGGTTACAGAAATTAGGTGTTTACATTGTGATGTTCCTGTTTCTCATACTTGTTATTTACTTCCTCATCAGGCTGTGCCTCTGTGTGATCACCCACTGTATAAATAGATGGTCCACCAGACCTGATGAACCCATTATTCTGAGAAAGCTAGGAGAGAGCTGAACAGGACGCCATCTCTCTGCGCCAACGTAGCAGGAGCTACCGGCAATCGGCTGAATGTAACGCGGAAAAGAATGGTGTCAAATAAACAAAAGGAGGGAAATGACATGGACTTTCACTGTATTGTTCATTTAAGCACAAGAGACTCCATTTTGCTCACGCTGCTGCAATGTGTTCTGTGGCCTTCACTTATCTCACAGATACACTTTCTCCTAGAAGCTCTTACTCTCTCTCTACTCCCCCCTCCCCTCTCTATGTTTTACTTTTGAAATTATTCTATTCGCTAGCTTTTAATAATATATTTCTATTTGTTAGTTTCTAATAACAATTCACACCACCCCTTTCTTATCTATGCATAAAATATCATGTAATAATACATTTTGTCTGAACGGACATTTTAAACACAGAGATTGAGTCCTGTGGATCTGTTCCTGCAATTGCAAAACTAACTTTTATTTTTAGAGTCACAACCAGAAATTTCCATAACATTTGCTTTTCTCTTTGTGAAATATTGGGAATTTAAAATACGTGTTACACTATGTGGCCCTATGTTTTAATTCCACAAAAGTTTTATTGAGAAAGTTGCAAGGGTATACAGTCTCATTTGAATGCTCATTTGTCACAATAGATTGCATTCTTAACTAGTAATAGTGCAGATACAGATAAAAAAGACATTCACCTCAGAACATGTTGAAATAAGCTTATACAAATAAATTGGGTTTCTGGGTAGTATAGAGTAGAGATATGTTGGAGGGGTAGGCACTATGGATATTTGTTAGTGGTGGATAGGGGATGGGGTTTTTTATGCCCCTAATGGAGACCGAAGAGAGAGACGAAGCGGGGAGGGGGGTGTAGGGAGGATATGGGAGAGGTAAGGTGGTGAGACGGGGGATAGGAGGGGGTTTAGCTCATTGGGGTCCAGGGCACGCAGTCTTGTAATGTGGGTAGTTCAGAATGCGAGGGGTCATCAACATCTGGAGAGAGGGAGAGGGTTTCCGTTTATCATGTTTAATGAGGCTGGCATATGGCACGATATTTCTCTGAGCTCTGGAAGAAGATCCAGGGCATCCAGATTTTGTGGTGCTTATTTAGGTTGTCTGAAGATATTGCTATTAGTTCCTCTATTTCCATAATTTTATTGAGTCTACCGAACCAGTCTTTGAGTGAGGGAGCAGTCCTCTGCCTCCAGAGAACCGGAATGCACATGCTAGCTGAAGTTATCATGTACATGGCCAGGGAATGGCGGTGTAGATGTTTCGTAGTTTCAGAATAGTGTAAGATGTATTAATATAGGGAGAAGTCTATTGGGTGTGTGGAGACTTGTTTTATTATGTCGTGGACCTGTTCCCAGTACACTTTGATAATTGGGCAGTCCCACCAGATGTGTTTCATTGAGCCCCCTGGATCCCTACATCTCCAGCATACATTAGGGCATTGAGGGTAGAATATGTGAAGTAGCGCGGGTGTTCTATACCAGTGAGTTAGCAACTTATAGTTATGTTCCTGTATGGAGACGTTACGGGAGCTTTTGTGTGCCGTGAGGCAAATTGTTTCCCAGTCCCTATCAGGAAGTGTGTTAGTGAGATCTGTTTCCCAGACTTTCCTAATGGGAGCTAGGTGGTCCGGTGTTTGGGAGGAGAGCAATGCATGCAAACTCGCAATGAGGTGTCTCTGAGGTTGGGATTCGCAGAGTTTCTCAAAGGTGGTCAGGGGTTTGAGATAGAGATTTTTTTCCTTTGAGCAAGTGAGGAAATGTCAAATCTGTAGGTATGACCAGGTGGGAATTGAATCTGATCCTTTGAGCAAGTGAGGAAATGTCAAATCTGTAGGTATGACCAGGTGGGAATTGATTCTACGATGTTGGAATTGACTTTTGAACGATAATTGGGTGGAAATTTGGCTATGGAATCTGAACAGCCCGGGGGGAAGTTAGGATTGTTTAGGATAGGGGGTCATAGGGCCCGGAAGGGATGTTAGTGAAGTGGATTTTGAGAGTTCCCGGAGGCACTGTATAGGGGGAGCGATTAAGGGGAAATTTTTATTAGTCATCTCCTTGTTTTGTTTCGGGAGCCAAATTATATCCTGGACAGGGTGCTTTAAGATTGATTGTTCAAGGGGTACCCAGTCCTTGGTCTTGTCGTGTACGTGCCAGTCTATTATTCTCGCTAACAGTATTACCTTGTGGTATCTTTGAAAATCTGGCAAGCCAATGCCGCCCCTGTGCTTGAGGGCAGAGAGTCTAGCTAGACTTATTCGGGGTGGGTGACTTTTCCACATGAACAAGCTAAATTGAGACCAAATGGAAGAGAAAAACGGTTTAGGTAGGGCAATGGGTATTGCCTGCGTGATGTACAGGAATCTAGGGAAGGATGTCATTTTGATAGTGGCTGCCCGCCCAAACCAAGAGAGGTTCAGTTTCTCCCAGGTGTTGAGGTCTTTCGATAGTTCCCGTAGGAAGGGAAGGAAGTTTAATGTGTATAGTCCTGTTGTGGTAGTAGGGAGTTGTATGCCCAGGTATGGGATTGCATCTGACCTCCAGGTAAAAGGGAAGGAGTCCCGGCATCTGCTCATAGTATTGTCGGGTAAGGAGATATTAAGGGCGTAAGATTTTTTAATGTTGATTTTAAAGTTGGATATGGATCCAAATCGGAGGAATTCTTTAAGAAGGTTAGGAATGGTGATATCTGGTTTCGTGAGGAAGAGAAGGATATCATCAGCAAAGGCAGCTATCTTATAGGTGCGATCTCCAATTGTGACTCCCGTACTATCCGGATGTGCTTGAAGGCAAGTAAGGAAGGGTTCCATGGTAAGTAAAAAGACTAGTGGGGAGAGTGGGCATCCCTGTCTGGTTCCATTCTGGATGGGGAAGGCATCTGATAGGTGGCCGTTTATCCTGATCCTAGCTTGTGGATTCGCATACAGACTTAGGATGCTATTTTACATGAAATGTCCCAGTCCCACTGAGGAGAGGACCGCTGCCATGTAGTCCCAGGCCACTCTATCGAACGCCTTCTCCGCATCCCTAGATAGGAAGAAACCTTCTGTTGTTGTCTTGGCTAGCCAGTGTTGGATGGTAAAAGCCTTGATGGTGTTGTCGCGAGCTTCTCTGCCAGGGACAAAACCCGCTTGGTTTTGAGATATCAAATTGGGAATGAAGGGAAGAAGTCTGTTGGCCAGTATCTTTGCGTAGATCTTAATGCCTACATTTAGTAGAGAAATGGGCCTGTAGTTTTCGACTACTGTGGGGTCCTTCCCTTTCTTGTGTATAACCGATATGTGGGCTTCTAGTAGATCTTTAGGGGGTGCTTTCACCTCGTGTAAGGAATTGAAGGCGGTTAGGAAATGTGGGGCCAATACAGTTGCAAATGTCTGATAATATAGACCAGTGAGGCCGTCAGGGCCTGGGCTTTTCCTGGGTTTAACACTTTTTAAGGCAAGTCGGAGTTCCTCCGAATTTAGGGGGGTGTCAATGGCAGCTGCTTGTTCTTGGGTGGGTAATTTATGTTCTGAAAGATAGTTATCAATAGCTTTAGTCCTGGATTGTGGGTTCTGGAGATGACTGGGATGTTTTGGTAAGTTATATAGTTTAGAATAGTACTCAACAAATTGTGCAATTTCTTCAGTTTTATTGACTTTTTCCCCCGAGCGGTTTGTGATGGAGTGTATCGTCATTTGAGCCCTTGTGCCTCTGAGCAGCCTAGCCAAAAGTCTACCACTTTTGTTGGCTTGATCATAGAAAATTTTGAAGGTTAGCATAAATTTCCTTTTGACCTGTCTGTCTAATTCCTCTAGCAGAGCTCGCCTCGCCAGTATCAGTGCTGTGTAATCTGTTTCGGCTTTACTCTGTTTATGGGAAGCATCTAGTGTACGGATCTGCGTGGTTAGTGTCATAATTGTGGCCTGCCTTTCTTTTTTCACTTGCGTTGTTAAAGAGATGCATTTGCCTCTTATAACGCATTTGTGGGCCAGCCACTGGGTCATGGCCGACGTCTCTGGAGAGGGAATTAAGCGCAAAATAGTCCTTTAGTGCCAGCTGTAGGGTCTCCTTGCTCGCCAGATCACATAATAGTTGTGGGTCCAGTCTCCAGCATTTGTGTCTCTGTTCAGAGTTGGGAAAGCGGAGGGTCATAGTGATGGGGTGGTGATCTGATATATACATAGGCTCTATGGAAGTGTCTTGGAGGTAAGTCAGGTCCGTTTGGGTGAGGAAGAGATAGTCAATGCGAGAGTATTTGTTGTGGGGAGGGGAGTAGTAAATGTAATCCTTGGTATCAGGGTTGAGGGTTCTCCAGGTGTCATGTAAGGACAATAAGTGCATTTGGTTTTTAATTTGGCGAAGGGCACGATATGGTAGGGAGGAGGATCCAGTTGAGGAGTCAAGATTGGGGCAAAGGGGGACGTTAAGGTCACCTCCGAGAATAGTCATTCCTTCATGGAACGGGATGAGTTTATCTATTACTTCCCTGATGAAGGGAACTTGACGAGTATTGGGAGCATAAATGTTGACAAACATCACCGGCTTATTGTGGATGTGCCCTTTAACAAATATGTATCGTCCTTCTGGGTCAGCTAGATGGGCAGAGGGTTGGAATGGGAGGCTTTTGGCGATGAGGATGGTTACTCCTTTGGTTTTTTAATTGGGGAAGGGGCATGGAAAGTGTGTGGGTATCTTCCGTTATGAAATTTGGGAATGTTATGTGTTCTAAAATGCGTCTCCTGTACAAAGACTACTTGGGCTTTGAGTTTAGATGCTTCCCTAAGGACGGCAGATCTTTTTTCAGGGGTGTTGAGGCCCCTGACATTTAGGGACATGACCTTCAGGGTGCCTTGGGCGCTCATCTTGTTGTTGAGGGTTCAAGGGTGAGGGGGGGTCAAGGGGGTAGGAAAGTTAAGAGGGTTGGAATAAGTGGAAGGGGCGTAAGGATCACGTGGGCAATGGAGTTAGCCCCACTCCTGACCACAGTATGGGATCCCTATAGGGTATCAGCTAGGTGGGTACCTAGCCGAAGTTGGGGGTTTGTGGAGAGGATCTGCCAGTGAAGTAAAAGGTAGATGGCCAAAGGCCAGCGGGGAGAGCAGCGCCTGTGGCCATCACCCCTTAGAGGGGTGCCAGGAACAGGGAAGATTAGCTCAGTGCTCAGACGTAAGGGAACAGAGTCAGAAAGAGGGTTTGTGTGCGTATCGCTTCTGCCAAGCGTGGGGACAAAAGGTCTTATCCACACCGGACAGCAGCGCCGCCTGCGAGCAGATCTATGTAAGATAGTGGGTTAATAAGTTGTAGGTAACATTTCAGTGAAATAAAGATAATCAACAAATATATCAGAGCTTAATATCTAGGTTTTTAAGTCTAATGAAAATGCAGACTGACATCTTAAAGGAAAGTCACATACGTGTTGTCCAGTAAACGCTGAGATGCTGGGCTGCCAGCCCGGCGCACCGCCAATTGTAACATTGCCCCAGGGGCCGACAGGCCAGCAACACAGCTCAGTAGCAGAAAAGTAACATCAGAACATCGGTAATAATAAACAAAATAAAAACCAAACCTGAGACCATAACTAAGATTGTGGGAGCTCAGGCCTTAGATAGAAAACCTGGGGGCAGCCTATCAGGAGGCCCCCAGGTTGTCTTGGCCAGGAGCCTGGGATGGCTTCTTCTTCTTCTCCTACCAGACAGTCTCTGTGAATTGAAGGCACGGTTAGAGAGGGAGGGCCCAATAACGAGTAAGGAGATCCAAGCTTAACCAGTCTAATCCGCCGCCACCAAGGGGAAGTTCAAGGGATATATATTCAAACAGGATAAGCTAGTAGTCTCTGGATTCCTTCAAGGGTAGGGCAGCCATGGTCACAAAGGGAACAGTGTATAATGAATATGGTGATCTTTGGTTCCGTGACTCTTCGAGTGTGTATCTGTGGGATAGGATCGGGAGTTTAGTGCCATATTGCCGGTCTATGATATGTCTTTAGAAAGGGTTTATCACCCCGTGGTTGTGTGGAATAGGCACTGGTTTGGCTCCTATGCGGTCCGAAAGGGGTTGCGGCAAATAGGAGGGACAGCACATTGGAGTGGGCCATTGTGGGTGTCAGAAAGCAAATGGGTAACAGTAAAAAGGAAAAATAAAAAAGAATAGATAAAGAATCAAACATCAACTGTAGTAATCAGTCAGAGAAACGTTACCCTTAACTTGAATAGGCTGGTATAGAAAAGCGAGCCGAACTCAGGCATCCTGCTCTGCGTCAGGTTCAGGGTTAAGGTCACCCTGATGTTCCTCTGGAGCCGGTGCAGCTTGGTCCTGTCTTCTGCGACGGGATGGGGTGGCGCTTGGTCTTCTCCGTGGTGTGTGTAAGTCGGCGTCTTGAGGAAGCATCTCCGCCCATAATGCTGGGATTGAAAACTCTCGGTACCAGTCAGGAACCGGGATAGGCCTCATATTCACGTGTTCAAAAAAGTGGGGGAGATCTGCCGGGGTCTGCAGGACAAAGGTGCGACCCTGTACGGTGACGGAAAGACCGAAGGAGAAACGCCACTTGTAGACTATGCGCCTTTCTCTGAGTGCTGTCAATATGGGGCGTAGAGCCCTTCTGTGATTCAGTTTTATCTGAGATAGATCCTGGAATATTTTGATTTCCGCTCCATTTAATTTGATTTCCTGTTGATCACGGGCTCGTATGGCTACTTCTTCCTTCAATTTGTAATCCATAAAACAGCAGACAATATCCCTCGGTGGGTCCCCCACTCTCCCGCTGGGTCGCAGAGCTCTGTGTGCCCGCTTGAACTCCACCGGCGCATCTTGGGGCCTTTCCAGAATATTGTTGACTAAGGACTGCAGGGCAAGAGGGATCTGGTCGTGTTCGATGCTTTCGGGGACTCTGCGGATGCGGAGGTTCCTTCTATGGCCTCTATTATCTAGATCCTCAAGTTTCCTCTGCATATCTATTAGGTGTAGGTGGTATCGGGCACCATGTTGTTGGAGTTTCTGGATGTCAGCATCGTTACGACCGGCCGCTCTTTCGACTTCCTCAAGTCTATCGTTAACTCCTCTGAGTTCGTCCTTGAGGTCAGAAACCGCGTCCGACAGTGCTCCTTTGATGTCAGATGCGAGGGATTGAAGGTCTGCGACCTTGGGCATCTGGTTTATGAGAGTGAGCAGTGTTTCTTGGTCAGCAGATTGTTTATTCTTCTGAGTTCCCTCTGATTGTATGCGAGCAATGGCGGACGGTGAGGAGTGGGATGTAGAGGTCTCAGGAGCAGATAGGGGTTGTGTGCGAAACAATTCCTGTAGGTTACGGCCCGGTTGAGAGTATGGGGCATTGGAGAAACGTAGTTGGCGGTCAATTTTGGCCATCACTAAGTCAATCGATCAGTAGGTTCCCAATAAGTGACGCTGCCCTCCCCGCCATGCCACGGGCCCTAGTTCACTTTGGCATCTTCACCCGTGTCAGGCTGAATGAGAACTGGTGCTACTGTAGGGGATGGCGGCCTCCCCAAGTCTAATCATCAACTAGCAGGGGTCCCAATGTCCAGCTCGACCTGCCTTTGGGTTCAGGGGGGTGTTGAGGTCCCCAAAGGTGTTTAGCAGAGTTTTGTGTAGGCAGGTGGGGGCCGGATGGCCTTTCTCAGTGTTGCGGCCTAGTTGCGGGTAAAGCCACGGGCTAAATTTACGGGCGTCTCGGATGGTCGGATGGGACCGTGAAGTTTATAAGCCTGATCTGTTGGAGGGTGTGAGAGGGGTCTCTAGAGCTGTGTATCGGGGCCCAGAGCCGAAGATTGGAAGCTAGATGGCCGCTTTGTTTTGCAGCTGCGGCCTAAATTTTTAGGCGTCGCGGGAGTCGAGCACGGGCGGCCGAGATATTCGGCCCGGGTTGTAGGGGACGGTGTCAGGATGCCTCCTGGATGTGTTTGGGTGCTCACCCATCCAGAGGGAGGTCAGATGCCCGTGGATTATGTCTGGGGAACCGGAGCTCTCCTAAGACACGTCTGTCCGTAGATTCTTTAACTTTCCCCCCGTGGCCCTATTTTTTATCTATGGGGAATTGGCGATAACACACGCGTGGATATATTTTCCATGCGAGTTCATATGAGGTTACCGAATCGCGAGTCCACAACTTCGGGGGATTCATCCTCTGATGAGATTTTATGTGCATTTGCATGTAACATCTGGTGAGTGCTTAGCACATGCAATGTAAAACAAACCCATGTTACAGCGTGCTGGCGCATTAACAGTAAGTTTCACGTTGTAGCGACTTTCGGCTTTTAGCCAGACCCGTCCTCCCCCCAAATTCACGGATCATTCGTTCTTCAATTTTGTTATTATCACGTCATACGGTTTAAGGTGTCTACTATGACCGTTCTTTTCTGTAGGTAGCCACATATCATGTTCTCGTAGTGGTTGTCACATATCAAAAGTGGTAGTAACGTACACGATTCGTGAGTGGTCTACAATGTACGTTTACGTGTATTTTAGAGTAGTCTCCTACTTAGGGGGCTTCAACACCTGAGCGCTAAGCCATTGGAGTATACT
>BLSH010441030.1:176565-190551 GCA_018402905.1 Glandirana rugosa
CACTAATAGACAGCACTGATTGGCACTCATAGGCGGCACTGGGCACTGATAGGTGGCACTGATGGGCACTGATAGGAGGGCACTGGTAGGTGGCAATGGTGGGCTTTGATGTGTGGCACTGGTATGCATTGATAGGGGCACTGGTGGGCATATACATTAATAGGGGCTCATTCCCTGGTGGTCGGATCGAAGCACTTTACCGAGATCTGCATTGCGGGGGGTCAGACTGACCCCCCACACCACCGATCGCCGCGATGCGTGCCCCCCCGGGTGCGCGGCGGCTTGTTATCCTGAGGACGTCATATGACGTCCAGTCAGGATAACTCAGCCACTTCCCGGCCGTCATTCTGCATACGGCGGTCGGGAAGTGGTTAATAAATTTGTTTTATACACTACTGCACTTAGAGGCGCACCTTTCTTGTTCTTTGTTACCCACAGGAGTCCGGTTACTTCTTAGTGGTGCAGCCTACCAGTGTCACAGTGCTTTCCACCATCCCAGCAATAGACTATACCAGGAACTTTGTACGCACGGACTTGTGTACATACCTTTGTACATATAGACTTGTTGAACATTGCCTTCCGTCACTTGACCATCCCTCAACCTGCCCAACCACCTGGGGACAAACCGAGGGCCCCTCCCCCCCCACCCCCCAAGAGCCCGCAGCCTCAACCTGTCCGGGCTCCCCCAACCCTCACTCCCGTGTTTGCGCTGCCAACTCCATTTTTTTCGTGTTCATCTGTACAAGCATCCCCAGGAAGCCACCACTTTACAGATGTGTCAGCGTTTGTCCTCTCAAGCCGGATTGTGTTACGCCTTGCAAGTCAGCTCATCAGGGGCTCCTGAGACTGAACTGTGCCACAGTGCCTAATTGGAGGTATTGGTGTTAAAGGCCTTTAATTATATACTTGGACATATAGATACACATATATACTGTTCTTCTAAGACATATGTACATTCTTCTTGTTATTACGTTGGTTGTATGTACTGCCATCACTTTATCATATATAAAGTTACACTAATCACCTACTGGTATGTCTGCATATCTTTACTCTTAGAAATCTATGCTGTGTGTATTAGTACCACAGCTGTCAATTATTTTTGGTGAGTTACTAGTTATTTTCCTAGAAAGGGATCATCTCTACATACGCTGGAGCCCTGCTCTGGGTGGAGGCACTGCCAATTATATATTCATAGTCCACTCTTCCTTTAGCAAAGGCTCTGGCTCATTTGGTTACCTGCAGGTTAGCACCATAGCCTGTGTGGAGAGGAGCAACTTCATATGACCCCCCCCCCCCCCATAACAGGGCTACACTAAAAAAGAACGCAGTGGATAGGATATCACATGTAGGATCATGGAAGATCCGCCTCCCATAAAAGCACATGGACACAGACTGCAGTGGATTTCTAAAGGCAGTGATTCCATAAATGAGATAACACTACTGTACTTGTTTTTGCAGCATCAGTTGCAGCCATGCATATTGAGGTCATAGATATTTCTATACTTTTACTTTTGCAAACACCCCACCCCTTGTCATCCTCATCCTCCTCTTCACCACACCTGAAAAACTGACAACAAACTTGCCACCCCCTGTTATCCTCCTCTTCATCACACCTTGCCATCCATTGCAACCTTGCTAACACCCCAGCCCCCTCATCCTCATCCTCCTGTTCATCCCACCTGGACATTCACTGCAACCATGCTAACACCCCGCCCCCTGTCATCTGCATCCTCCTGTTCATCACACCTGGACATCCACTCAAACATGCTAACACCCCAACCCGTCATCCTCACCACACCTGGCCATCCACTGCAACCTTGCTAACACACCACCCCCTGTCATCCTCATTCTCCTCTTCATCACACCTGGCCATCCTCTGCAACCTTGCTAACACCCCACCCCCTGTCATCCTCATCCTCCTCTTAATCACACCTGGACATCCACGACAACCTTGCTAACACCCCACCACCTGTCATCTGCATCCTCCTGTTCATCACACCTGGACATCCAATGCAAACATGCTAACACCCCACCCCCTGTCAACCTCATCCTCACCATACCTGGACATCCACTGCAAACTTGCTAACACATCACCCCCTGTCATCCTCATCCTCCTCTTCATCACACCTGGCCATCCATTGCAACCTTGCTCACACTCCACCCCCTGCAGGGCTGGATTAAGAGCATCATGGACCTGGTGCTGAGGAAGTTACATCCTCCTCCTCTGCCAGGGCCTGTGCTTGCACCAATAATTTTTACAGCAGTGGACACTGGGCAGTGGTGGCGCCATGGCGCCAAGGAAAAGTTCTTGGGCGGCTGGGCCTCTATTAAGGTAGGGGCCTGGAGCCTGTTCATCTGGCCCTGGTGGGTGGTCCTCAAGTGGTTCTAATAAAGTCCTATGAAGACTTATCCTGAACAGTGTATTGTAGGAGGTGACCTATATCCTGCTGTTGCTCTTGTACCTCCAATCACCCATAGGACGCCTATTGTTCCACAGAAGCTGACTTCCACTTTTTCCCGTGATTACTTCCATTACAGACATTGGGTCCCGGGCCCAAACATCTGGCAGCCGAGATTTGGTTTAGAACGACGTGTGTTTGTTCCAGTCCTTCTCATTGTCAGGCAGGAGATTGCTGTTTTTCCGCATTGCCAACACTTAAGATAGGGCCTATATTAAGGTAGGGGCCTGGAGCTGCAGCTCCAATAGCCCCTACGTTAATCTGGCCCTGACCCCCTGTCATCCTCATCCTCCTTTTCATCTCATCTGGCCATCCACTGCAAACATGCTAACACTCCAGTAGATGGCCAAGTTTGATGAAGAGGAAGACGAGGATGGCAAGGGGTGGTGTTTTAGCAAGGTTGCAGTGGATTGCCAGGTGTGGTGAGGAAAAGGATGACAGGGGGTGGGATGTTAACAAGGTTGCAGTGGATGGCCAGGTGTGGTGAAGAGGAGGATAACATGGGGTGGGGTGTTAGCAAGTTTGTTGTCGGTTTTTCAGGTGTGGTAAAGAGGATGGTGAGGATGACCAGGGGTGGCTGTTTGATCTATGAAATCAATATGCATGGCTGCAGGCTGCAACTGATGATGCAAAAACATGTACAGTGGTGTTATCTCATTTATGGAATCACTGACTTTTGAAATCCACTGCAGTCTGTGTCCATGTGCTTTTATGGGAGGCAGATCTTCCATGATTCTAGATGTGATATACTACCCACAGTGTTCTTTTTTAGTTACTGGGTGGGGAGGAGGAAGAAGGGTCTGGGCAGTCATTTAGAATCTGTATACACACCCACATTTGTGATGTAAATACCATGTGACCCGAAAAACTCAACTGAAACAGGAAATCTCCAACACAGCATAAGAGACCGAACAGAGCATGTGCAAACTTACAACCCTGCCTGCGTGTAGTATGGTCTTACACAGAGACAGTGCAAGCTAGAAGTATCTAGTCATACAAGATCAAAGAGCCTTTTTACACAATGCAGAGGATTAACCCCTCAAATTCCACAGTGAGTATAACAAGCAAGCTATTCTGCATATACAGACTGATTTTACTGTTGTGGGTTTAGTAACACTTGAAATGAACTTTAATGGCATCCCAGTCTTAGTCCGTAGGGCTCAATATTGAGTTGGCCTACCCTTTGCAGCTATAATAGCTTCAACTCTTCTGGGAAGGTTGTCCACGAGGTTTACGAGTCGTGTCTATGGTAATGTTTGACCATTCTTCCAGAAGCACATTTGTGAGGTTAGGCATTGATGTTGGACGAGAAGGCCTGGCTCGCAGTCTCCGCTCTAATTAATCCCAAAGGTGTTCTATCGAGTTGAGGTCAGGATTCTGTGCAGGCCAGTCAAATTCCTAAACCCCAAACTCGTGTGTCCACACTATATTGCCAAAAGTATTGGTCCACCCCTCCAAATCATTTAGTGGAGGGGGTATTATGGTGTGGGGCTGTTTTTCAGGGGATGGGCTTGGCCACTTAGTTCCAGTGAAGGGAACTCTTAAAGAATCAGCATAGCAAGACATTTTTGACAATGTCATGTTCCCAAATTTGTGGAAACAGTTTGGGGATGGCCCCTTCCTGTTCCAACATGAATGCGTACCAGTGCACAAAGCAAGGTCCATAAAGACATGGATGAGCGAGTTTGAGGTAGAGCAACTTGACTGGCCTGCACAGAGTCATGACCTCAACCCCATAGAACACCTTTGGGATGAATTAGAGCAGAGACTGCGAGCCAGGCCTTCTCATCCAACATCAGTGCCTGACGTCACAAATGCACTTCTAGAAGATTGGTCAAACATTCCCCTAGACACACTCCTAAACCTTGTGGACAGCCTTCCTAGAAGAGTTGAAGCTGTTATAGCTGCAAAGGGTGGGCCAACTCAGTATTGAACCCTAAGACTGGGATGCCATTAAAGGTCATGTGCGTGTAAAGGCAGGCATCCAAATACTTTTGGCAATATAATGTATGTGAGACTTTTTTACAGCACATAGAGCGTCCCAAACTGCAAGGAGCACCTTTGGTCTTTTAAATTACACATCTAATTTCCTGACTACCTATCATATTTCTTGAATCCCTGAAGTCCTAGGACAGGAGAAACACAAAATTACCACATTTTGGAAAATAAGCACCCCAAGATATTTTCTGAAAGTCCTTTGAAAATAAATATATTTTTTGCCACAATTTTTTGGATAAAGCAGGAAAGAAAATGAAAATGTATTTTTTCATAAATATCAATCAGATTTTTCTAACACACATCATAGCCATACTTAGAATCATGGGAGTAGCATAGGTTGCAAGTGCGACCCCGTCCATGCTCCAGGGGGTCCGTGCGGCCTTTCTGTCACTGTGACGGGCCAAGCAGAATCCGAGTGCAGTCCAGGAGAGCTTTTTGTGCCTTTTTGAGCGGAGAGCCAGAGTATAACTAGCGGAGGGAGGACAGGGCAGCCAGCCCGGGAAGGGAAAATGTCTATGCTGACACCTGGCCGGGGATTGACACTAAGCTGTCACAGGGCTGAGCGAGCGAGCCAGAAGGAGGACAGCTCTGTCCGGGAGCCAGAACCACTGCCATTGGTGAGGTAAGTCACTGGTCAGATACGTGCACACTGACACAAGCCGTCCCTCCCTCCCCACAACATCTGCTGACACCAGAGCTGGTGCTGCCTTAGAGCACCAGGACAGGGACAGTTTAATCTTGCAAGACTGTTGAATCAATTGTCATGGTGGCTGCACCCCTGGCTTTGTCCTGAGATTGGAGCTTGAGCCTCACTAGTGTGTTGCCGGTCATTTCTGATCTGCAGTGAGGAGGATCATAGGCAGGTTCAAATACCGTTCCAACCTGCCCGATCTCATCAGTGACCAACACCTGTCCAGAACTTCCCTTTGCACTTCCGGCCAGCATAGGCACCAGCTGAAGATATGGAGTTGGGAGGAGCGTCTGTCCCATGCAGGCATCGGCTTCAATACATAAGCCAAGTGACTGAGAATACAAAGGGAACTTCCTGAATATTGTGCCACCGTCCGTTAAATCAGAACAAAAAAAGGAATTGTGGGAGACCCCACATACAGTGGACGTTTTTAGTGGGCACACCACGAGATAACACAAACAAGTTTATATAAAAAAAACAAAATATTTTATTTATACATCTCAAAAAAATACATATACATATCAAGAAATGATAAAATAGGCGGCACAGATCTCGACCTGTCACACACATGGGCCCCCCATGTGGGATCACATCATACGAGGACGCGTCCAGATCTGGGCCAGTAAACAGATTGTGCACATATATTAGCAAAAACAACCACAGCGTATCTAACACAAGTTAGTAGGAGTCAACGCATTTCGCTATGAGCTTCCTCAGGACCCCATTCATAACATGGTTGTCGATTGCAGAAACAACTAATAATTAGAGAAGATAATACCGTTAAAATTATCATAATTTGCAAATTGTAACATATATATGCAGTTATTTGCTATAAGATTTGTGCATATTTACATATAGCATTGGTGTAGGGTGCTTACATGTGACTCCGTATGGCTCAGGACGGCAATCAGGGGGGCGAGCATAGGGGTTTCTAAGCCCAGACTCCAAGGGTTAGCTGCTAGAAAATTGGTACAATTATATAAAATATATAAAGTCACTAAATATGTCGAAAATGGGGGGTGTACAGAGAAACCAAGAAATCGTATTAATTTTACCTACATATTGTGTTATTGGTAACCCGTACCGAGCTCCCTAAACAGAAACTCTGTCCTGGAATGAG
Source organism: Glandirana rugosa (assembly GCA_018402905.1). Lineage (NCBI taxonomy): Eukaryota > Metazoa > Chordata > Amphibia > Anura > Ranidae > Glandirana > Glandirana rugosa. The sequence goes on from BLSH010441030.1 coordinate 182,834, forward strand.
TATTCAATCGTCTACAGGAAAATAAAGAGAAAAAGTTTTCACATAGCTACAGCCCACTATCCCTTCAAAGGTGGGGGCATAGAGCCAACAACCCCCCTAGAGAACAAAAACACAGAAAAAACTGAAAAAAGGGGAGAGACGTACCCTTTAAGATAGAATAGTCCGTGGGACGGGGGGGGAAAAAGGAAAGGAGGAACCCAGGAGGGGTAGAGGAGAGAGCAGGTGCCAGGCAAACCCACTTAATGTGTATACCCCACAGGGAGGGGGGCCCCGAGAAGGAGGGGGGGGAGCTGCGCTCAATCCTGCTGGAGCCTAATTCGTGGTACAAGTGTGGGAGAAGTGCAGCAGGCTCTATTTCCCTCTTTGGATGGGTACGTCCTCCTAAATAGAGGCAATAAACATAAATAAAGAAGGACCAGAGATAGACCCCTAAATTTCCCATCCCCTACGGACCCAAAATTACCTTAGGCCATGGGTTCCTTATCATAAGGTATGTGGTTGTCCAAAAGAAAAGGAGCTACGTCAAGAAGCCCCTAAAGGAGGACATAGAAAAAAACAGTTACTCAAGTAGTCAGGAAAAACACTGTGTTTGAATCCTTGGCGCCGAAAACCACGTGTACCTTACCTCACTTCCTGCCTTACAACAGCGTCCCCCGTCACTTCCGGATCGTATCAGAGCCTGGGCTATTTATACCCCCACCTGGTCACGTGACATAGTCCGCAGCGCAATCGGCGGGCCTACACGTCAAAGGACATGGTCACGTGTCCAGGTGTGTATCCCTACACACAGCCACTGCCAAGCAAGCGCGGCATGTGCAGTGGGGGAGGGGCCATGGTCCAGCTAAAGAGCCACCCCACCCGACCGGCCGGACAAGAATGTCCGGGGGGGCGCCGCGGCCGTTCCTGCCCCTAAACACACCCAAACGTTGACTTTACAACAAGCCCTCGTGGGACACATATGCCCGCCCCAAAGTTTGGACGCCCCCAACCAGCCAGAGTCCATGAACATTATGACTAGTTGAACATATTAGTCAATACTCAATACAGATATTAATACTGTTTAACCCCTAGCCTTGTTGCCAGGATGGAGCAAAGCAGAAACAACAAAAATGGTGATAAACATATGAATTTGGAAAAAAAAAAAAAAAAAAAATTATTATTAAATCATATATACAAAACACCCCAACCCTAATAAGTATAACATATGTGTATGGCACTTCAAAGGAAGGGCTTAAAACTAAAAGCCTCGTTCAGACCCGGGGCCTCCGTAGCCCTAAGTAAGTATATCCAGCGGGCTTCACGCTGCAATATTATTTTGTCGAATTCTCCTCCCCTAGGATTGGGGAGAATTCTTTCTAGGGCTGCGAATTTGACCACTGAGGGATCGCTATTGTGGTACAGACTTAAATGTCTGCCAATCGGTGTGGATAGTATATTTTTGTGGCCATAGTAAACATGGTCCTTAATCCTTCGCCAAAATTGGCGTTTGGTTTTTCCGACATAGAAGGCCCCACACTCACAGAACATCACGTAGACCACCCCAATGGTTTGGCAGTCCACATGATGTCCCATGGTGTGGAGCCCTCCACCCGGAAGATAAAAAGTCTGGTTCTCATAAATATAAGAACAGAAGTTACACGAACCGCATCTCCAGGTCCCCTTCAGGTCAGATGTTTCTAAGTTGGTATGGAAGTGACTTCTAGTGACACGATCCCTAACTGATTTGGCCCTCTTGTATGTAATTTGAGAGGTGGATCCTATATATTTAGCTAGGATTTTGTCATTTAATAATAGATGCCAATGTTTGTCCAAAATTGATTTAATCTGTCTATGTTGCTTTGTGTATGGGGTAATCAGACGCACCCTATCCGCTTGTTTTGGCTTTTTGGTTTTAGATAGTGTATCATCTCTTGTACGGCCGGAGGCTCTGTTAAAAGCCTTCCTTAAGAGGGTGCGTGAATAACCTCTAGCCAGGAGCCTATCTCGCAGGGCATTGGACTCCCGGCGGAATATGTCATCAGAGCAAATGCGTCTTATTCTGAGGTATTGTGAATATGGAATACTTTTGACCAGCGGCTGGGGATGGAAGCTTTGTGCGTGTAGCACAGTGTTACCTGCTGTCGGCTTGCGATACAGTGTAGTAGAAATCTCACCAGTTTGGTCAATTAGGATTTGAATGTCTAAAAACGGAAGAGAAGAAAAACTCGACTGCATAGTAAAGATAAGGTTATAATCATTAACATTGAGGCTCGAGAAGAAATCCGTAAGGGTCTCCTCTGGTCCCGACCATAGAACGATCATGTCGTCTATGTATCGGAGCCAGAGGAGGATATGGGGCCAAAACCTCTGATACCGATCATCCGAGAGGAGGGTACGTTCCCACCCCCCCAGGTACAGGTTGGCGTACGATAGGGCACATGAAGTCCCCATCGCAATGCCCTGCACCTGGAGGTAGTGGGAACCGTCAAACAAAAAAACATTTTTTGTGAGGATATGCTCTAAGAGGGCCAAGATAAATTCATTGTATTCGGAAAAGTCCAGATGTCTCTCATTCAAAAATTCCCTAACAACAGCCAATCCCTTGTGATGTGGAATACTGCTATAAAGTGCTTCGATGTCAATTGCAACCAGTTTGGTATTAGGGGGCACCGTAAGTCCGTCAATTCGTCGTAAAAGATCGGGGGTGTCTTGTATGTAAGATGGAAGAGAGGATACGTGTGGGCGTAAATAACTGTCCACTAGTCTACTGGCTGGCTCAGCATATGCGCCCACCCCTGACACAATAGGTCTTCCTGGGGGCTTCTCTATATTCTTGTGTGTTTTCGGAAGTGCGTAAAACGTTGGTGTCCTGGGGTTTTTTACCCCTAATGATTCAAGAATTTCCTTAGTGATGGTGCCTCTGGAATGTGCACCACCAATAAGGTCATAGAATTCATTACGACACTTTTGAACATAATCTTGCGGGATTTCTCTATACCAGTTTTTATTATTCAATATCTTATTACACATCTCTCTATACTGTTGTATGTCCATCAAGACTACGTTACCCCCTTTGTCAGACGGTTTTATAACGATGTCTTTATTGTTGCTTAGTGTTGTGAGGGCTTGTCTTTGTAATCTGGTGAGATTACCTTCTCGGTGTCTAGCACTTTTCATTTGTTCGATTTCTTTGGTGACGCGTAACAAAAGCTGCTACACTAGGATTGGTGTTTAAAGGAGGAAATTTGGTGGATTTCTTTTTTGGAGGTTCGGGATGACCGAAGCTAGAGGGTGCCCGATGTAAAGAGGGGGAGGAGGGGGTAATGTCCATCCCATCCGCCTCCCGGGCCGTGGGAACATCCCCAGGGGGATAAACGGGGCCATGAGTACGTGTGTATCTCATTCTCCTCCCAAAGGTCCATAAGATCCTTTAGGGCCTGGAAGTCACGGACCTTAAATTGCTTCCACTGTTCTATTTGTAAGTGCTCCTCTTTTTTCCATTTTCGTTCTTCGTCGAATAGAAATTTATATATAAGTTTTCTGCCAAATAAATTAATGTCTTTAATTAGTTCAAACGTGTCCATGTCTTGTGTAGGACAAAAACTAAGTCCCAAGCTCAGGACTTCCCTTTCCTCATTGGTCAGTATATGGGCGAAGAGATTTATGATGTCAAGTCCGGGGGGTGCTTGTGTGAGTTTGGTCACGAAGGGGTTTAGGGTCGTTTGGACGTTTTTTGGAATCGGTGTTAGGGAATTCATGATTTCCTCACGTGTATCAGGAGTGTGACTTGTAGTGTTTTTAGTGGTTTGTGTGTGTTTCAGTGGTTGTGAGTTGTGTCTACTCCGGGAGGACGTAGTTCCCTTATTGTGAGCCTCATATATAGGGGTCTGTGAGTGTGATTGTGCCTGTCCTGGGTGTGTTTGTGCCTGTGTTGTAGTGCGTTCATAAGAACCCGGATCGGTAAGCCGTTTTTTGTTGTGATTGCCACCACCGGATGCTCCCTCGCCATCTTTGGGTCTTTTGCGGAACTGACGATGTCGCCAGTGTGCCGCTTGGTTACCCTGTGTTGAATGGCAGAAATTGGATGTGTTGGAGTTATGGGAAACATTAGAAGAATCTGAATCAGTTCCTTCATAGTCAGATCTAGGGGCACCCGTTCTCTGGAACTTCGAAAATCGTGGTTGCCTAGCCCCATGGATGGGCCATCTGTAGGCAGTGTGGTTATTAAAGGCAAGTTTGTCTCTGAGAAATTTTTGTTCCTTCTTTTGGATAAGATCCTTATAGAATCTCTCCAAATGTGTTTGTAATTCCTTGTTTTTGGTCTCATACTCAGAATGAGTCATAAGACTATTATGTTGTGTGTAAATTTGTTTGATCTCAACGTCTACCTCATCCATTTCTTTTTGATATTGTGCTAACAGAATATTGATCATCTCCCCTGTACACTTTTTGAGGTTACCCTCCCACTTCTCTCTCAATTCCGAGGAGATATTCCGAATGTTCGGAAAGATTTGGATCCTTAGACCCTTGGGATTCAGACCTTCGTCTCTGTACCTCTCGAAGAATTTTATATGCCAGTACAAACTGGACTTCCTCTCTAGACTCCTCCTAAGTTTAAGTAAAAAGAATTCCAAATCCATCCCACCACCATCTGCTTCCTGAGCGGTCTTTTGATATTGAGTCATCAGACCCTCCCAGGCTATTCCTGTGTACTCCATGTGTCCTATAATCGTTGGCTATACTAAAATGTAAGAATGGGCCAAATGGCCACCTATATATAAAAGACAATTATGTTATAACAAATAGTCAGCACCTCTATACACAACACAATTATTGCAATAAATGAAATATCGTGTTATCTCGTGGGTCCTAGGCTCCTACCCACAGGTAATGTGGGCGGGAAACTTCTGGTAATTCTAGAAGTGGGGGGGAGAGGGTGATACCACCCTATTGTCGAGAATACAAAGGGAACTTCCTGAATATTGTGCCACCATCCGTTAAATCAGAACAAAAAAAGGAATTGTGGGAGACCCCACATACAGTGGACGTTTTTAGTGGGCACACCACGAGATAACACAAACAAGTTTATATAAAAAAAACAAAATATTTTATTTATACATCTCGAAAAAATACATATACATATCAAGAAATGATAAAATAGGCGGCACAGATCTCGACCTGTCACACACATGGGCCCCCCATGTGGGATCACATCATACGACGACACGTCCAGATCTGGGCCAGTAAACAGATTGTGCACATATATTAGCAAAAACAACCACAGTGTATCTAACACAAGTTAGTAGGAGTCAACGCGTTTTGCTATGAGCTTCCTCAGGACCCCATTCATAACATGGTTGTCGATTGCAGAAACAACTAATAATTAGAGAAGATAATACCGTTAAAATTATCATAATTTGCAAATTGTAACATATATATGCAGTTATTTGCTATAAGATTTGTGCATATTTACATATAGCATTGGTGTAGGGTGCTTACATGTGACTCCGTATGGCTCAGGACGGCAATACAAAAGCAACATAGACAGATGAAATCAATTTTGGACAAACATTGGCATCTATTATTAAATGACAAAATCCTAGCTAAATATATAGGATCCACCTCTCAAATTATATACAAGAGGGCCAAATCAGTTAGGGATCGTGTCACTAGAAGTCACTTCCATACCAACTTAGAAACATCTGACCTGAAGGGGACTTGGAGATGCGGTTCGTGTAACTTCTGTTCTTATATTTATGAGAACCAGACTTTTTATCTTCTGGGTGGAGGGCTCCACACCATGGGACATCATGTGGACTGCCAAACCATTAGGGTGGTCTACGTGATGTTCTGTGAGTGTGGGGCCTTCTATGTCGGAAAAACCAAACGCCAATTTTGGCGAAGGATTAAGGACCATGTTTACTATGGCCACAAAAATATACTATCCACACCGATTGGCAGACATTTAAGTCTGTACCACAATAGCGATCCCTCAGTGGTCAAATTCGCAGCCCTAGAAAGAATTCTCCCCAACCCTAGGGGAGGAGAATTCGACAAAATAATATTGCAGCGTGAAGCCCGCTGGATATACTTACTTAGGGCTACGGAGGCCCCGGGTCTGAACGAGGCTTTTAGTTTTAAGCCCTTCCTTTGAAGTGCCATACACATATGTTATACTTATTAGGGTTGGGGTGTTTTGTATATATGATTTAATAATATATATATATTTTTTTTTTTTCAAAATTCATATGTTTATCACCATTTTTGTTGTTTCTGCTTTGCTCCATCCTGGCAACAAGGCTAGGGGTTAAACAGGCAAACCCACTTAATGTGTATACCCCACAGGGAGGGGGGCCCCGAGAAGGAGGGGGGGGAGCTGCGCTCAATCCTGCTGGAGCCCAATTCGTGGTACAAGCGTGGGAGAAGTGCAGCAGGCTCTATTTCCCTCTTTTGATGGGTACGTCCTCCTAAATAGAGGCAATAAACATAAATAAAGAAGGACCAGAGATAGACCCCTAAATTTCCCATCCCCTACGGACCCAAAATTACCTTAGGCCATGGGTTCCTTATCGTAAGGTATGTGGTTGTCCAAAAGAAAAGGAGCTACGTCAAGAAGCCCCTAAAGGAGGACATAGAAAAAAGCAGCTACTCAAGTAGTCAGGAAAAACACTGTGTTTGAATCCTTGGCGCCGAAAACCACGTGTACCTTACCTCACTTCCTGCCTTACAACAGCGTCCCCCATCACTTCCGGATCGTATCAGAGCCTGGGCTATTTATACCCCCACCTGGTCACGTGACATAGTCCGCAGCGCAAACGGCGGGCCTACACGTCACAGGACGTGGTCACGTGTCCAGGTGTGTACCCCTACACACAGCCACTGCCAAGCAAGGGCGGCGTGTGCAGTGGGTGAGGGGCCATGGTCCAGCTAAAGAGCCACCCCACCCCACCCGACCGGCCGGACAAGAACGTCCTGCCCCTAAACACACCCAAACGTTGACTCTACAACAAGCCCTTGTGGGACACATATGCCCGCCCCAAAGTTTGGATGCCCCCAACCAGCCAGAGTCCATGAACATTATGACTAGTTGAACATATTAGTCAATACTCAATACAGATATTAATACTGTTTAACCCCTAGCCTTGTTGCCAGGATGGAGCAAAGCAGAAACAACAAAAATGGTGATAAATAGTGTTGAGCAAACCCGGACTGTAACGTTCGGGTCCGTACCGAACTTTCGGGTGTCCGTGGCACGGACCCGGACCCGGACATTTCAAAAATCGTTCAGGTTCGGTCCGGGTTCTGCTATTTTACTCCACGTGTTGAGAAGCTGCAGGGCAGCCAATCAACAAGCATTTCACTGGTTTGCCCTTAGAAGCCATCACAGCCATGTCTACTAATGGCATGGCTGTGATTGGCCAGTGCATCATGTGACCCAGCCTCTTTATAAGCTGGAGTCACAATGCTGCAGTCACATGCTCCTTGGGTTAGTGTAGGGAAAGGAAGCTGAAAGCTTGAGGGACAGATTTGAGACATTTTAAGACCTGATCCTGCATCCTGAGATAGATTACGTTACTACTGCTGTCTGTGCTGTTGCTCTGAGGACAGATAGCAGAAATTAGAGATTTTACATACCGCTGCTTTGAGTTGCAGATCAAGCTCTGCATAAAACAACGATCGCTACGATCGTGCTCAACGATCAGATTGTTGGGGGAATTTGAGATTTCAAATACCGCTGC
>BLSH010441030.1:190561-200653 GCA_018402905.1 Glandirana rugosa
ATAATGTTAGTTGTCGCGAGACACATTCTGAGTGAAGGCCCTCGACCTGCCGCTACCTGCACAGAACCCTCTCGAGGCCAAGGGGGTCTGTGTTAGGTGCCCGTAGGATGCATGGCGACCTGCCCACTCGTGGGTTTTAATGGGTCCTTCGAAGGGTTGTGGCAGGGGAAGTTGTGCCCGACCCATAGAGGCGGCGGGGATGAGTGGTAGGCGCTGCGGACTTTTAGCTCCGGCGCCGAAGTAAACGCCGGATCCAAGAATTTTTTCCAGTAGGATGGAAGGGTCCTTGTTTACTATGCCCAGTTTGTTGGGGGGTGTGAGAGGGGTCCCCTGATCCGTGTTTCGGGGCCCGGAGCTGGAGATTGAAGGTAGGATGACCTTTTTTAAGAACCTAGGCCGCAAATGAAGCCGCGGCCTCGATTTTCAGGCGTCGCGGATGGTGAGTAGGGGCGGCGGAGATACCCAGCCCGTGTTGAAGGGGACGGTGTTGGGAAGCTTCCTGGGTAATTTTGGGTGCTCACCCGTCCAGCGGTACGTAGGATGCCCGTGGATTGTGTCTGGGGGAACCGGAGCTCTCCCAAGACACGTCCATCGCCGTCCAGCTCCCGGAAGTGAGTCTTACACAGAGCGCTGTTGATTGTAATATATAGTCTATCCAATCAGTATTTTTATTTACAGATATAAACAGAAAAATTGATTAAATGCTGTGCCTTGGTCTGAGCCAATTTGCAGGGGTATTCCCCACCTGGGAATGATCTCCCTGGTCAAGATTCCCACCACCGTTTTGGCATCTTCCCTTTTGGTTGGAAACGTTTCCGGCCATCGGGAAAACATGTCAACAATCACACATGCTGGTTGTTGTCCTCCTTTTGGTTGCGTGATGTGAGTGAAGTCTATTTGGAGGTGTGTGAATGGGGTTGCGGGATGAGGTAGATGTTGATGTGTTACATGGTGTGGGTTATTAGGTGCAATGCATCGTGGGATACATGGCCTCCCCTCTTTGCAGATCAATCCAAATTTTGGATTACTCTGCAAAACAGGGTAACACCAGTCTTCCAGCTCTGCTGGAGATGCGGATTGTTGGAGGTCTGCAATTAACTGTACTTCTTCAGGAAGGATGGGAACCAGGTACAGTGTCATCAATAAAATACATGTCCTATTGAAAACTGGGGGGACTGGAACAGTCACTAAGCTTGGTCTTCCACTGCCACACACTACACAGTCAGAGGCATTAGTAGAATTGGCTGTAAACTTCATCCACTCCAACCATTCATTCTTGTCAGAATAACCAGTCTCTATGTTCAGTCTATCTTCTAGCTGTATTACTACCCCAATTACCTTGTTATCCTGCCGCACCCCAACCTCAGGGGGTAAGTTGCCCATGGCATCGGCAGGGGCACTTTGGGGAGGGTTTACCTGAAGTTTGCCCAAGGATCCGTCCCTGACATAGTTATTCCTAGCCTATATACTCCACTGTCTTTAACCTCTGGGTTCTGTATTGTGAGGATAATATTCCATTGGCTTCCCTTCGCTAAGGGGATCCTCTGTCTCCCAGAGCCAAAAGGTGTCAAGACCCACGGCAAATAAGGTACAAGCAATAATCAGAATCCTTCCTTGAGGGGTTTTATGGTATCCCAGGGACAGCAGAAAAATCATGGTCACCTCCTATCTACCTATCCCTATGTGTTGAGTTCACAGTGTTACTTTCACTTCTTGTAGGAGGGAGGTGATCTCTCCTTCCAGGATGTGAATCCCTTTATTTAAAAGAAAAGATGTTCCTCCATTCACAACATTCACTCACATAGATTTGTTTTCTAGTCTAATGATTTTTGGGGACACTCTGTTACCCTCGGGATATTAGGGTCTGTATGTTTGCTTACTGACTTTAACAGCGGTAGGTGTGGTTAAGAGTGCCTGGTAGGGTCCTTCAGTTTTTCCTTTTTGTGCACCTTTATCCAGATCCAATCTCCTGATTCCACAAAAATGGGTCTTTCACCTTCTGATGCGATACCTGGGGATGAACAAAACTGCTAGACAGAATTGTATTAGAATCTGAGCCTAACCACAGGGTACCTTCCCTTGTACCACCTTGTGTTTCCACTTTTGTTCCCTTTGTTTCAGGGGATATTGCCTTTTGTGTGGATGGAAGGAACCTTTGGAGTTATGATTACTGCATCCACAGTTTTCATCAACCCAATGTCACTTTTGCTGGCTAATCAGAGCGTCAGGTGCAGAGTGGCCAGTTCTCCCCCTTCTACCTCTGTCAGCAATATGTCCAATCATTTATCCTCCTTCCACACCAAATGTTCAGATATGTCCAACACCTCTTATTATACATCTATAACCTGTATTCTCACCCTCTGCAATTCTCCAGGCATCATTCCCATCACACCATGCCCAAGGTTTCCCCGTAGGTCACCCGAGTGAGATGCGGGGACAACAAAACTTGCTGCCTGTAAAATTGGCCTGTAAAAGGGTGGGATCACATATCACACTCATATTAATGTTACTATTTTATAAACAACAGGTTGCGCTAAAATGACGGTAGGTAGATACATATAGCATGCATCCCATAAATACATGTAAATCACACAGTCCAAATAAACATAAATGGTGTAGATGAAAGTAGAGATGTAGATGTATCCTCACAGATATAGACCACTGTGTGATAGTTCAAATTCAATAGTGATACCTCCACCTCACATCTAATAACTGCTTACCAGATGTAAGCGCATAAGCGCTTTGGCTGTACCCCAGCCCGGGTCCCCCCTGAGGATAAATACCACAATCTTGGGGTCCTGATGTAGCAGAGTTGGACCCCAAGATTGCTGTATTTATCCCCAGGGGGGAACCGGGCTGGGGTACAGCCAAAGCGCTTATCTGCGCATCTGGTAAGCAGTTATTAGATGTGAGGTGGAGGTATCACTACTGAATTAGAATTATCACACGGTGGTCTATTGCTGTGAAGATACATCTACATCTCTACTTTCATCTACACCAGGGTTTCTCAACCAGGGTTCCGTGGAACCCTAGGGTTCCTCCAGAGGTTGCTAGGGGTTCCTTGAGCAATGGTCAATTTCTACCTCTCAGATAAATTCCCAATGATACCATTGATCATTTTAGCTATCTGTAAGGGGGTAATTCTTCCCAATAACTACAAGTGTAAGGAGCATTCTTCCCATTGACCATCAAACTAATGTATCATGAGTCATAGATTTTTAGTTTTTAGCAGGGGTTCCCCGAGACCGGAGAATTATTTCAAGGGTTCCTCTGTGTTGAAAAGGTTGATAAAGGCTGATCTACACCATTTATGATTTTTTATGATTATTTGGACTGTATGATTTATTCACCCTGGATATTGTCTGTTAGGAGCCCCAATGGTACCCCACTTACCAGACCACGGTGTTGTGAAGAGCGACTCACAGTGGGGATGACAATGACAGAGAGATGTTTTAGGATGTTCACCTCTCCAATGTGCTTCCAATCGCTTTTAAGATGACTCCGGATCCAAAGAAAGAGAGGAAGGGGAAGGAAACTCCAATAGTGAAGCCAATTTTATTTGTATAAAAAATTAAAATCATAAAACAAACATAAAACCAAAGTTCAACCACCCGAATGCGGATGGTCGCGTGCAATTTTGAGTTTAGGGAAATAAAGCAGGGGACGCCAACAGCGCTCCACCTGCGTTCCTCCGAGCGGAAGTGATGTACACGTTCCTCGCCACCCTACGCGGCGTTTCGTTGACTGCTCATCAACGTCATCAGGGGTCACAGGGTCATGCACATCACTTCCTTTTATATATACATCCGCTCAAAGTTCTTAGTGAATCACCTGATTTTCATAGATCAATTAGGACGTGTTCTAGATTCTGAATTGGATAGGGTTTACAATCAGACTCCCTCTGGTGGGGAGATACAGTAAGTGCACTCGTTGTAAGTGAAAAACAACCATATGTATATATACCCTCCAAAGAGAGCCCCCTAGTGGGGAAAATCTATATTCATGGTGCTATTTTTTTTAAAAAAGATAAATGGTTTTATAAACCAAAGTGCATAGTGAAAAATAATGTGTCTAATTATTCTTAAGTGCAGTACATAAAATTATGCCAAAAATTAAATAAATTAAATCAAATTAAATTAACGTGTCTAATTTATAGATCCAGGCTGTCTCGTTCCTTGACAATTCCCGGACCATATTGCCCCCTCGCCAATGGGGTTGTATCCGGTCTATACCAAAGAAGGAGGCCAACCCTGGATTTCGATTGTGATATAATCTAAAATGATTAGATAATGTGTGGTTGGGAAACCCCTTTTTTATGTTATTCAAATGCTCAGCCACTCTCGTGCTTAGACACCTTGTGGTTCGCCCCACATATTGGAGCCCACATGGGCAGGTAATCATGTAGGTCACATGGGTAGATTTACAAGAAATAAACTTTTCAATCGCATAGCTACAACCTGTGCTGTGCGATCGAAATGTATTGACTTTCTTCTTTGGGAACTTTGAAGTCTTGCATGCTTTGCAGCGTTTGCAATAGTAAAAGCCTTGGAGGTCCAAAAAGGAGCGATTTCGTTTTGGTGAATTTGTAACATTGGGGCAAATCATATTCCGTAAGTTTTTTGATCTTCGATAAATACATTTCGGGTTCTTTGGTAATAATTGTGAGAGGGTGTTGTCCTGTAATAATAAAGGCCAATGTTTTTTTATAATTCTTTCCATTGCCCGAAAATTTTGCCCAAAGGTGGTGATGAAAGGGAGAGAATCATGGGTTGGTTTTTCTAGTCGCGATGGAGTGGCTAATAGCCTTTCTCTATCTAAACGCCCAACCTGTTCTTGCAAATTCCTGAGTTCGGATTCTTGATATCCTTTTTCTATAAATCTGTTGATAAGGATATTTGATTGATACTGGTAGTCTTCTATCTTGTCACAATTTCTTCTTATCCTTGTCAGTTGTCCTTTGGGAATTCCTCTCAGCCATGTAGGATGATGGCAACTGATTGTGGGAATGAAACCGTTTCGATCAGTGCTCTTGAAGTGAGTTTGCGTGGTTATACTATTTCCTGTTTTAACTAACACTAGATCTAGAAAATTTAATTCATTTAGATTCCAGCTCGCCGTAAATTTTAGGCCGTATTTGTTCTGATTCATATGTGAGAGAAAAAATTCTAACTCATCGACACTGCCCTCCCACAAGATGACGATATCGTCAATGTAGCGTTTATAAAAAGTCAGCTGTGGGTGGCGATCTCCAAAAATGTCTTCTTGTTCCCACTGGTTAAGCAGAATATTGGCAACACTGGGGGCAGACTGACCCCCCACACCACCGATCGCCGCGATGCGCGCCCCCCCGGGCGCGCGGCGGCTTGTTATCCTGAGGATGTCATATGACGTCCAGTCAGGATAACTCAGCCACTTCCCGGCCGTCATTCTGCATACGGCGGTCGGGAAGTGGTTAATGAAACTTTATTGATCGTATAGAAGCATGACAAGGGATCAAAGTACAAACAAAGATCCATCTGATCCATACAATACTTTTTTTTTTTTTTTTTAAATAGTAGGTTCCAACATGTATGAACAGCAGAGTTAACAAGGCATAGGAGACGTAACCGTATGTAGTATACATAGGAGGTTGGATGGATCTCCCTTTTTTTTAAAACATGGTAGGGGGTGGGAGCAACTTGGTAACTAATAGGGAAAGAAAAAGTGGATAGGGAGGGGGGGGGGGGCAGTCCACATGGACATCCGAGAGAGAAAAAAAAAAAAATTGGGAGAAAGGATTCAAACTAGATCCCATTTTCACAGCATTAGTCGCGCCAGGGTTGGCCGGTAGCACTAAATTCCCACAGTACTGAAGTGATCCTAGGTTCTCTGGAATCTGAAAGAGTCCTGAAGGGTTCCAATTTCTGATGGCTGTAGAGTAGCGGAGATGAAGGGCATCCATTTGCGGAGAAAGAGGTCAGCGTGTTCAGAATGTGTGATATCTGTGTTGAGCTTGTCCTTGTAGAACAATGAGATCATCTCCTTTTTGATCTGAGGAATGGAGGGGCTCGTACTAGTCGTCCATTGTTTGAGAATGGCTCGTCGGGCCACAAGAAGGCAGGTGAGCGTCCAGTCCCTGATCATAGGATCAAGTGGGCGAGGTTGAGGGGAGCGTACGATGAGTTGTTTGTCCCAGTGGCCGAAAATTAGGAGTAGAGGGTCCTTAGGGAGATTGAGTAAGGTTATACTATTGATAAAAGTGATGACCTGGTCCCAAAAGGCACCAATGTAGTAGCAAGACCAAAAACGGTGGTGAAGAGACGGCTTGGGTTGATTGCAAAGAGGACAAAGGGAAGCTGAGGAGTTGTTCTTGTCTATAATGTAAGGAATGAAAGCCCGATGTATGAGTTTGAGTTGTGTCTCCCTCCAGATCTCGTTGGGAGTGATTTTGAGCGTTTTTTTGTATCCGAGCATTATTTTTTCGGAGAGATCCGGTATAGAGAAATGTTTACTCCAGTGGTCGACCGAGGTCCTAATGGTATGGCCTAGGGAGAGCAGCAGGAGAGGCTTGTAGATGTTTGATATGGCATAGGATCCCCCTTGTATGAGACTATCGATGAAAGTCCTTCCTTTTGGTAGGTTCCGAACAGGCTGTCCGTAGAAAACTGAGACATTGCCAGTAGTGGAAGATGTGGGATTTGGGTATAGCGTATTCATTGACCAGATGGGTAAAACTGTACGGCAGACCTGTTGTTTCGGTGCATAGGGAAGAGAAGGTCGCAATTCCATTCTGGTCCCAAATTTGGAAAATTTTGTGGTCTAATCCCGGTGGGAAATTGGGATTGCCTCTGATAGGGAGGTGAGGTGAGATGAAAGGGGAGACCTTGGTGAGTTTCCTGTATTCTCTCCAAGCCAGCGCCGTATCTCTGATGAGGAGATTGTGTCGAAGAACAGAGGGAAGGGATCTCCACTTGACATGTAGGATGGCGACTAACGATAGGGGGGATACCATTGAAGATTCCAAATGTAAATTTGAATAGCGAGAGGAGCGCTTAATCCAGTCCATGCTGCAGCGGAGAAGACAGGCAATATTGTACAGCCTAATGTTGGGGAGGCCTATACCTCCCTCGCTCCTGGGGAGGTGCAGTTTGGAAAATGCAATGCGCGGTCGCTTCTTTTTCCAAAGGAAATTTGATATGACTTTATTTAAGGTCTGGATATCTTTATGTTTCAGTAACAGAGGTATGGTCTGAAGAGGAATTAATAGACGGGCGAAGCTGACCATCTTGACCAGGTGACACCTCCCCATGAGCGAGAGCGGAAGATCCATCCATGCGCTCAGTTCCTGGGTAAGCCTGGCAAGCAGAGGGGGGAAATTGAGATGGTACAAAGAGGAAGGGAGTTTCCCTATCCTGACCCCTAAATATGTGATGTGAGAGTGGGTGATCTGAAAAGGAGCATTAAGGGCCCATGGGGGATTTTTTATGGGACCTAGCGGGAGAATTTCACTTTTATGGTAGTTGATGCGGAGACCTGAACACAGTTTGAATTTATCAAAAATGTTTATTATGGTTGGCATATCTGCCGAGGGATTAGCCGTGAAGATGAGAACATCATCAGCAAAGAGACAGGATCGGATTTCTCTGTCTCCAACCTTTATCCCGTGTAAGGGGGCCTGATATGTTATGTATCTGGAAAGTGGTTAGAGGGCTAAATTAAATAGTAGCGGTGACAGGGGGCAACCCTGCCTAGTGCCCCTGTGGAGAGCAAAAACATCGGTGAGGAGACCGGCCACCACCAACCGGGCAGTTGGCACGAGGTACATAGAGCGGATTAAGTGAGTAAAAGAGCCCCCAAAGCCCAGCTTCGAAAGTAGCATGTGGAGCCATTTGAAGTTGACGTTATCAAACGCCTTTTCGGCGTCTAGGGTGAGGATGGCCTGTCCCCCCACCGAGCTGCCCTGGGTGCTCTCCAACACTGCCAAAACCTTCCTAATATTTAGAGTGGCTGTTCTGCCTTTCACAAAGCCAGACTGGGCTGGGTCAATTATATGGGGAATTATGGTGGATAGTCAAGATGCTACTATTTTTGAGAGGATTTTAACATCGATATTAAGTAAGGAGATGGGTCTGTAGGAGCCCGGGATAGTGGGATCTTTCCCCTTTTTTGCAAGTAGTTTGATAGTGGCTTGATTCCCTGTGGGTGGGTACGTGCCCCCTTCCCATAGTTTGGTATATACGGCTAGTAGTGGGGAAGTCACCATGTCTTGAAAAGTTTTGTAGAATTCACCTGTTAGACCATCTGGGCCCGGGGCTTTCGATGATGCTAGATGACGTATAGTGGAATGTAGTTATTCTAGCGTGATCAGTGCGTTTAACATTTCCAATTGTAAAGGTGTAATTTTGGGCAAGGGAATTTGGTCCAGGAACGATTGTGCTAGGGTCTCATCCATGGGGTCAGGGGCATAAAGAGATTGGTAATAACGAAGCATAATTTGACTTAGGTCGTTAGGGTCTGAGCGTATGGTACCCGAGGGGTCTCGGAGGGATGTAATATGAGTGGGGGAGTAAGGGCCTTTGCAGAGTCTGGCTAATAGTTTACCCGCCTTATTGCCATATTTGTGCATAGTGGCCTTAAATTGTGATTTCTGCAGTAATTCTAGGTTATCGTTCCAGGCCTCAAAAGCTTTTTTGGCTAGTAGCCATTCGGTTCTCGAGTCAGAGGTGTTAGATTGGGATAAGGATGTTTGGGCGTTTCTAAGCCTTTCACTTGCCGTTTTATAGTTTGAGAGCAGGCTTTTCATGTATGAGGCTGTGTAGGAGATGATGCGGCCTCTCAGGAAAGCCTTTCCGGCCTCCCAAAAGAGATTGGGATCCTCCGCATGTGCAGCATTATGTGAACTGAATTCTCGCCATTCCTCATTTAAAAAACAAATAAAGTCCTTGTTGTGTTGTAGATAGGAAGGGAATCTCCATAGATTCTGGGGTTTCGGGCGGTCGGCGAGAAGGAGGGAAATGGAGATCGGGGCATGATCAGAAATTGCTATTGGGTAAATGTCAGCCTCTCTCAAAAGGGGAATGAGAAGGTCCGTGGAGAAAAAGTAATCTATCCGTGTAAGAGTATTATGTGGATGCGAGAAAAAGGTGAATTCTTTTTCTGTCGGGTGCAGTAATCTCCAAGTGTCTACGAGATGAAGAGAGCGCATAGTATCGGGAAACAGCGTGGCCTGGGAGTCGGGGCGTATAAGGTGGATACGTGCTGAGGAGGATTTGTCCTCCAGAGGGTCCATTATGGCGTTGAAGTCCCCACCTACCACGTGGGGGAGATGGGGGTTTCTTAATAGAAACACCGCCATCTCACCGAAGAAAGTCTTGTTGGGACCATTGGGAGCATAAACATTTGAGATGAGATAGTCTTTATTGGCTAGTCGGAGCTGGGCCGTTATCAGTCTCCCAAAATTGTCAGTTTCCACCGAGGTAACTGTACAAGGTAGATTTCTATTAATCAGTATAAGGACGCCCGCTTTACGTCCTATGGCTTGGGATCCTAGAACCGTTCCCACCCAGAGCTTGCGCATGCGATGGAAGTCTGAAGAGGGGAGGTGGGATTCTTGGAGAAGGGCGATATCAGTTTTAAGCCGTTTCAAGTGGCGGAGGATTTTAATTCTTTTCTGAGGTGACCTAAGGCCTTTCACATTCCATGATACTATTTTTATGAATGTTAACTATGATGAGGGATTTGAGGAGATGGGATTAGTCTCCCCGTGATGGGCTGAGGAGAAAGTGGGTAAAGATGGGGATGCTTGGGTGGCGTGGATTGGGAACACCCATAATGTGTCTGGGAATATAGTCGATCGGAGGGATAGTAGAGCCAGGTGGAAATTGAAGGAGGGGGTGAACGTTAATAAACAATAGAACATAACTAATAAATGAACAATCATGGAGCTTCACTTTTTTCCGCATGGGTAAGCTATGCAACGGCTGCTCCCTGTAGGGCGGCTCGGGTAGGGAAGGAGTGACAAAGGCTCCTGAGGCCCGCTTGAGACATCGTGTCTCGACACCTGCAGCCTGGTTAACGATGGCATACAAGGGGGGGGCACATTTTGAAGGGGGG
>BLSH010441030.1:204010-217657 GCA_018402905.1 Glandirana rugosa
TACATATTATAAAGAAGAAATCCATCCCTTATCCCTAGAAAAAAGATGTATGTCAAATTTCGAAGTTTTGTTGATACCGATGAAGTTAACGTAAAGAAGGTACTAAGGAACAATAATTTTTGTACATCTGAAGGCCAAGGCCGCGGCATACGGAATCGACGAGGGGAGTCGTCGAGGGCGGTCCGCCGAGTATATAGACGTGTATTAGCCGGGTTGTATGGGAGGAAAAGAATTAGATTTTGTCTAAATGGGCACGGAACCTTAATTGTTGTTTAGTTAATTATAGTTCTCGTCGACCATAGTTATATTGGACTCTAATCAATGTATACTATTTGATTTTTTACGGTTTTAATGAGCGCGGTATATTTTGGCATTTTTTAGTTTATCATATGTAACTAATCTCAGGTTATATTGATACCAGCTGCTCTTGATATTAATTGATTTGTTGTTAATTCCAAGGCACGGGTAAATCTGTTTTAGATTAAGAAAAGGAGGGTATGTTGGGCCGATTATGTGCAGATATATGAGCCGCCTGGCGGGAGCTGCTGAGGGGAGCAGCTAAGGCATACGGCGCCGGAACCGGAAGTCTACATGTTTTTAATAACAAGGAATCATGGAAGAAATGCAATTGAAGTAGCCATAGTTGTTTTGAAGCTTTAAACTGTATGTAGAAAAAAGATCCCTATTCCCTACCTAAAGAAGAAATATTATACATGACTGCCTTTGCTGTCATTAAGAGGTACAGTGGGGTTGATTTACTACAACTGGAGAGTGCAAAATCTGGTACAGCTATGCATAGAAACCAATCAGCTTCAAGATTTTTTTTTCCACAGCTTAGTTGAACTATCTAAAAGGGATTGCAAAGGTAAATATAAAACAAAATAACAAACCTGTCTATGCTTACCTGCTCTGTGCAATGGAATTGCACAGAGCGGGTGCAAAAACTCCTCTATTCGGGTCCCATGCTGGCGCTCCTGGCCCCTCCCCTCTGTCCAGTGCCCCCATGGGAATCAGCTTCCCATGGAGGCACTTGTGTGTGCTTGTACCTGAGCCCTACTGCTGCGTCCATTGACACAGACAGTGGGACTCGGCCCCGCCCCCCGCTGTCTCTTCACTGGCTTTGATTGACAGCACTGGGAGCCAATGGCTCCCGGTGCCCCAACAAAGCCAGCGAAACCTGGAAGTGAGGGCAAAGACTTGCAAGCGTGCATGATGCTGGCTCAAATGTGGGCTCGGGTAAGTAGAGGGGGACTGAGGGGGTGATGTTGACACCTAAACATTTTTTTACGTTAATAAAAGGACGGCATTAAGGTAAAAAATGTTTAGGCTTAAGGCCTCATACACACGGACGTTTTTTGACGCCGATGTTTTCTGGCGTTTTTTTGCAGCTCACCATGTTAGTCAATGGCCCCATAAAAACGCTGATGTTTTTGAGCTGTAGAGGGCATCGATGTTAGTGAGCTGAAACTAGAACCCACGGCCAGTGCGTTCTGAGGCTGTAGAGTTTTGGCGTTTTTTGACGCCAACGCCACAAAACGCTTACTAACGCCCAATAACGCCGTACCGGCGTTAACCGCCATTTTTGACACCGACGTTTTTAGGTTGAAAAATAGCAGAGGTTTTTTTTTTATTTTTAAAGACGCCTATTGACGCCAGCGCTCACTAACGCTCACTAACGCTGATGCATAACGTTGACAAACGCCAATTTTCTTCCCTGATATCGGACCCCGACGTTTTGATTAATTATAATATAAAGATACGCCCATGTGTATGAGGCCTTACAATCACTTGAAGTTAGAAGCTGATTGCCTACCATGCACAGCTGCACCAGATTTGCACTCTCAAGTTGCAGTAAATCAATCTTAGTGTATAAAAATCCTTCTTCATCTGATACACTTCCAGGAGTGTCAGATTCCTGGTTCCCCACCAAAGGCTGTGGTTTCCTCCACCTGAGTCAATTGTTTTTTGGGAAAGTTAAAAGTGCTGCGCTATAAATGTACATTAATATACAGTTGAGCGGCCCCGAACTTGACCCCGAACCCCATTGAAGTCAATGGTGACCCAAACTTTTGGGCATTAAAATGGCTCTAAAAAAGTCCTGGAAAGGGCTAGAGGGCTGCAAAAGGAAGCAAAATGGGGAACAGATTAGGACAAGTGTATTTTTTTTTAAACCAGCAAGGTGCAAATGTACCATGCAGCACTATTTATTATTCTTTTTTTTCAAACCAGCAATGTAGACGCACTTTTTAATTTTGTTCAAGAAATGCACCACTGGCCGCAAATGTAGTATTTAGAATATTTTTTTTTTAAACCAGCAATGTATACGCACTTTTTAATTTTGTGCAAGAAATGCCCCGATTAAAGTAGTGTCCCTGACACACAAGCAGTTGCAAGTGCACTGCACTTACAAAGATGGCTGCAAACAAAAAATTGCTTAGGTTTTATATGAGGCACTTTGCTTAGCAAACAAAATGTACTCTAGCAAACAAAAATCTCCTCTAGCACCCACTCACCAATAAATCACTGTTTTTAACAGATTTTCTAAAGCTAATCTGTCCCTCACAGCAGCAGCATCCTCTCCCTACACTAGTATGAGATGATTTTCTAAAGTGAATCTGTCCCTCACAGCAGCAGCAGCATCCTCTCCCTACACTAGTATGAGATGATGTGACATGCTGCACTATGTGACTCCAGCTTATATAGAGGCTGGGTCACACGATGCACTGGCCAATCACAGCCATGCCATTAGTAAGCATTACTGTGAGGGCTTCTAAGGGCAAACTAGTGAAACGCTTGTCAATTGGCTGCCCTGCAGCTATTCAACAGGCGCGAAAAAGGCGCGAAAAAATACCCGAACCCCGAACTCGAACCCAGACTTTTTTTCAAATGTCCGGGTTCGGGTTCGGGACGCAGACACCCTAAAGTCCGGTACGAACCCGAACTTTACAGTTCGGGTTCGCTCAACTCTACTTATGTATATAAATTATAGTCCATGCATGACATCAAAAGGAAAAAGAAAAATGTTCATGAATTTAAAAAACCCAAAGTGTATCAAGCTTCCATATTGATAGAAGAAAGCCTTTATATTCCAAAGATCACCATGGTGTGTAAGCCGCCACCAGTATATAGGTTCAAATGCGCTTATCAGTTAGTGTGGACTCAAATGATATTAAGCCCTGGTTCACATTGATGCTACTTTGAAATCGCTGCTACTTCACTTGAAGTAGCACAATTTCAAAGTAGCAAGGTCAGCGTGAGTTCAGGTACTACTTGATAGATATCTGTGTGGCTTCATACACAGATGTCTAATGACGTTGCACCTGAAATCAGCAAAAGTAGTGCAGGAACTACTTTTTCAAATTGGTGGGGTGCGTAAAAATTGGTGTCGCACTGATTGGAACAGTGCCATTCCTGCCAATAGGCTGTGACTTGTCATGTGATTTGATCTCTCAAATTGCATGACAAATCGCTCCAATGTGAACCTAGGCTAACATAGAGTCAGATGGGATTCAGGAGACTAAGCTCTCCCAGATTTTAAAACTGTGTAGCAGATCCACCATCCGTTCCCACCTCAGTCACGGTAAACTTCTCATGCAGTAGGTCAATTGTCATAGAAGCAAAAAGAATCTCCATAGTGTAAAACCATTTATATCAAATTTATTAAAAGAATATTGCATTTACATCCAACAGGAAGAAAACAGGCATGTCATCATAAAATCCAATAAGCCATAGTAATCGAACGCAGTTGTTAGATGAGTATCGACTCAACATGTTTCGTCTGATAAGGCATCATCTGGAACAGGGTTTCTCAACCAGGGTTCCGTGGAACCCTGGGGTTCCTCCAGAGGTTTCTAGGGGTTCCTTGAACAATGAGCAATTTCTGCCTCTCAGATAAGTTCACACTAAAACCATTGATCTTTTTAGCTATCTCTAAGATGGTGGGTCTTCCCAATGACTACAAAAATAAAGAGCGTTCTTCACACTGACCATCACACTAATGTATCATAAATTGTAGATATAGTCATTTTTTGCAGGGGTTCCTTGAGGCCGGAAAGATATTTTAAGTATTCCTCTGTGTTGAAAAGGCTGAAAAAGGCTGATCTGGAGTATGGCTATCCCACCTTTCACTGCGTTTATATAGTAGTATCTATTAAAATCGTTAATCACTAATTGTGTTCTATCAGTTTTACAGTTTTAAAGTCTGGGAGAGCTTAGTCTCCTGCTGCCCATCTGCCTCTATATTAATAAAATTTGAGTCCACACTATCCTGTAAGCGCATTTGAACCTATACACTGGTGACGGCTTACACACTGTGGTGATCTTTAGAATATAAAGGCTTTCTTCTATCAATATGAAAGTTTGATGCACTTTGGGCTTTTTATAGTTATGAACATTTTTCTTTTTCCTTTTGATGTCTCTTATGGACGATAATTTATATACATAAGTGAATGGTCCAATCTGGAAAGGATTGTATAATACACCATTTTTCTGATCAATATATGCCACTTTCTGAATAAGTCACTGTATATTAATGTACATGTATAGCACAGCACTTTTTAACCTTCTATAATCATGCACAACGTTTGTCAAATTGTGGTGTTTGCAGCTGTTTAATCTATAGGTCTATAGCGCAGTACTATTGTAACTAATTGTTTTCTGGGCACAGTAGATCTTGAAAAAAGTGAATAGAAGCGGTGCATGTCAGGTTTGGAGGAGTGAAATAACTACATATTTAATTAATTTTAAATTTGATTGCCTGTGATTGGATGTTTGAAATGCACCTAGGTGCATGTCATTGCAATTCACCTCACTTAACCAAGTAAATCAGCACTGCAATATCCCCTCTAGCTCTGCTCATCATACCTTTGAATCTTACTCCAAGTTGCAATGTAAGGAGTCTCACTTTCTCTGCTGCATTCCCTATGATTTAAAAAAATGGGGGATTGAATCTTATGGCTGTGGCTTGTGGGAAGACTCAAGACTTAGTTTTACAATTCAAGTTTAGCCACATCGCTCCACTAAAGTTTGGGAGATGTAAAAGTAGAGGAGTTATTTCATATGCCCACAGCTGGCAAAAAATATTTTGTTTTTTTGAGTGGATTAGATTCTTATATTTTAGTATGTATATGATATACTACTAGTCATGTGCAATTGTCACAGATTTACTTATTTAGACCCTGGAAAGAATATCACATATTAAATGGTTAAGGAGATTTTCAAGTTATTATGCAAGGGTTGCATGTGGGGAGGTAGGGAGTAGTACCTCAACATCGTCCCCTAGGGGCAAAAATAGCAACCCAAGACTTAAAGCAGCTCTCTTCTCCATACACAGTACATGTGAGTGGTCTTACAGCAGTGTGGGTGTTTTAACCCTTACGTGGCCAGAAGCCAATTAATGCACATTCCAAGCACTGACGTCCACAGTTCATGAACTTTTCACTAGTTGAGCAGACATTCCAGACATACACAGGTAATTTATTGAGGCCAGAAGCCAGAGACATTATCACCCATTTTGATATTGGCAAAAGGTGCAAGCCTTCCTGCACTACCACCGGGTTTCTGATCCACTCCTCTTCACCCAGCTGGCGGCTGTAAGCATTTTGAGAAAGTGCTATTGATTATATACTTTTCTCCACCAGTCATATATAACATCTTCACTATGAGTTATTCTTGTTCAAAATTTTTATTAAACAGTTTGTTAAAGAGAACAAAGAGTACAGCCATCTTACAGCATATTAAAAACGTACAGTATCCACATTGCTAGCAGAACAAAAACAAAACAACCAAAATGGTGGTATGCATTCTAGGGCATGATGTGAGGGGATTCGTCCATCTCTGTGGGAACCCCAATGGGAGCTCCCTGTGCCGCAGGAGAGGGACAGCATCTATGCTCTGCAGGCCGCAAATTAGAATGTAATCAATATTTTGCAACGGGTTGAGGAGAAAAAGGGGTGTGTGAAACAGTAACAAGACCTGCTCCTGTGGCATGTTATGGCCTCAGCATGTAGACTTCATGGGTCGAGAAAGGAAAGTAGAGGAGGAGGAGGTGGAGCTAAGCCCCCATTCAGGGATAATGCAGAGCTGGGTAGACTGAGTATGGACCAAGGTGGGAGAAAAAAAAGTAAAGGAGAGGAATATAAAGGAATACAATAGCAAAGGTAGTAGGGGGGAGGTGTAGTGAAGAAAAGTGAGAAGGGCTAGGTTTCCCAGGTTGGTGGTGCCGCTCTAAACTAAAAGTGTAGACTGGTGAGGGACAAAAAGTGCTACCAAGGCATCAGTAAAGTTTTGTCAAAATTGGCAGGCAGGTAGTCATTAACCCAGGGATGCCAAATTTTCTCGAATCACTATGAGTTATTCTATTCCCAAGACTGGCTGGCTATCCCTTCTGTAGACTAATTCTGTAATTCGCAGACACAAAATAGACTTCCTTGGCTGTGCAAATACCATTCAGTGTAAGGCTGTGGTATAGTCTACACCCTGGAAGATGCCATAACAGATGACATCACAACAGATCTTCTTCTTTCACTTCCCATACTCAGAATGGCCACGAGGTTGCTGTTCTTATATATTTATGTGCTTCCATCAGGAGCAGGCACCTGAACACCACGGAGGTGGCAGAAACAGTTAACCCTCTCAGTACCAAAATAATACAATATACAGTATTACAGCCAGAACACAAGTGGAGGGAAAAATGTATATTCAGAAATAAAATAAAAAATCATGTACTGTAACATTTAGTAGGCACCTGTCTACATGCAATTTGGATCTAAGCTGTTAAAGATTTTTAGATTGTGGTATCTTTACAAAAGCTTCATAACTTTTTTCTAACGTAAAGATCAAATTCATTTTTTACTAAATTCATTTTAAAGTGTACAAAAAGTTTAAAAATGAAATGGATCACAGAGCGGTTTTAACACAATAAATGAAATGTAAATATTCAGTGAATCATATCACATCAAGGTTGCCTTCATATTCAGAATATGTCTCCTGTATTTTTATTTTTTAAACATGAACTGTTTTTACAGGTGCAAAATTGTTTTTTATATCTTAAATTCATTCACACATGTGCACGAATAGCACAAAAAGGCCAGAACACATTATATCCTATCTGCTATTACAGCTTGTGGGTCAACAACATTCTTTTTTGATTGCTAATGTTTTATTGTCTTTTAGTATACATTGGAATAATAATGGTAATTTATGCAGATATTTTGCATGCATAACAAATAATGAGAAACACCTGCAGAATTTCCTCTTTTCTCTGAGTTTAGCAACTAATTATATTTAAAATAATGGCTACCATTGAATACAATTATCCAAATCACTTTAAGTAATGGAATCTTTTTAAGGTGTTTCTGAAATGTTAACACAGTTTTTAAATACTCTTTTATTCCAATGTGCAAATTAAAAAAGGGAAAAAATAGACTAACAAATACATATCATGAATAAAAATTAAGTTATGATGAAGCGCTACATATTTTGCTTACAATTTGTTGGTCTTTGATATGTCTTTTTTTACTTAATATTTTTTTTTTTCAATGTGCCTTTCCATGGGCATACTTCACTATGCAGCTCAGCTAAGACAGACGATGTTTCACCAGGCTATACCATAACACTGTTCCTAGTGGGCTGAAAGAGTGGGGCTTTCATATCCTAGTTGTTTCAGCTTTGGACAGGGCTTGGTGGGCCAGCTAGTGCCATGCAGAGGGATCCTAAGACAGACAAGGGGAATGTTAGGGTCTTTTAATAAGAAGGATCAGAG
Organism: Glandirana rugosa; assembly: GCA_018402905.1. Taxonomy (NCBI): domain Eukaryota; kingdom Metazoa; phylum Chordata; class Amphibia; order Anura; family Ranidae; genus Glandirana; species Glandirana rugosa. The sequence continues at coordinate 211,773 of BLSH010441030.1, forward strand.
CAAACACAAAATTATATATAATAGCAGAAGAAGGCAAGTCTTAATTAGTAAAACAATCTATGACAATATTTTTTTTGCCACAGTTATTAAAGCTGAATCCCAATCATATATCAGAAAACACATATGAAATTCATAAAAGGGAATTGTTTTTCCAGAGGATATGTATTTCTATCCATCCAGTTCTGAGATAACACAGCCATGCTACACAGCACAGATGCACTGCACCACTTGTTCTGTTATAGTTAAGAACTCAGTGGTGGCATCTCCCCACCCCTAGCCTACTGACTAGATAGCAAAAGAGCAATAACAGACAAATTTGTTTTTTTCTCTCTGGACACTTGCCTCTCTTTTCTTATCAGTGCATTTCTTATAATTTTATTAGCCGATTGGCTTCCAGTTCTGGCCCTCCTTCTCTCTCGTATAAGTGCGGCTGTTCAGGAAATTTGTAAGAGGCTGATAATAAATCAACTTCAGGAACTTATGGAATCTGTATCATCACAGAGTGATACTGTGGATCCAGAAAATGTATCATGTGCCACACCCCAATAGAGGATATGTGGAAGGAATTTACACTAGAATATGGACTTTTTAGGCACAGTCACAAAATCAGTTTTCATATAAATTTATTGATTGATAAATAAAATAAAAAGACAATAAGACCAGGAACTTACACTAGTTGCTTTAAAAATACATTTAATAATTTAGTAATGAGTATAAAGCTGCATTAATTTGTGTCTACGCCAGGAGTTTAGCTTTACTGGCAATAAACACCACGTCCACATTGTACTAATGAAAACAACTGATTTTTGAAGTTTAACTTCAACCAGATGTTTATGATTTATTTTGGATAAAGTGGGAAAAAGATGAAAGCCTCTCTCAGGTTTTATCTGCCATTTGTGAACCTACTAGAGAAATGTTTTCGTTGGGACAAAAAAAGATGGAACAACTCCCTAAAGATTACATAGGCAAAATTACATTTTAATAGGCAAAGGGTTACAATTTCTGCCAATGTTGTTATTGCTGTACTTGCCTCTCTGTTGGGTAACAGTTGCAGCCCCCATTTCTAGTATGGACAGCTCAAGAACAGGAAGTAGCCAGAGACAGAATTAAAAACCTAACAATGTTGACTCTTCTCGACTCTATCCTAAGATAACAAAGAAATAGCCAGGGTTAGTATTTATGATTACATTTGTGTCTGGTGTTGTATTTTTCATGTGAACCTTCTGTCAAAACATTGCTTAAAACATAAAAAAACACAGAAAATAATTGGCCAAAAAAATAAAAAATAAATAATAATTCAGAAATACCCTTTTGGACAATTATACATTGTGCATTTGTTTTTTGCCCACAAAGCATATTTGGCAACTTTCTGGATATGCACTCAAACACATAAAGGTGGAGACTTTTTTCCTGCTCTCCCTCCTCCAGTGAAAACCTAATACAAAATAACCTCTATAAACCAACATAGAGTCAAGCATTATGCAAATATAAGTAAATAAATCATTTACAAAAAATGTCAAAAGAAGATGTAATTTTTCTACAGTATTTTGATGTTTTAAAATATTTTCTTTAATAGTTGTAATGTCATGTGCTTCAAAAAGACATCCACCACTATATGGATTGTCACTTACTGAAAATATATGACCACCTACAACAGTTAAAGGAGTTGTAAAGGCAGAAGGTTTTTTTATCTTAATTCATTACGATAAAAAAACCTTCTGTGTGTAGCAGCCTCCCCAGCACCCCCAAATTACTTACCTGAGCCTCTTTTCTCTCCAGTGATGTCCATGAGTGTCTTAGCCATCCAGGACACTCCTCCTGATTGGCTGAGACACAGCAGCGGTACCATTGGCTCTTGCGGCTTTCAATCAAAGTCTGTCAGCCAATCAGGGGGGAGAGGGGACGGGGCCAGATTGAGGCTCAATGTCTGAATGGACATACAGAGCTCTGACTTGGCTCAGGTGCCCCCTGTAGCAAGCTGCTGGCTGATGGGGCACTCAATAGGAGGAGGGTCCAGGAGCAGCGAAGAGGGACCCGAGAAGAGAAGGATCTGGGCTGTTCTGTGCAAAACCAACTGCACAGAGGAGGTAAGTATAGCTTGTTTGTTATTTTAAAAAAAATGAGCCTTTACAATCACTTTAAGCCACAATAGACTTGTGTAATATAGTCTTTTCATGTAACTTCTATTCCAAGACGCTCTAAATATTATTTTTTTCTACTCAATAAACTATTGTTGGAGACAAAACATGTCAAAATAGTGCATAACATTATCCAGTTTGTAACCTCAATATAAACCAGCATGTACAGAAGCCACTCCAATCTAAGCACTCTGGCATGCCCGTCGGCTATTCTATTCCATGACTAAGGCTGGGTTCACACTATCTTCGCATGCAGCTCCCAGAAGGGGCTCGGTGCATCCTGATTCACCATTTCAGGTCCGATTTCAGCCCGAATTTCTGGCTGAATTCAGACCTGAAATAGATCACCAGAGCCGCAGCGGAGATATGTGAACCGGCTCCATAGAGAGCCAGTCAAAATATCCTGCTATTGGGAATTGGATGTGGGGAACCTGCATCCAATTTGCAATGGTGTGAACCCAGCCCGATAGCACACAGTGGGGTGGATTTACTAAAAGTGAAGAGTGCAAAATCTGGTGCAGCTGTGCATGGTAGCCAATCAGCTTCTAACTTCATATTGTTCAATTAAGCTTTGACAAAAAAAACATGGAAGCTGATTAGTTCCTATGCAGAGCTGCACCAGATTTTGCACTCTCCAGTTTTAGTAAATCAACCCCACTGTCTGCAACCAAGCCTCATGTGATTCATCTTAAATAGTTCATCAGAAGCTTTGTGATTATTAAAGCAGAAGCAAAAAAATGCTAGTTTTGAAAACACTGATAGGTAGACTTATTATGACAGAAGAGACCCTGTACAATTCCAGGTTCCACAGGTGCAGCTCAGTATATAGTCCCAGCATGAATCCCGTGTGCATGGGCAGAAGTTATATCATCCCAACGCAGTCAGTCAAGATGGCCAAACACTCTGAACACAGAAGAGAACAGCTGAAGATGGAAGTGGCAGTGATGCAGGGCAGTGTAGACATTACCGTGCTGAAGAGTATCACTTTTCTAGGTAAGTGTGCCATAATTTGCACATTATGACAGTAAGCTCCTCGGGGCCCAGAATGTTTTTATTTGCTGGTAGTTTACTTACAATTCCATATAAGTTAAACATGTTAAATCAAACACAGAGCAAATGTTAGGAATTTTGCTAATCTCTAAAAAAAAGGTTACTTTTATAGTAGTTTGTCTCGTTAGTTTTAACATCCAATTGCACAGAGTTATAATTTAACTGTTTCCCGACCGGCTACCGCATATTTACTGCTGCAATGTGGCGCTGTCTCGCGAATCGCCTCATATAAGCAGCGATTCGCTCATGTGCACTTAGTGGGCAGTAGCGTGCCGCCGCCGGCACACTTTCGTGCCCGCTACACTCTGGAGGAGTGTGCCCGCGGCTCGGGTGAACCTGTTGTCCACCGGTGAGCCACGATGACCTGCCAGAAGGAAAGAACGGGGAACCGCCGAAGTAAACGCGGTGGTTCCCCGTTCTGTCAGGCGGCATGTAAGAGATCTACTGATCCCTGTCACTGGGATCAGTTAGATCTCTTATGCCCCTGACAGCCCAGCCCCTCACAGTTGGAACACTCCTAGGGAACACAGTTAACCCCTAGATCTCCCCCTGCAGGTTAACCTCTTCACTGCCAATGACATTTATACAGTAATCAGTGGATAATCAAATTTCTGTTCGCTGTATAAATGTCATTGGTCCCAAAAAAGTGTCAAAAATGTCTGACATGTCCGCCCCAATATCAAAGTCCTGATAAAAATCGCAGATCGCCGCTATTACTAGTAAAAAAAACAATTCAAAAACGCCAGAAATTAATACTCATGGTTTGTAAATGCGGCAACTTTTGCACAAACCAATCAATAAACGCTGATTGTGGTTTTTTTTTTTACCAACAATATGAGGAATAATATAAATCTGCCAAAACCGATGAATACATTTGTTTTTTTATATATATATTTTTTATTTATATTTTAGCAAAAAGTAAGAAATATTGTTATTTTTGCAAAATTGTCGTTTTTTTTTTGTTTATAGCGGCGATCAGAAATGATGCAGAGGTGACCAAATACCACCAAAAGAAAGCTCTATGTGTGAGAAAAAAAGGACGCACATTTTGTTTGGGTACAACGTCGCATGACCGCAGAATTCTCAGTTAAAGCGATGCAGAAAAGTGCTCTGGTCCTACAGTGGGAAATCCGCCTGACGGCGGCTGCGAAAACTAGCATTGTGAGCGCACTCACTGTGTCTGGGGAGTCAGGGAGTGGATCTCCATTCTGACAGAGGGGGAAGGGCAGTGATCACAGGCTTCCTGTATATGGAAGCCGTGATCACTCCTCTCCCCCTGCCAGCCCAGCGCCAATACAGTTAGAACACAGTGAGGGGACACAGTTAACCCTTAGAGCGCCCACTTCAGGTTAACCCCTTCACTGCCAATGTCATTTACACAGTAATCAGTGCATTTTTATAGCACATCACTGTATAAATGCCAATGGTCCCAAAAAAGTGTCAAAATGGTCCGACATGTCCGCTGCAATATCGCAGTACCGCTACAGATCACCGACAATACTAGTAAAAAATAAAAAAAATAAAAACCCCAGAAATTAATTCTCAGCATCCATAAACGCTGCAACTGTTGCACAAACCAATCAATATAATAATATAATAATATAAACCCTGATTGCGATTTTTTTTAACCAAAAATATGAGGAAGAATATAAATCGGCCAAAACCGATGGAAAAAAATGTTTTTTTATTTTTTTTTGCATTTGTATTTTAGCAAAAAGTAAGAAAAACTGTTTTGTTTTTTATTTGCAAAATTGTTGCTTTTTTTGTTTATACCTGCGATCAGAAATGACACAAAGGGGATCAAATACCATCAAAAGAAAGTTCTATTTGTGGGAAAAAGAGGACACAAATTTTGTTTGGGTTCAACGTTGCACGGCCGTGCAATTTTCAGTTGAAGCGACACAGTGCCGAATCGCAAAAAGTGCTCTGGTCCTAAAGTGTGAAATACTTCCTGGACTGAAGTGGTTAAACAGCAGTGAATTTTAGGTTTGCATGTGTGTCAAGTGGAAAAACTGGAGCAAATTTAACAATAAATCTTTCCCTGTTGAAAATGTTTGCAGATGGCTGCCCAAAGATTGACGGTGCAGGGAAAATAATTACTTTGCTAAATGAAAGGCAACCTAATTTGCACTAATTATACATCCAAATTTCTTAGCAAATTGTTAAGCTTTTTTCATATATTATTATTTTAAATAGATATGCATGATAACAAGTTTAATGTAGATATTGTTTTTTTATTTTTGTAATATTTCTATCATTGTATTATTATATTATTAATATTTTAATTGCATTCATTATTATTGTATTGTTATTATTTGCAGTTATAATGCTTATGCTATCATGCAATACATAACATTGTGGAAGAGATTTACTAAACTGGTGCACGCAGAATCTGGTGCAGCTCTGCATAGTAACCAGCTTCCAGGTTTTATTGTCAAAGCTTAATTGAACAAGCTGAAGTTAGAAGCCTATTGATTACTATCTACAGCTGCATCAGATTCTATATGCACCAGTTTTAGTAAATCTTCCCCTGTGTCTCATCTAATTTTATTAGACTGGATTGTATTTTCTGATCATTTTTTTTTGGGATTTATGTGCTCTATATCTAATGAACAGAATGTGCTGCTACTGACAAGGTATAACCTTGCAATTATGTATTATATGAAAATCCCTATTATACATATATTGCTGAACTTT
>BLSH010441030.1:250348-265050 GCA_018402905.1 Glandirana rugosa
TACGAACTTTCTTATGTAACTTTCTATTTTGGAACTCAATTAGAAATAACCTAGTGTGTTTATGTATGTACTTTTTTTGTGTGTGGTTGGACTGGAGTAACAGACACGGACAATCCTAACTCAAATGGACGACCCCCGTGACACGACAAGACCCGACAAAAGACGTAGAGGTCACAGGTGATCGTCCACAGAGGGTTCTCAGTCGTCCGACAATCTTAGTCGGTGTGGACCCAAGTCGGTTATCCATCGGTAAATTCCGACGAGGAGGGAAGGGAGTCACGTAGTGTTAAGATAAGCGTAGGAAACGACGGTCTCTAGGACTTGGAAAGACATGGGGAGACGGTCTCTCAGGATCTCTGGCAGCAAAGGATGCGAATAGAATTGTGATGCACTGAGGGAAGGGAGGAGCAGCCTTAAATGGCTACCTATTGGCTGAACCCAGGTGTGGCTGATTCTAACAGCCTGCTGACTCTTGGGAGACACCTGCTAGTGGACACTGGAGATGCAGAAAACAGCCCAGAACAGCACAGTGCCCCCAGCAGGTAAACTCAATCCTAACAGGCACAGACAATGAGGTCAGGTTGGTGTGTGTTTTTTTCATGTATGTATTTGTGTGATCCAATAAAGATTAACTCAAGGTTTTATCTTTCAATGTATTCTTTCAAGCATCTTCCTTCCTCTGGTGGCTTGGTGGGCACCAGTTGTCTGGAACACACTTTTAGTATTTATTTGGTTTAGGGTTAAACCCCTAGACAAGTCAGACAGTCACAGACACTCGTGTGAAAATTCAAAATGGGCACAATCTTCAAAAAGAAACCATTCTCCATCTCCAGTGCTAGAAAAGCTATAACAAATATAAAATGTTCCATGTTCACTGTAATTATTGTTTGCCACTGCCACCTGCCAGCTGCCACTGTCAGACAGTCAACAACACAGTGTGTTGACTGTTGAGTTGACGCTAGAGTGGCATCATATAAGCTCTCGTCAAAGACGTAGGGAGAGGGGAAAAAAGAAAGAGGGATGGAGGGAGAGGGAATGGAGGGAAGGGAGGGAGGGGAGAAAGGGAATGGGGAGAGGGGGGCAGTGGTGGAGAGAAGGAGGGGAAAGAGAGAGGAGAGGGGATGAGGTTTAACCCCTAGACACTTTTTGTGAAACTGAATATGGACAATCTTCAAAAACAAACTATCTCAGTGCTATAAAAAATATAAAATAACACTGGTGGTGTGGTGTGGCAGACTGGCAGTGGGCACGGGCAGTGCACTGAGTGGGCAGACATGATAGAACTTCCTGGATCTGGATGTGCCAAAAATCACAAAAAAAACTTCCAAAAAAAAAACAAAACATGCATCACTGCAGTGCTGCTCAGCATTTGGAAATATGTAGATTTTTCTGTAAGAACACTAGTTGATCCACATGCTCTGGTTTGAGGGTGCTTCTTTTTACAGTTGCCACATCTCCTGCAGTGGAGAATACCCGCTCTGCAGACACGCTTGTGCCTGGGATACACAAGTATTGCTTTGATAGCTGAGAGAGGAGGGGAAATATGACCTCATGCTCACGCCACCAGTTCAAAGGGTCCTCAGTGAGAGGCAGAGGTGGAGTTTTACAATATGTTTTCATTTCCTCTTCAGCCTCGGCATAAAGGGTCTTGGGTTCTATTGTACCTTCAGTGTCAGTGAAAGACTGTCCCAGCAAAGTCATGATCAGAGGTCTGGCCTTTCTTTTGGGAGGAGATGGAGAATGGCTGTCCTCGATGGGTATTTCTTCTTCTTCCAGACTTCCTTTTCTCCTAGGCACTTGATCCACATGTCCTCTTATTAGATGAACAAAAGAATAAAAAATAGCGTTAAGAACAAACATTGTGAACTGCCTGTGATTCCAATGGAGTGAGGAAACTGCACAGGAATCGGTGCAATTCCCACACCACATCAGAAGCAGGGCTTATGACAATGTAGCTAGCTAAGCTAGCTACTGCTAGGATAATACTGTTTCAAGAAACATGTTGAAAGTCAAATTACCTACAAGGATGCAGCCTCCTCAGTCACTCCTCTGTATATCTCCAATTTCCCCTCCTCTGCGAGGATAAAAGGCAGTCCCTTAAAGTGAGGATCCAGTGCAGAGGCTGTATGAAGGGTCTTCTTCTCTGCTTCACTGCTGTACCTCTTCTAGAGATCTGTTTTGATGGCATTCTTGATCTCATGAATAATGGGTGTGTCTCCCATGGTGTCTGTCATGCTCTGGAGGAGATGAGCATTTAGAGGGGCAATGAGAGAAACTGTTGGATTGCGCTCTTCTTACATCAGCATAGTTGCATCCTTCATTAGCTTTAGTGAACTCACAGTGTCCTCTGCGATTGACACATCTGTTTCTTGGAGAGTACAGAGATCGGACTCTCCTTTTCTGACTTCTGGAGACAGCAAGGTGGCACAGACTGCAGGCTGTTGTTATAAAAACCTCTCAACCATGTCATATTCGCTGTTCCATCTTGTTGACACATCAGTTATCAGCTTATGATTCTTCAGGCCAAGACATTTCTGTTTCTTTTTTCGACAGTGGCTTGCTCTAGCGATGTGGTGAAAGAATGCAGATATCCATCTCACTCTGCCAAGAAGCCTGGAGAGCATGGCCTCTTTCAACGTGTCAGGACCTGTGTTATTGCTTGGCTCACCTGCAGGGAGCACTGTTGCTTTTAGCACCAAAGGGAGTAGTTCTGGTGGCCACCAGCGGGTGTCCCCCAGCCTATGGACATACAAATAATTAGGCTACACCTGATATGATCTCCTGGGAGTATATAAGCCCACCCTTCACTGAGGTTCAGGGCTTCAGTATTGTTTCTGCAAGCTGTGTTCCTGCCTGAGCCTGATCTGGAGTCCTGATCCCTGTGACCTGCTTCCTGCTGCTGCTGGCTTTCTGTTCCCCTTGTCTCCTGTCTCTGCCTGTATTCTTATGTGTGTTCCCTTATTTGTAAATAGTTTGTTAGTTAGGGCATTTACTGGGGTTTCTTTGTTTCAATTACTTTCCACCTTGCTTGTTTATTGTCACTGGTGCTGGTATTGGATGTGTGTCATTTTCATAAATAAACATATTTTTCACTAATCCATATGGTCCTGATTCCTTAAGATGCAGCCAATTCATCTGTTTACCCTTGCTGGATGCTTGCTTCCTGACACAGCGCCCACTGAGAAGGTAATGTGGATGGCCAAACAAACCCCCAGTGTTCCTCAGATGTGACCAATAAGGAAGAAAAAGGGGGCCCACACAGTGAAAACCATAAAACGCTTTTATTTTAAGAAAAGGTTGCTAAACACTTGCAGCAATCCAGGGAATAGTCAGCGATTAAAATGGTAGTTCCCAGAAGAAAAAAATGACTTGTATACGAGCTCAATTGGTGTAGTTAGTTCAGACATAGATTATAGTCGTAGTCTATGTCTGAACTAACCATACCAATTGAGCTTGTATACAAGTCGTTTTTATCTTGGGAACTACCATTTTAATTGCTGACTATTCACTGGATTGCTGTAAGTGTTTAGCAACCTTTTCTTAAAATAAGACTGTTTTACACTATGTGGCCCCCTTTTTCTTCCATATTGGTCAAGTCTGAGGAACACGGGGGGTTTGTTTGACCAACCATGTTACCTTCCTTTCCAGTCTAACCACTGAGGGATTCGCTTTCAGTGCTGGATCATTATTTAAATGCTTGTCTAGACTCCTATATCGTGGAGTCTAGAGATCTAGTAAGCTCACATCCTGTTTATTATCACACTGGAGATGCACCAGGTGTATGTTCAGCCAAATAATCACATTTCTTTGGATATTACTTCAATTAATTTTTTTTTCATCTGTCACTATGTGCTTTGGTGCTCAAGCACTATATGGACTATTTTTTTAATGATTTACTTTCAACTTCATTTATTTAGCGCTGCAATTTTTACTATCTATGTTTTTGCACCATTGGTTTTGTTGTGATATTGCAAGCAGCTTTATTTCACTTAGGTTATTATCACCTGTGCAGTAATATGTTTTACTTTTTGCATACTATAAAATATGTATAATATTTGTGTTTAAGCTTTATTATATTTGTGTTTTATTTAGTTAAGATCTTTTATTATTTTTTTTATGAAGTCTGCAGGTCTGAGAATGTAGCTCCTTTGCAAGATAATTTAGAGTTGGTGACTGGGGACAAAGAAAAGGCACATTTATTAAATACCTTCTTTAGCTCTATGTATACAAAACAATGAGGGAGCTCAAGGCCATTATGGGGATAATATTGACATAGCCCCAAAATAAACACACTGGCTCAAAATTGATATTCCAGAAATGATTAGACAAAATAATGATGGATTAACATGGGCAGTCCGTTTTGACGGAATCCGCAAGCTCAGCAGGGATCGTTCCGTTGAACCCCACTGAGCCGGCAGATGACAGGTCCATTTTATGCTCACTGTGCTGAGACTGACCTATCAGAGCCCCACTGTCCACTATAGGTGATCGGATGAAAACGATCCGCCTGTCCGTCTTCATCTGATTCCATCTGATCCGCCAGATGGATGGAAAATAGGGTTTCCATCTGTCTGGATTTAGCGGACTGGATCGGATCGGGGGATGTCAGCAGGCATGTCACCGCTGACATCCGTCGCTCCATAGAGGTGAATGGAGCATCCGATCAGGTCCACCTGAAAAATGGAATTGATGTCCAGCTGCACCCTGCGATTGCGGTATACAGAGGCGGAACGGGGATTTGCCTATGTAAACAAGGCGGATCCCCGTTTTGAAAGGGGGCATCTCAGAGATCTGCTGTTCCCAATGATCAGGAACAGCGATCTCTGTGGTGTTCCAGGCAGACCATTCCCCCTACAGTTAGAACACACCCAGGGAACACGATTAACCCATTGATCGCCCCTAGCGTTAACACCTTCCCTGCCAGTGTCATTTATACATTGATCAGTGATTTTTTTTAGCAGTGATCAATGTAATAATTTCACTGGTCCCCAAAAAGTCTCACTTGGGGTCAGATTTGTCCACTGCAATGTTGCAGTCCTGCTAAAAATCACAGATCACCACCATCACCAGTAAAAACAAGAAAAAAAAGTCCATAAATCTATTCCATAGTTTGCAAACGCTATAACTTTTGCGCAAAACAATCAATATACACTTTTTGCAATTTTTTTTTACCAAAAATATGTAGAAGAATAACTATTGGCCTAAAATTATGAATAAATTGTTTTTTTTTTTTATATTTTTTTTTGGATATGCATTATAGCAGAAAGTAAAAAATATTTTTTTTTTTGCAAAATTGTCTGTCTTTTTTTGTTTATAGCGCAAAAAATAAAAACAGCAAAGGTTATCAAATACCACCAAAAGAAAGCTCTATTTATGGGGAAAAAAAGGATATCAATTTTGCTTGGGTACAACGTCGCATGCCTGTGTAATTGTCAGTTAAAGCGATGCAGTGCCATATTGCAAAAAATGGCCTGGTCATTAAGGGGGTAAATCCTTCTGGGGCTGAAGGGGTTAAGCAATAAACAGCATGGATTCATGAAAGACTGAATTTGTCAAATACATCAGGGATTAAGCAAAAACATAGACAAAGGAGTGTCTTTGAATATCGTATGCTTGAATTTTGTATGAGTATTTGACACAGTTCCTCACACATATGTAATTTAAAATCTTTAGACTTAGAAAATTCCGTTTTCAAATAGATAGATAACTGGCTAAAAGACTGCATTCATAGAGTACTGATAAATGATTCATACCCTTGTATTGCTATCTCCGTAGGAGCCACTGGTTGGGAGGGGTGCTCTTTTGTTTGCCTTGACCTCTTTAAGATCTTCTGCCCCTCTGACTCACTTGTAGTGTACAAAGCATGTAATATGACAGAAAATCACTAAAAATAATACTTAGTACCGATTAGGCCTCATGCACACTGGACATATTTGGACGTTTGTACAGCAGCTGTTTTTAGCTGCAGACGTATTTTCCTACAGTCAATAAACTCCCCATCATGTTATCCTATGTGTTCATGCACCCAAAATCTGTTAACTGTTTTTGGCTGGGGTGTTTTTGAGCTGTAAAAAAACCCCAAGACCAGTGGGTTCTGAGAGACGTTTTTCAACTGTAAAAACGCTCAAATTCTCAAAAACGTGCAAAAGTGTGCAAAAACCCGGCTCGCCAAATTTTGGACGTTTTTGATCCATTGAGGAAAAAGAAAAACTTTCAAAAATGCTACTGCTCAATAACGCTAGTGCAATAATGCTGAAAAAAAGCTGATAAACTCACTACAAAGCTACTGACGTTTTTAGAACTTTTTTTTAACACCCTGTGTGCATGAGGCCTTAGCAGTACATTATCAAAGAAAACAGGCACTGAACCAGTTAGTAAAGGCAAACTTAACCATTTAAGGACAGAGCCTCTTTCTGAGATTTGGTGTTTACAAGTTGACTCCTTCATATCTGCGCTATAGCCGAATGACTGCTACAGCGTGGATCTACTTTGCTGTTTGCACGTCCCTGCGGGGATTTTCCTTCTCACTGACAGCATGAGGGAAAAAAAAAGCCGATCACCACTGGCTTCTGTCTGAGGTACATTGGTCCCTCGCACAGAGAGCCGCGGATGGCTGTCTGTGCCCACCAGTGCCCCCTGCCAGTGCCAACTATCATTTCCCACCAGTGCCACCTACCAGTGCCCACAGTGCCACCTACCAGTGCCCAGCTGTGCCACCTACCTTTGCCCAGCAGTGCCACCTATCAAAGCCCACCAGTGCTACCAATCAATGCCCATCGGTGCCACCTATCAGCGTTGCCTATGAGTGCCACCTATCATTGCCCTACAGTGCCACTTATCAGTGTCCATCAGTGCAGCCTCATCAGTTCCCATCAGTGCCACATATCAGTGCCCATCAGTGATTAAATTCCACCAAAGAAACCTCTATTTGTGGGAAAAAATTATAAAATTTAATTTGGGTACAGTGTTGCATGACCGCGCAATTGTCATTCAAAGTGCAACAGCACTGAAAGATGAAAATCGGTCTGGGCAAGACAGAGGTCTAAGTGCCCAGTAAGCAAGTGGTTAAAATATTTTTTTTTTGCTAGAAAATTACTTAGAACCGCCAAACATTATATATATTTTTTTCTAACACCCTAGAGAATAAAATGCATGTCATTGCAATACTTTATGTCACACCATATTTGCCTAGTGGTCTTAAAAGCGCAATTTTTGGGGGAAAAATTCACTTTTTTGAATTAAAAAATAAGACAACAGTAAAGTTAGCCCAAATTTTTTTCTGTATTGTGAAAGATAATGTTACGCCAAGTAAATTGATACCCAACAAGTCATGCTTCAAAATTGAGCTCGCTCGTGGAATGGCGACAAACTTTGGCACTTAAAAATCTCCAACGGCGAAGTTTAAAAATTTCTACAGGTTACCAGTTTTGAGTTACAGAAGAGGTCTAGTGCTAGAATTATTGCTCTCACTCTATTGATTGCGGTGATACCTCACATGTGTGGTTTGAACACCGTTTTCATATGCGGGCGTGACTTACGTATGCGTTTGCTTCTGCGCGAGCTTGGCGGGACGGGGCGCTTTCAATTTTTTTTTCTTATTTATTCTACTTGTTATTTTTTATTTTTACACTGTCCTTTAGAAAAAATCCTTACACTAAAATGCAATAAAAGAAAAAAAAAGATAAAAATGACACTTAAAAAAAAAAATTGTCCCCTTGAAGAGCATTGGGTGGAAGAGACGTCTGATGTCGCTTCCGCCCTTCAGTGCCATGGAGCCGAGTGGGGGCCATCTTACCCTGGCATCCAGGCAGTGAGGGGAGCAGACCGGATCATCTCCGCTGCTACCGACGAATCTGGTAAGCGGTGGAGACGACCGGAAAGTGATACCACCCCCGATAAAAGTGATCTCCTGGTGAATCTGCTTCAGAGACAACTTGTATCTGAAAGCCTACCACCCTGCCATTTCAGAAAATACCAGGGTTATGGTAGCTATCTGCTACCATAACAACGGTATTCCATGTCAAAGTACCAACGTACAAAGATGGCGGGTGGTCGGTAAATGGTTAAAGGGGGACTTCACTCTCCCAATCAACATTTATTATTTTTAAACCTTATGCTTCTAACGTTAGTAAATAGATAGGAAAGTATATTATATTTACTTGTTTTTCCCTTTTTTTTTTTTTTTTTTTACATTTCTTTAGTTACTTCCTGGTTTTCCTGGAGGAGGGGTTTTCTCAGCTAAGCACACTCTCCGGTATGCATACTTGAGCTAAGGGCAGGAAGTAAGTACTACATGAATCATTTCAAAGCAATTTGACAGCTTGGGGGCATGGGTGGATGGGGGAGTTTGCTTTGAATAATAAAAATGAATTAAATTGTGTTTTTGGTTTGTGGTGCTCAGATGCAGTGAAGATCCGCTTGAATACATTAAGACCTGATATGGTATTAACACCTTTCAGCATACAGGGCGATTGCAAATAAGGACTAGGCATAAGATTACACTTGGTGCTAGACATGTGCACTGCCAAAAAATGTGTTAGTTTTAGCTTCATTCGAGTTTTTTTTTCATTTTTTGAAACATTCGTTATGATTGCAATTCGTACATTTGTACATTCATACATTCGAAAATTCATACATTTGTACATTCGTAAATTTGTACATTCGTAAATTCAAAAATTCGCAATTTAGCAAATTCGCAGATTCCAAAAATTTGAAAATGTGACAATAAGAAAGAAAATTTGAAAATCAGAAAATTTGAAAAAATATCTAACTTACTAATAATAACTAACTATTAAATTATAGGTATTGGAATTTCCTTTCAAATTTGGCTGTTAGTGAATGTAACGAATACAAATGTATCCATAGCTACGAATTATCCGAAATAACAAACTGCATCTAAACAAATGGAACGGAAGGAATTAATAATAAATAATAATAATAAAAAGTTATTATTATTGTTATTTATTATTATTAATTTGTTATGTTCCATTTGTTTAGATACAGGATTCATTATTTCAGATAATTCTTAACTTTGGATAAATTTGAATTCATTGCTTTCACTAACAGAAAAAATTGAAAGGAAATTCCAATACCTTTAATTTAATAGTTAGTAATAGTTAAGTTATTATTAGTTAGTTTTTCGGCTTTTGGAATTTTCGGATTGTCGTTCTTATTTTCGGATTTTCGTACTTTTGAATTTTCGCTCTTATTTTCGGATTTTTGAATTTACGAATTTTCGAATATTCAAATTTACGAATATTTGGAAGAATTTGTTAAACGTGTTTTTGTTAATTTGGATATTCCCAAATTAATGTATTTGTCGAAATTCGTTGAAAAACTAATTCGGAACGAAACGAATTGCACATGTCTACTTGGTGTTCCACCTAAAGTGCAGCACTGAGCAGTAATAAAGCTTGATTTACCGATTTACTGCCAAAGTGCATTGATGGTGACTATGCTAGGCCTAGACAGACTGGGTGTGCATTGTCAATAGAAATGAAGAAAATGGAACAAGAGGGACTTGTTGGACGTAGGATGGTTTTACGGTAGGGAGCAATCCTTTATGTTTTTCTTCTGCCAACTATCCTTGAGGCCCTTTAAGATGTGTTTGTGCACTTAACAACAGTTTTTAGAAAAGCAAGATACAGTATAGATGCAATAAAGATGTAGTAAAGGTGCTGTATAGGTGTGGTAAACTTAACGTCAGTATAGGTGCAGTATACTTAATGTCCTGGCTCCAGTAAATCAGCCCCTGCTAACAGTGTGAACAAAGGGAAATGCCCTCTCATCAGTCCCTGTGGTGCAGCGGTGAATTCTCACTGTAGGAAATAGGGCCCCCTTAGTCTCTCCACAGGATGCCTCAAGAGTTTCATCAATAGGAGGTAGAGGGTAAAAGGACACTCTGGTCTACCTGCGGCAATGGTGCTGATGTGGTCGCTGTAGTGTGTGTTGTACTGCCTCAGGTTTCTCCATTGATCTGGCCTCTCAGCAGTCTAGTCAATATGCAGCAGATGTGCTCTCATTAGTTCTCTCGTTGCCAGAAAGAAGCAGTCTGGTAAAAGCTATTCCACCATTCCCCCTCTACCTCAGGGTGCTCCATTGAATTGTAGAACAAAGAGTCCATTAGTTCCATTCTATGGCTGCTGTCCTAGACATTAAAGCGGACCTTCAGTCATTTTTTTACTTTCCATCTATTAAATCTTCTGCCCTTGTTGTTTTGGATAGTGAAACATTTTTTTTCTGCCAGTAAATATCTTATACAGCCCACTTCTTCTTTCTTGTCCGGTTATTAGCCTAGGCTTATGACATCATACACAGCTCTCTCTCTCACTCTTGTAAGAGTTTGCCAGGAAGGGGAGGGGGGAGTTATAAGGCCAATGAGAGCTGCAAGGCTGCAGAGCTGGAGGTGTGCCTCTGTGTGTCTGTGAAAATCCAGGAAGTGAACAGGCAGCAGCTGTAGCTGCCCACAGTTAAAATGTATGCAGCCAGACTTAGTGGAGGGAGATTTCTGCAACATATTTGGCAAGTACAGAATCACTGTATATATAGAATAATATGCAAAGTGATTGGAGGGAAGCTTCAGAAAGGCAAATGTGTTTTTATTACAAATTATGTAAGCAGACTTCAATTCCTCTTTAATTACCACCATCCTTCGCATTCTGCTTAGGAATTCATAGGCTTTTCTGGCTTTAGTTCTCCCTCTGCTGGCTTGAGTGTATAGTGCAGCAACATTCAACATAACAGCAGAAAGTGAAAGTAAACTGATTGTAAAAAGGGAATGTTTTCTTCTCCATGTTTCTGTAGTCCAGCAGCTGGCTACACTCTGAATGATCTAAGGTGGTGTAGCCAAGGTTCAGTGTTAGGACCCTTACCCCCTAACATATTTATAAATGATATGTAGTTTTGGGATTAAAGGAACCATTTTAGTGTTTACAGATGACACCAAGCTATGTAGTGAAATAACATCCTTACAGGATGCCTCCAACGTACAAGCCAACCTCAATGCACTATTTAACCACATGACCTCCAGAAGATCTACCCCCTTCAAGGCCAGGCCATTTTTTGTGATACTGCACTGCGTTACTTTAACTGACAACTGCGCGTTGTGCGACACTGCACCCAATTTAAATCTATGTAAATTTTTTCCCACAAATAGAGCTTTCTTTTGGTGGTATTCCATCACCTCTGAGGTTTTTATTTTTTGTGCTATAAACAAAAAAAGGCAGACAATTTTGAAAAAAAAAAAACAATATGTTTTACTTTCTGTTATAAAACATATCCAATAAAAAAATGTAAAAGCTCAAATTTCTTTGCTACATGTGTTTGGTAAAATAAAATTCCAACAAGCGTATATTGATTGGATTACGCAAAGGGTATAGCGTCTACAAACTATTTATGACATTTTTATTAATTTTTTTTATACTTGTAATGGCGGTGATTGGCAACTTATAGCGCGACTGTGATATTGTGGTGGACTATCGAACAATTACTGACACTGTTGACACTTTGCGGGAACCAATGACACTAATACAATGACCAGTGCTAAAAATATGCACTGTCACTCTACTAATGACACTGGCTGGGAAGGGGTTAAACATCAATGCCAAACAAAGGGTTAACTGTGTGCCTAGTCAGTGTTTTTGTGTACACACTGTGGTGCTTTCATTAGGGGAAGAAACCGATTCTAGTCCCTGCTTTGCAAAGACACCGGATCATCCCTTCCCCCCTGTCATCACTGAGATAAGCCTTGTTTACATAGGTATATCTCAGTACTCCATGTTTTACTAATGATTGGCAGGTGCTGGAGGACATTGAGTCCCTGGGACCTGCAGATCAGCTTCTGCTGTGAATTATCAAAGCAGAAGTGGCCCATCGGTGGCGCGCATGCTTCCTGCAGGCTAAAAGCAGAACCGTGCATATATACTTGATTCTGCCCACAGCTGCCATCCTGTAGTAATAAAAGTGCTATAGGGTGGTCAGCAAGTGGTTAATTGAGCAATTGTGTTGCAAATATGGTTTAATGTTGATGATGTAAAGTTATGCACTTGGGAGCTAAAAACAAGATTAGCTGAACTAAATATATTTTCTCTTGAGAAGAGACAATTAGGGTGGCTATGGTCACCATGTATAAATACATAAGTGGTCCATATAGTGAATCTTTACATCTGAAGGAAAAAAGATTTAAACTCCACATATCGAAAGTCTCCTTCACAGTAGGAGCTGTGAAAATGTGGAAAAAACTCCCTCAAGAGCTAATTCTGGCCAGCTCAGGAGACTGTTTACAAAAAGGACTGGTACACAAAATATAACTGGATATTAACATATATTGGTAATAACACCAAAGATTGTTGATACGCTGGAAGTGATTACTTCCTGGGGAATCAGGAAGTATTTTTTCCCCACTGGACCAAAATAGACTGTGGTTTATATATATTTTTTTGCCCAGCTCTGAGCATCTGTGGATCTAGGGTTGTGCATATGAAAGTTTTCGATGTATTTATTATTTATATTGGTTGAACTAGATACGCTTGTGTCTTTTTTCACCCTGACTAAAAATGTAACTGTGTTAAGCCCTAGCTTGTACTCCTCCTTTTTTTCTAGTACATTTTACCTAACCTTTATATTTAAAATTGCCTTTCTACTGGACAGTTTTTGAATCCTGTGTCCTCTGCAGTCTTCAAACTCTTGTGAAAGCATTACCTGTGCGTTTTGTTTGTAGTAATTTTGTGCCTCCCATTATAACACAAACTAAAGCTAGACTAGAGGCATGGAGGAATTTACCTCATCATTAATAAAATGAAACTATTACCTGTTTTATACCCCACAAATGCTTGACTGTAGGGATGGTGTTAATGCCAAAGAGCTCAATTTTGGTCTCATCTGACCACAGCCCTTTCTCCCAATCCTTCTCTGAATCATTTAGATGTTCATTGGCATGACTGTACAAGTGTCTTCTTGAGGAGGGGGACTAGCATTGTTTGGAGGAATAAAAATGCGGACTATGACCCTAAGAACACCATCCCTACAGTCAAGCACGGAGGTGGAAACATGATGCTTTGGGGGGTTTCTCTGCTAAAGGTACAGGCAGACTTTGCCGCATTGAGGGACCAATGGACGGGGCCATGTATTGTAAAGTATTGGGTTTTTCAGCATGACAATGCCCCAAAACATATCACCAAGGCAACAAAGGAGTGGCTCAAGAAGAAGAACATTAAGGTCATGGAGTGGCTTAGCCAGTCTCCAGACCTTAATCCTGTAGAAAATGTATGGAGGTAGCTGAAACTTCGAGTTGCCAAGCAACAGCCAAGAAATCTTAAAGTGGTTGTCAACCCATGACAACCATTTTAACCTACAGGTAAGCCTATAATAAGGCTTACCTGTGGGTGTCCCGCATATCTCCTAAACCTGCACTGTTTAGGAGATATACAGTGTACTGCTTTTGCCAACATCATTCAGCACATGCGCAGTGCACAGTGAAGAAACGGC
The DNA here is from genome assembly GCA_018402905.1 of Glandirana rugosa. Classification (NCBI taxonomy): domain Eukaryota; kingdom Metazoa; phylum Chordata; class Amphibia; order Anura; family Ranidae; genus Glandirana; species Glandirana rugosa. The sequence goes on from BLSH010441030.1 coordinate 263,834, forward strand.
CTCCAGGCCGTTCCTTCACTGTGATCGTGCCGTGACCGGGAGCTCCCGCACGCATGCGCGGGAGTGATGTCACGTGACTCAGTCACAGAGCCGGAGTCGAGGCCCCAGAAGGAAGAGGGGCTGAAGATGGACGTTGCCTGCCTGTATGTCACAGGCTTGTTTGTAGGTAAGTGATGCATAGTAGCCCATTATGCTTCTACTTTGCAGGGTAATATCAGGGGTTACTTCCTCTTTAAGGATTTAGAGAAGATCTGTAAAAAAGAATGGGCCAAAATCCCTCCTGAGATGTGTACACATGTGGTCACTTACTACAAGAAACATCTTACCTCTGTGCTTGCCAACAAGGACTTCTCCACCAAGTACTAAGTCATGTTTTGCTTGGCGATCTAATACTTATTTTGCTCAATGAACTGCACCTCAATTTATAACATTTGCATTTGTCTCTATTATTTGAAATACACCTATGATAAAAATTATAGACCCTTCATTTCTTTGTAAGTGGGCAAACTTACAAAATCTGCAGGGGATCAAATAATTATTTTCCCCACTGTAGCACTTGCAAAGAAGTGGCTACTCTGTGCCAAGGAGGATTAAAAAAATAAATAGTTTGCCGAACACTTTAATACAACCTGTGCCATTCCCCACTGGCAGGATGAAAAAAATAATACGCTTTGGAGCCTTTCCCCATTACCTCTATATATATATATATATATAGATATATGTGTAACTGTTGAAAGAAGTTTTTGTGAGAGAACTAGTAGTCTATGGCCATAGGTTTGTACACTTAATTTTTTTTTTTTAAAGGTAAACTTTATTGGGTTTGCATACAGAAATAACATTACAAGTCATATATAGCATAGCACATACTTAACAGAATAGCATATACATGTTTTCATTGTACACCTACAGTATCCATCCTGTCGTTATTCATGTATATTTTTTTTCTTCTTAAATCTCTTTTGAAGTTTATTATATATAAAAATACATACAATTCATACATACATAGTTTACAATCATATATGGCTCTTGAGCCTAACATCATAAGCCATGGATCATAACTTACATAATACACACACAAAAAGGAGAAGAAAAAAAAAATACATATATCTCCTGTGGTGTTGCTATCAGTGTGTGAAGAGTGGGAGAACAGGGTTGCATTGACAATCCAACACAATGGGCAGCACATTGAACACATTTTATAAGTGGTCAGAAACTTG
>BLSH010441030.1:265060-278481 GCA_018402905.1 Glandirana rugosa
TTATTTTCCCCACTGTAGCACTTGCAAAGAAGTGGCTACTCTGTGCCAAGGAGGATTAAAAAAATAAATAGTTTGCCGAACACTTTAATACAACCTGTGCCATTCCCCACTGGCAGGATGAAAAAAATAATACGCTTTGGAGCCTTTCCCCATTACCTCTATATATATATATATATATAGATATATGTGTAACTGTTGAAAGAAGTTTTTGTGAGAGAACTAGTAGTCTATGGCCATAGGTTTGTACACTTAATTTTTTTTTTTTAAAGGTAAACTTTATTGGGTTTGCATACAGAAATAACATTACAAGTCATATATAGCATAGCACATACTTAACAGAATAGCATATACATGTTTTCATTGTACACCTACAGTATCCATCCTGTCGTTATTCATGTATATTTTTTTTCTTCTTAAATCTCTTTTGAAGTTTATTATATATAAAAATACATACAATTCATACATACATAGTTTACAATCATATATGGCTCTTGAGCCTAACATCATAAGCCATGGATCATAACTTACATAATACACACACAAAAAGGAGAAGAAAAAAAAAATACATATATCTCCTGTGGTGTTGCTATCAGTGTGTGAAGAGTGGGAGAACAGGGTTGCATTGACAATCCAACACAATGGGCAGCACATTGAACACATTTTATAAGTGGTCAGAAACTTGTAAATAACTCATGAAAGAATAAAGTTACGTTAAAACCAAGCACACTATTGTTTTTCTTGTGAAATTCCCAATTAGTTTGATGGGTCACATGACCTTCTTCCTATTGAAAAAACAAAAGTTGGATTCAAAATGGCCGACTTCAAAATGGCCGCCATGGTCACCACCCATCTTGAAAAGTTTCCCCCCTCACATATACTAATGTGCCACAAACAGGAAGTTAACATCACCAACCATTCCCATTTTATTAAGGTGTATCCATATAAATGGCCCACCCTGTATTGTTCCACTGATAAGGTAAGCTGCAAATGGGAGCCAGTTGACACGGCTCTAATCTCTATTGCCAGTGGCATTGATGAAAGAACCACCACCAGACGGGGGGGGGGCTGCGGTTAGTAAGACCAACCAAAGATAAAGAACACGCAGTATAACAAAAAAGTACATCAACGATCCCTTGCATCTCACCCGAATCGATAGCCCCAAACTTCACATTGGATACTGCTCAAATCAATAGGCCTTACAATCTGAATCCCGGACAGTCGTGCCTGGACAGGCGACCGAGATAACCTGAGATAACCGAGATAACCTGCGGTTAGTAAGACCAACCAAAGTTAAAGAACACGCAGTATAACAAAAAAGTACATCAACGATCCCTTGCATCTCACCCGAATCGATAGCCCCAAACTTCACATTGGATACTGCCCAAATCAATAGGCCTTACAATCTGAATCCCGGACAGTCGTGCCTGGACAGGCGACCGAGATAACCTATACCGACGGACACGACAAACTAATTCTCCCCATCCCCCGGTTCGGCTTGTCAGCCGACGAGGTATTGCAGTGGGGGGTCTTCTCCAACAATGTTGGCTTTCTGTTACCACACTTAACCATAGCTTATGCCCCAAGGGTAACCTCAGGGGCAATAATATGACTTCTCAAATGTTTAACCATCCTATGTTTCTTGGTTATTATGTACAGCAGATATTGACACAGTTCCATATCTTGTGCTTGAAATACCTCTGTACTTGTTCTTCTTGAAAATCCAATAAAATCTTTATAATTAAAAAAAAAAGTACATCAACATATGCGATGGATTAAGAAAAGAAACAAAAAATAAAAAGGACAAGAAAACAAAACACTTCAGCCTGCTTGAGCTCATATTGGGTGTTAGTACTATCTACCTTTCAGTGAAGGTCTGAAAACCAAGGGATGGGGAACGCATGTGTCTGGAAAGCCTAGGAGCCGTACTTAGAATGATCCCATGCTTCCCAGCACTTGTTAAATTGCGTCAAGGTATCCTCATTCAATGCCGTTAAGTATTCCATGGCCCCGACCTCTACTATGTTGGCTATGTATTGGTCCTGTGTAGGGATAACTTAGACTTCCACTGCTTTGGGATTGAGCGTCTAGCTGCAGTTAGCATGTGCCTGATTAGGACATTTAAAGACTTAGAGATCCCTTTGACAGGGAGGCCCAAAAGGAGATGCAATGGATCCAATGGTATGTCCACCTCCAGGACATGAACCATCACCTTCCGAACCACCTCCCAGAACTTAGCAATCTCAGGACAATCCCAGAAGATGTGATAGAGGGAGCCCCGACCTGCCTGACACCTCCAGCATAAGTCTGATATGTCTTCATTTATGGCGTGTAAGGTTGTCAAAGTTCTATGCCAGAACATCAGTATTTTATATATCTTATCCAACCGTCCAAATAGTGGAGACTCACCGCTCTAGGGCAGCACGGCTCGTGTGGATCTGGTGTGCTGGCTCACAAAGACAGGTGCAGGCTGATGAAGCAATCAAATAGTAACAGCAGCAAAGGTTGGAAGTAGCCGCACTCAACCGATCCAATTTCCAAAAATGTTTTATTGCATCAAAAGGGTGATACAGACAATGAACAGAAGGTCCACTAACGCGTTTTGCACCCTACAGTAGCTACTTACTCATAGCTATGAGTAAGCAGCTACTGTAGGGTGCGAAACGCGTTAGCTGGACATTCTGTTCCTTGTCTGTATCACCCTTTTGATGCAATAAAACATTTTTGGAAATTGGATCGGTTGAGTGCGGCTACTTCCAACCTTTGCTGCTGTTAGTATTTTATATATGTTTTCCTTAAACACTACACATCTAGATGTCTTGGAGGCATTTTCTCATATCGACCGCCACGCATTTGGAGGGATATGCCTATTTAGAGCTGTTTCCCATTTTCCCATATAGCCGTGGGCTCCAACCTCTGAAGAGGAGCAGTGTACCAGGAGTTTGTATAGCGAGGAAATCAAATGGGGCTGATTCGACCCCTGCATTGCTGGACGTTCAAAGTTGGTGGGTTGGTCTAACCTCTTAGATGATCTTATGGAGTGAAAAAAATGCCTAAACTGTAGGTACGTATAAAAGGATTGTGATGGTAACGAGTCGTATTGGTTCTGCAATTGTTCAAAAAACCACAATCCATGAGTGGATGGGTTTATGAACTGATGTATCTGGAACACACCCTGAAGGGCCCAGGGCAACATCTGGGGGCCGGAGAGGCTATCTGGAATATCAGGATTATACAAAACATTAGTTAGATATGAGCATGGGGGGGCAAATCTCCTGCTTTATTACACTCGCGCCATATCTTTCTAGTGAATGTTACCAAGTTCATTGGGGTAGTCGTGCAGTGGGGGCCGGGGGGGCCAGACGCCACATTCAATAAAGAGGATAAATGCACAAGATAAACAGAGCCTAGCTCAATCTCCGTCCACCCATTCCTAGGCGTCAAATCCATCCAGGACAGGGTCTGCCTGAGATGGGTCGCCAGGTAATATTTAGTCACGTCTGGCACCCCCAGGCCCCCCTCCTCTCTTGGGGCCATGAGTACTGTATGCCCAATCCTAGGTCTTTTATTGCGCCAAATAAAGGTGAAAAAAAGATTTTGTATTCTCTTTAGGTGGGTCCTAGGTATGGGTATGGGCAGAGTCTCAAATAAATATAAGCGCTTTGGCAAAATTGCCATTTTTAGGACATTTATTCTGCCCATCAGAGAGGTGTCCAGGGGCATCCATTGGTGGATAAGGGATCTAATAGATTTGAGTAACGGGACGAAGTTAGCTGAGTATAATTGGGTGAATTGTGGGGTTATGTAGGTCCCTAGATATTTAATGGCCTGAGTGCACCAGTGGTAGCTATAATTCTGTTTAAGTTGAGCCAGCTAGGCTTTAGGGATATGCAGTGGAAGGGCTTCCGTCTTGGTGGTGTTAATCTTGTAACCGGACAGATCACTAAAGAGATGCAAAAGGTTATGTAGAACTGGTAATGTGTTGTGGGGATTTGTCAAAGTCAAAATTATGTCGTCCGCAAATAATGAGAGTTTAAACTCTCTTTTTCCTACCTCTATTCCCTTGATGTCTGGGTGGGACCTAATGGCCTCAGCCAGGGGCTCTAAACATATTACAAAAAGGAGGGGAGATGGGGGCACCCCTGTCTCATACCATTATACATTTGGAAAGTGTCCGACAATGCATTGGTAAGTTTCACCTGGGCTGAGGGGGACGAGTACAGAGCAGTAATGGCTTTAAGGAAGGGGCCTCTTATGCCTATATGTTGCAGGATGTCCAACATATGGGCCAGCTAAGTCTATCAAATGTCTTTTGGGCATCGAGGCTCAGTAGGAGGGCAGGGGTATGAGTATTATTTATAACATCTATCAAATCTACTGTCCTTCTGGTGTTGTCTCCTGCCTGTCATGCATGTATAAAACCAACTTGGTCTTTGTGAATTAATTTCGGAAGGATTGTCGCTAAACGGTTGGCCAGTATTTTGGTAAATATTTTATAATCTGAATTGAGTAAGGCTATGGGTCTATAATTGGAAGGGGAGGCTGGATTTTTCCCCTCTTTTGGTATCATGGTAATATATGTGTGTTGTAAATGTGGGTGTGGAACCTCACCTCTCATTAGGGATGAATAAAGCTTCAAAAGGGTGGGGGCTAGCTGTGGTAGGAATTACTTAAAGTATGAGTATGTGAAGCCATCAGACCCCGGTGATTTATGAGAGGGGAGATCTTTTATAACCTTTTCCAACTCTTCAAATGTGATTGGTGCATTGAGTGATTGTCTGTCTGACATAGTTAATTTAGGTAGGTGGGTACTTGCTATAAATTCTTCAAATTTCTTTTGGCTATACTGTGGGTGTTGGTCGGGAGACAGGCAATTATAAAGTTTGCCATAGAATTTCCCGAAGGTGGACGCTATGCCCCTGGGACAATAAGTGGGCGTCCCGTCTGACTGAAACACAAATTCAGGGGGGCCACCCCCCGACTTTGAACCCAATCTATGTGTAAGCATTCTATGTGGTTTGTTAGCAAAGCGATAAAATTTTGGTTTCATCCACTTTAAATTTATAGACATATCTTCTGTATCGAGGGATTTAAGTCTATCTCTTAACCGTACCACCTCCCTCAGGTTCCCAATCGAGGAGCAGTTTATAAGCTTGTTCTCAGCTTGCTGTAATTGCTGTAGAAGGGATTGTTTCCCTAGATTTGCGTCTCATTTAATTTTTGATCCAATCGCTATAAACTGCCCCCTGATAACAGCCTTGTGGGCCTCCCACAAAGTAGAAATCTGCGAAACTGAGCCCTCGTTAAGCCTAAAATTGTCCTAGAGAGAATGAGCTATGGCCGATTTGACTTTTGTGCGCTTTAGTAAGCTATCATTTAAACGCCATTGACCCCCTCGGGGTAAGGAGTTAGTTACCTTTAAGTCTATACCTATACCAGAGTGATCTGACCAAGTATTAAGCGTGATTTCCGAATCTCCCATCATTTGGCCGAGTGGGCAGGACACTAAAAAATAGTCCAGCCTTGAAAATGTGTGATGGACCGGCGAAAAAAAAGAAAAATGTTTCCCTGTGGGGCGTCTAACCCTCCAGGAATCTAACAGGTTGTGATCTCTTGTCCACTGGCAAAAGGATGAGGATTGTTTAACAATTTGTTTAGATGGCTGGTGGCCCTGGAGTGATTTCCTGTCCCTAGCCGGGGACATTATAAGGTTATAGTCTCCTCCCACAACTTTGAGCTGATGTGAGGAGTCTAACAAGGGGGAGATTTTGTTACGTAGAAAGCCCAACTGGTCCACATTTGGAGCGTAGACATTTAGTAATGTCAGCTGTGTCTGATTGTATGAGCAGTGCAAAGTTATATATCTACCCATCTTGCCTATGATAGAGGTTTGCACCTTGAGATTGGAATTTCGCTTAATTAAAATTGCCACCCCAGCTTTACCTGAGGGGTCTGAAGCTATATAGTGTGTGGGGAAATATTTATGAGCAAAGTTAAGAGATCTTCTTTTTTAAAATGGGTCTCTTGGATAAATATCACCTCGGCCAGAGACTGACGGAACTCCCTCAGGGCCAGCCACCTCTTCCGTACTGAATTTAACCCCTTGAAATTACATGATACAATTCGTAGCGCCATGTATAAGAGTCAAAGTGAGCAATGAGTCTCCGCAGGCTGAAAACAATAAACAAAATCATTAACTGAATATACATATGCCCAGAGGGGATCCCCGCAGCCCGGAACAATCCTAAAGGGCATTGCGGGAGTCCTCCCCAGGCAAGTCTGAGGCCTAAATCAGGCCATGTGGTCCAAGAAAGACCACCAATAAACCAACCAAACTTACAAACTTGAAGTCTCGGAATAATACCACACCTGGGAGGTCCCAGGGATCCGCGGTTACAACCACGGACAAAGTAGGGTGGCATGCAGAAGGCCAATACGGGAGGCAGACGCCCACCACTAATTTTCTTAGAAGATCTGAAGCAGAAAGTATCTCTGTGATCTTATCAGCGAAAACAATCCCTATGGGGGTTTGAGGTATCCTTCTCAGGATGTCAGCAAATGTGGGCAGGAAAAGTTTTCCAAAAAAGAAAGGGGGAATCCTCACTTCCAGCCAAACAGTTAGTGGAGAAAGCTTTCAGGTGCCATTGCATGACCGGGATCTTGGAGTGCGCTGGGGCGTGGAGCCTTGTCTTTTCGCCCTGGCTCTCACTGGGGCCCAAAGCTTGCTTGGAGTAGTCGTCTATCTGGGGTTCGGGATGGGTGTCATCAAGGCCTCCTCTGGTAGTGGGGGTAGGCCTGATTTGGATAGAAAGGCTTCACCTCCAGTGAGGTCTCGGTGGTGGTACTGTACCCCATCTTTGGTTACTGTCAGCTTGAAAGGAAAACCCCAGTGGTAGATGACCCGATGTTGTTGCAGGTGGAGAGTGACGGGTCAAAGAGATCGTCTTCTGGCTAGTGTGATGGGGGAGAGGTCTGCAATTTTTCCCCCTATAAGTGATGTTTGATTTATTACGGGTAGCGTTCATTAGAGTTTCTTTGCTCTCGTAATAGTGGAGTCTAACCACTATATCCCGGGGTCTGGCTCCTGCAGGTGGTTTGGGAGCCAACGACCGGTGAGCCCGATCCATGCGCCAATCTATGTCAGGTACAGTGGGGGCCATAGTGACAAACAGTCCCAGCAGGTATTCCCTTATCTGTGTGTCTCCCACTGTCTCTGGGACTCCCCTGATTCTGAGATTTTGCCTCCTTTCCCGATTTTCCAAATCCTCCTGTTGTGTTTGAAGAGCAGTTACTTGTTGTTTCAAAGCATGATTGTCCTCCTCCAGGACCTGGACGTATTGTATAAGTTTGTCCACTTTGTTCTCAACATGGTCGGTCCTTTCCTCCACACGTGCTATTTCCCCTCTCGATTCCTGTGCTAGCTTACCGACTTCATTGGAAATAGTGCTAGTAATGTTGTAGGAGGGTGTTTAACTTAGCATCTAGTATGTTAGATGTTATGTACGGGATGGTAGAGTCTGTAGTAGTAATAGTCTGTATTACCTCTTCTCCCATTTCCACCGCGCCGGACATGCTGAGTGGCTGGGTTGCGGAGCTACTCGAGGCCGGGGATCCTGTCCATGTGCATTTGTCCATGTGCATAGGCCGCGATATTGTGAGAGGCTTATAACAACCCTTCTGCTGCCCTATTTTGCCCATACAAATCTTCTCACGATACTGAGACCTTCGATCGTGCTTGGCTGTGGGAAGCTTCGTTAGCTGTTAGGGAGCTTTTAAAAGCAGCGGTGAGACGGAGCTAGTTTAATGTGCGTCCGCCATCTTCAGCCTCCGCACATGCGCCCCCGAGTGTCCCTCTCTTGAAAGCATCCCTATAAACCTCAAACAGCCATTGTGCAGAGAATTATTTGTATGTGTAGTACCATTCCACCAGGTAACCATCAAGGCCCGGTGTCTTGTTGGGGCTGAGTGACTGCATTGCCTCCTCTATCTCCTGCATCGATATGGGATGGTCCAACTCACCCGCATCTTCCCTGAATAGTGCAGGCAAAGGGATATTGTCGAGGTATTGTGTAACCTCCTCTTAGGCATAATTTGCTCGGGAGGTATATAGCTCAGAATAAAATTGCACAAATGCCCTTGCTATATCGGTCTGGGAATCACAGAGATTACCTTTACTGTCCCTGATACAGGGAATAGATGCGGGGGGTGTTGAGAATGGGCCAAGTAGGCCAGTAATTTGCCATTTTTGTCCCCAAACTCAAAGATTCACTGAGACTGGTATAGAAATTTTTTCTGGGTTTTTTCTTTTTTTTTTTCTCATTTTTCTTTATTGGTATTTGAGAACATACAAGATATTCAGTCATACATTTGTAAGATTACATCTTGTTTAAAGGATATGGAGAAGAAAATACATTCCTGTCTGTTAAGTTGTCTTTTCCATTTGCAGTTATACATTTCTGTATTACCCCATTGTCCGCCCTCTCACCAGACCCCCGCCGCCAAGCCACCCCTCATGGGAGCAAACTGTGGCCCAGCAGCAAGAGGTCCGGCCGACCCGGACAGTCACGAGCCTTATAACCAAAACATGTCAACTAGGTAGATTAAGCTTTTCTATTCTCATATACCATTTATCTGCATCGCATAAAAGTGCTGAAAGATTAGATTGACTGAGAAAGAAAAAATAATCATCATACGAGTATGCAACGTAAACAAAATAAACATAACATTAACATTAATTTTGCCCATTTGCTGTACGCTCCAGAATATGGAGTGGTTCTTCTCCTTAGGCCTGCCTATATTCATTGTACCATAAATGCCAGAGTTTCCATTTATTATCACAAACTGCAAGGTTCCCCTGGGAGGAAGCAAAGGATTTTTCATATATGCTGTGGGTTTGGGTAGTCATTATCACCTCTCCTATAGTCGGAGCCTTTCTATCTCTCCAGTGGCGGACCAGTGTCAATCTTGTGCTTAGCAATAGGTGCGACATGATCGTTCTGTGGTTTCTAGGGAATGTGTCTATTCCTATTGATAATGTTATATGTTATGGTGGTATGTTATTGGTAATTTTGTTATTTGGGTCAGCTTGTGGAAGCATTCCGACCACAGAGTGCCTAACAGTGGGCAGTCCCACAAGATGTGCAATAATGTGCCCACTTCTCCAAAGCCTCTCCAGCAGAGTGGCGAGGTCTGAGAGTTAAATTTAGATAACCTATATGGTGTTAAGTACCATCGCATTAGTATTTTTTGATATAGTTCCCATAGGTTGGCGCTTTTGGTGGATTTATATGATATCTGTATTGCTTTTTGCCATTGTTCTGTAGTAAATTCTGATTTGAGATCTTTTTCCCAAGCCCTAATATGTTGGTTTGTGGTGAATACATTTTTGTTATCCATAGCTTTATAAAATGTTGAGATGCCCTTTGTTTTAGATTTGCTCGATTTATAGTATTGAACTATTTGCCATGGGAGAGATATTGTTGTGTTGGTGTTAGCTTGTATAAAGTGAGACAGTCGTATGTACGTGTAGTATTCAGAGCTGGGTAACCCAAATTCTAGTTGTAGTGCTTTAAATGTTTTGACAGATGGACCCACTAATATGTCTTCTATTTGTTCTATCCCTCTTTGTACCCAGGGTGTAACTGTGAGATTGGGAACCAATAGTGGAATGCAGTGTAATGACATTGGTATGGTTGCTAGTTTCCCGTCTGAGATTGGAGCTGCATTTATATAATTGGTCAGTCAAGAAGAGGTATATTCTTGAATATGAGTGATGTGCTGCCGAGAAAAAGGTATAGTCTCTTTCTCCGGGGTGTAAACACCTCCATGTGTCAAACAAATCGTTCTGGTGTAACCACTCTTGCAGGTGGGGAGTATGTCTCTTGGGTGAGGCTGTAGTGTCCATGGATGGGTCAGATGTGAGATTCAGATCCCCGCATACTATTAGGTGGCCTTTATGGTGGTTGTGGATTTTTTTCAGCGTTTTATTTAAGAAGCGTATCTGGTGAGAGTTGGGTGCATAGATATTCACCAGCGTATATTGAGTTGAGTTGATCTCACACACCAATATTAAATAACGGCCATGAGTGTCTCTGATTTCTTCATGTAAGGCAAAGGACACAGTGTCTTTTATGGCAATTAGAACATCTCTTTTTTTCCTCTGCATTGGCCGTGAATACATAAGGGAAATTTTTGTGTAAGGACTTAGGCGGTTTCCGGCTAGGTGTGTCTCCTGCGCGCACAATATGTCACTTCTGTAGGCTATAGCCTCCTCCCACATGGACCTTCTCTTGGCCGGGTGGTTGAGGCCCTTAGTATTAATTGAGATTATTTTAATCCCCATTTCGTGTTTGTAGGCTGCTGGTCAGATATTCATTTTTGTGACTTGGCCTGGAGCTCCCTCTGGTGGTGAAAATAGGTGTAGTCCTCCTTTTATTGTACGTGATATATTTAGTGCAGTTTGTACTCACAGTTTCCTTGATGGTAGGAAAGGTATTCATTTTGCTTGAACAGGTGAGACGTGTATTGATGCTTGAGTCGCTCTGGATTCCTCGTGTGGCACAAGAAATAGGCCGCATCCATTTCAGCAAGCAGGCAGACAAGAAAACATAAACAAAAACGTGAAAAGCAAAACATAAACCAACTTTGGTATCAGTCATAGATTGGTACTCAGTACCAGGGTGCAGCTGTTTGCTGCTCAAGATCAGTAGGGGTCAAGTCTCTTGCCCGAGAGGTATGTCAGAGATCCTCAAGCCTCAGGGCTTAGGTATATGGAGTATTTTTTTTTTATACGTGGCTCTTAGAATTTTTGGAGGTGACCACTCTCCATTCAGGGTCTATTGGAGGAATGTTGCGGGATGATGTCTGATTGATAACAGGCTCAGGGATTATTTGCCATTTTTTAAGCAGGGACAAACTTTTTTCCAGAGAATCCACAGTATATGATGAACCGTCTTTAGTAACTGTGAGTTTTGAAGGGTACCCCCATTTATATCCTATGTAATGATTTCTAAGTGCCTTTGTTATGGTGTTGAGACTTTTCCTCTTTTGTAATGTATACTGGGAGAGGTCTGCGTACATTTGGAGTTTCTGAAATTGAGGGGGTATGTTTTCTCCCTTTCGCATTACCGCCATCAGTTTTTCTTTAGTGTGGAAAAAATGTAGGCGTAAGATTACATCCCTTGGGATTTGATCCGGGAGGTAAGATGGTTTAGGTAGACGATGTATTCTGTTGATTATGACATCCATGTCAGTGAGCTCTGGAACTAATTCTCTGAATAAGTTCATGGTGTAGCTCCGGAGTTCACTTTGCTGCACTGACTCTGGCACCCCTCTAATTTTAAGGTTGTTCCTTCGACTTCTGTCCTTCATATCAGCTAATTTGGCTTTCATGGCCTCCATATCATTATCCGTGGATTCGTGCGCGTCTACTAGGTCATTTATGGTCTCTGCGAATTCCCCCATCTTTGTTTCCACATGGCCTACTCTGTTTTCCACCTCCTGTAGTTCACTATGGAACAGTTGCATGCATGCTGCCATGCCTGTTTGCAGTGAACTTCTGAGAGATAAAAGCATCTCTTTCAGTACCGAATCGCTCACTGGTGTGTTTGATATGGGGAATTCTTCTATGGATTCAGGGAGTTCCCTTGTTTCTTCCCCAGAGTCGTTTGTACTATGTACCGGACTGTATCCACCTCCATCCGTCCTAAATTTAGCCTTGGCAGGGCTGGCGGACTAAGGTGTAGGAGGATAGGAGCCAGGATTGTTTTTAAAGTTTGTATTATTTGCTATCAAGCCTGGAGTGTGGGGCTGGGCGCTATGATCGTGTACTGGCGTGGATGATGTGCCGGCGCCATTTTGCCTACCTCTATCTGCAGCTTGTGTGAAGTTCATCGTGAGTTTTTGCGGTTTCCTTTCCTCCTTTCGCTTCCTTGACATGTTCCTCCTTGTCCTGGGGTCTGAATCACCCTGTTTAGGGTGTCTTATGGTGGTCTCTCCTGTTGCTTCATGCCGTTGGACAGCCCTGGTGCTCAGAGCTGCTCTCTCAAGCAGCCATCACGCTCCGCGGCTAGCCACGCACCCCTTTTCTGGGTTTTTTCAATCAGTGTCAGTTCCAATTGTTGTGCTGAGTCTCTCCAAATCTTAAAGCTAGGGGTAGAGGGGTTCCTGATATATTGCGCCTCAGCCACCGTGACCGCCTGTGATGCCTCCCTCACCCTGCTTTCTCTATCTGATCTAAGTTTTTTAATGATTCTCGAGACAGAGTCCCGTATTGTAGTTTTGAACGCATCCCAGGTGACATGCAATGGAACCTCCCCAGTGTTTTCCAACCAGAATTATTTAATAGCAGTAGCCGCTAGGTTCCAAAAACACTCCTCCTTCAGCCACATGGGACTCAGTCTCCACAGGTTATACCCACAGGTCTGTCCCAGGGACAGTGCCAGCATCAAGGGGGAGTGGTCCGAGATCGGGAGGTAGCGGACAGTAACCACCCTAGGCAGGACCTCCCTAGACACACAGCACATATCCAGCCATGACAGAGTGTTGTACGTGGAGGAGAAGCATGAGTGCTCTCTGTCCCCCAGGTACTTCCACCTCCATGCCTCCACCAGGCTGTGCTGTGACAGAGATGTCCCCAATAAAGTATTACACTTAGAGGGTGCCCGAAATCTGTCCAAATCTGGCAACAGTACCGTGTTCAAGTCCCCAGCAAGTATAATTGGGCCCTCCGCAACCATAAGTACCTTTGTCAATATTCCCTCCCAGGTTGTTAGCATAAATGGGGGTGGGATATATATGGCCACAAAGGTATGAGGCAAATTATCTAACAATAGAGTTACCACCACAAATCTACCAAATGGATCCATCACAGTATTTTTAGGCATGCAAGAGAGGGTCTTAGCCACCAACACAGATACCACCCTAGTATAGTTTGAGTACATAGAATGGTATACATGCCCTATATGTGTACGTTTAAGTGCCAACTTTTTGGCTCCAGTCAAATGGGTCTCCTGTAACAGAATTATCCGTGGCTTATAAGTTTGTATGTATTTATATACAAGTGCCCTCTTGATCGCAGAATTGAGACCTCTCACGTTCCAGGAAAAAATGTTGAGTTCTATTATTGGGTGCCATAGTACTTGTTTATAGTAATATCCGCCGACTTACTGGGGCCGGCTGGTGCTAGGTATTTTACAGTTCCAGAAGGCGATGCCCACATTCTCTGCCAGAGGGGCAGGTGATAATGAGGGTCACAATATAGTGGAGTATTCTGCAAATCCTTGAAACAAACATAACGAAAAAAGCAAGAAAACTTTGAATAACCATGTGTCTCTGATCCGATCCAAAACCTAGGATCGCAGTCCCCAACCCCCCCCACCCTGCCCGCAGTCCTAAACATACCGCAGGCTTGTACCCCAAATATT
>BLSH010441030.1:307751-322864 GCA_018402905.1 Glandirana rugosa
TATTTGGACCATTTCTTTCTGGGTGTTCGTGACTCCCCTGGAGAGGAAGTGTGTGGATCTGTGTTCGCCTACTTCATTGACCACATATCCGTGGAAGTGGTTTTCTATACTTCCCACCCCAGGACAGGAGAGGAACCAATCGATTGAATTGGGCGTCCCGTGAACCAGAGACCAAATTGGCCCAGTGGAGGCTTAATCCACACATGCGTGTTTGACCTCCTGTCATAAGAGGTCTTAAAGTTCCGGTAAGGGCACAACTTATCGTGGTGGAGGTCTTGTTCACTGTTGGATTCGTGTGATGCATGTAGACTCACTTCTGTGGAGGATTTAATTAATGGACTTTGTGTTGTTTTCAAGATTGGACTTATTTTGATCACATATTTGTTCACATTTATTTGTTTTAACACCTTCCACTTATACACGTTTGTATTATCCCTACACAAGCGCAGCTTTGCTTTCGTTCCATTTGTATAAGAGGGAAGCCTTTTTTGCCTAAAAGTGTGACAGGAGAACTTGGGTTCTCTGAAGGTGTCAGAATGTTGCACGAATATCTTGTCATCAATTGCGGTTTGTACCGCTGTTGGATTTGATCATCTGTTGAGTCAATAAATGCATTCTCTGGAAGAACAGATTGCTGCAGAAATTACTTACACTATAGTAATAACTAAATAACAATTCATCCATCCACTACTAAATCACTACACCATCCTACTGCCTCGTTCTGAATAGTAAAATATTGAATTTGCCATTTGCCATTGGTGCCCTGAGTTAGTTGTGCATGCTATGTGCAGTCATACACTCTTTCTTGGATATTAATAGATAGTTGTGATGTCAAACTCTGTTTTATGTAATTATTTTTTGTGGTAGCGCATCAATACATCATTTGTAAAATGTCCAAACATAGGTAGGATAACATCTTAAATCTGAGTTAGCAGTCTGTCTACACCTAAAGGACAATAAATAAACTGTATATTGATGTATATACATTTTGGACAGAAAGGACAAACAGCTAGTTCAAACAGGTTTATGTTTGCAGGAAAGTGCAGGATCTTCGCATTTTGCACAATGAAAATGCACTTCAGATATAAATCCTTTCCTTTACTAGAGTTGGGCAAGCAGTACGGACCGAGCAAAAGTTTGGCCCGAACATCGCCTGTTCGCCCGTTCGGCAAACACCCACATTTACATTGCACAGTACATTCTAAACCCTGATTGGTATCTCTACACAGTCTTTTGAATTTTTACATGTTGAAATGGCCGCTGAAAAGGATATCAAAATCGTACTGTTTTGTGTAAAAAGCATAGGTGTGCACACAGGGTGTGTGATAATAAATTATTGGAAGAAAATTATAAAATTGTAAAAAGGTTATAATAAAAGAAACACACACACGTGTTTTAGCTTTGAATTATTTTAGGGTATCTACAAATCAAAGATCAAGCAGCTGTGGTCTAATTTGATAACGCTTATTTTTTTTTGTTTATCTAATGATCTGCATATGCGGGTCATTTTATGTAGGGAAAACTATACGTGAATTCAAACAAAAGATTGCTGACCATGTCTACTATTCAAGCAACGGAAAAATGATTACACCTTTAAGTTGGCATTTGGACTTCACAAGTTCAATAATAAAGCAGTAACATTCATCGTGCTGGAAGTTATACCACAAAATCCCAGGGGTGGCCCCTTTGACAAGATAATATTGCAAAGAGAAACTCTTTGGATTGAAAGGTTGGAGGTTACAAAAGCACCAGGCCTAAATGACGTACTATCCTACAAACCCTTTCTATAAATGCCTAGGCAATTTGGGTAATCTTAATATTGCCTAATTGACCTCAAAAAGTTTTCCCCACGAGATCATTTAAAATAGGCTAAATTGTTGGCTAAATAAATGTCGCTTAAATCAACAAACCTACATCGGTTGTTCATGATTATGTATATTTTCTTTCTATCTCTATCCATAGTGTCCTCCTCTGTCTTTTGTCTTTCTGCTCTCCCTGTGACAATAGAGAAGAAACAGTGTCAATAATATTTACATTACAGCATATTACAGTCTCCCCATTAATATTATGGTGTTTTTTTGTTATAGATATAATCTGCTATTGTAAATGGTTCTGTCCTTTGGTGAACGGGGTGTTGGTGAGGAGAGAGGAGGAGATGTACATGTCCTGCCCTGAGAGTGTCATACTTGGGAGTGAGCATGCAGCTGAAGGCGCCGCGGATGTCTCACTAGCTCTCCCATATCCACCTCATGAAGGCCTCCATCCACGGCACGTGGAGTGCAGACCAGGAGTCGCTGTGCCCCTGTTGTGCCTCCTCGAGCATTGTCATGTACTGGGTCGCTTCTGTGTCTGGCTGCCCTGTGTGAGTGAGGCCATTTCTGGGTCACAACACTGCGCATATGCAGACGTGCCTGGAGGTGATTGGCGTCGACCTACAGCCGGGTCAGTGATGTCACACGCCGCTCAGCGGCGTGTCGATGGGTAGACATCCCTGATTGGGATATACACATATAAAATGGTCACTCTTACCATAAGCAGTTGCAGCTGATAGGGCCTTACACCAAATAGCTATTACAATATCCAGTGGATGCTATATATACATCTAGCGGTAAGCTAGATTTACAGTTTCTATCAGTGGCTCTGTTTTGTGTGAAGGTCACACATGTCTCTTATTGAGAGTTTCTGCTCTTAGAGACATGTCTTTCTATATGTTGTGTGTAATATTGGAGGAGCTGATAAAGCCCTGTTGCTTTCACAGGATTACAGAGCTTGAAGACATTTTATTTCCATCACTTACCTTACAAGGGGTCTCAGTGGTAAGCTACATTTACAGTTTCTATCAGAGGCTCTGCTTTATGTGAAGGTTACATATGGCTCTGGTGGAGAGTTTCTGCTCTGAGAGACATGTGTTTTTATATGGTGTGTGCAATACTGAAGGAGCTGATAAGGCCCTATTACTTTCACAGGACTAAAGAGCCTGAAGATACTTTATTGTTATTACTTACCTTACAAGGAGTCCATTTGGAATATCATTGTGACAAGAGATATCATTAAAAGGGCAGACATATTAAGAGCCAAGCTCTAAGGTAATCACAATTTTTACTATATACAGCATATACATAGTTATAGAAGTGCCAATGTATTATGTGCACTGAGATGCTATACTTCTTCACATATATCTCAAGTAAAGTATTCGTTTATAAATCTAGATTCCTGTTTAGAAGTATTTTTACTCACACATGGACTTCAATGCATATATTGATATATATATATCCTTACTCATACAGTTGCGTTTTTGCTTGTGTATGCCCCCATGCTTCGCTCCAATTGACTCCTTGGGAGACTGGGATGTTGTATTATTCCTCTTTCTCCCGCCTGCCATTGTATGCCCACTCGCTGACAGACAAAATCGTATTGATATCTACATATGTAAGTATTGTATAGGTGTATCAATTCTATGAAAATGTTCTATAGATAAATGACAGCTGTAGTTTACACATCTTGTGCTAGCCTTTGATTTTTAGTTTTTTTGTATTAACAATTGTAACTGATATACTCTTTCTTTATTAGATTTACTCACGCTCAAGAGGAAGCATCCTCGTAGAGATGCAAAACTAGTAGAGCACTTATCCGCATATATGTGATTTTAAGATTGCATATCAAATGGTTGTCTGTCTTGATGAAATGTATATGTATCAATAAAAATTTAGTTTATTCAGCATTTTAAACTTATGCCTAGAAAGTCCAATCCCTTTTTCCTTCCCATAAAAACAGTCTTATCTTAAACATTACTAGTGTAGCACCCACCAGCAGGCCCTTCAAGCTGCCTGGCAGAATATTTCCTTCACCTTTAGATCATTGCTCCCTCCTCTGCCTGGAGGGCAAAGGAAATGCAAAAGAGGATATTGACTGGCTGCCACCACAGTCTATGTGGGAGCCTGCCCTAAGCAATGGGGCCAGGAGGGTCCCCATACCCCATGACCAGAATGGAGAGCCCACTGCACTTAAAGTTGTGGAGTGTTGAGCTGAGATCCACATGTAGAGCAAGTGTGTGCCTGGCGGTGTGCAGCGAGCCCAGAGACAGGGCTCAGTGCTGAGGACTGCCCTCAGAATGGCTGGAAGCCTGTGTACGTGGTTCAGCTGTGGGTCTGCTGCTGCTGTTAGTCATAATGCATGTGAGAGAACTCAGGAGCTGTTGGGAAAGATGTTCTGTGCCTGGGCTATGTGCTGCTGGGAAACAAAGCTGCAAATAATTACTGAACATTGCTGCCAGAGGAACTGCTGCTGCTGTGCTGAGAGAGTGGCTGGACAGTGTGCTGCCTTGCTATTCAGGGCTGGCCTGAAGAGAGGTGGCTTACTGTAAATAAAGTGCCACTGTGCTGCTGCAAGAAGCCAGCCAGTTTGCTACAGCTGTGCTGTTAGCTGTATGCCGGAATTGCGTGTCTTTAATCCACCACAATTCTGAGCATGGGAGTGAGTAATCATCTGGAAACAGACTGCATCTTGGAGGACTTAACAAAATATATAAGTGGTGAGAGGCCTATTAGCCTCTCTGGAGTTTTTGTTTGGTTAATGCAGCCAGTGTTGCTGCCTGCATTGGGGTTCTGCCAGAAGGAACTGAAATGCTTATTTATCCTGGGATTACAAATACTCCCTGTTGGGAGTAACTTCTCCTCCATGAGTTAAGGTCTGCACTGCGAACAGGAATGAGCTGTATATTCCTCTGGCCAGTGGTATACTTAGTGCCTTTGCATGCTAAGTAGGCCTTATAGTTATCCTTCATATGTGCCTCATAGTACCTGTTTCTTGATTATGGTAATTGATTTGGCTATTTTTCCATGGTTTACTGTTGTATTTCTGTGAATTATGTTACCTAGGAGAGCTCATCCCCCCGAGGACTAGGAGTCATTTGCAGCAAATAAGCAATGGGAGTTGATCACATTGGCAGTTTTTTTCGGGGGGTCATTTATCATAATTGATGGGAATCTGAATCACTGAATATTAATATGATGGTTATACATTGTGGGACTTTTTGTCATTTTATTTTGTGAAGTAGGGGTATTACGTACATATTCACATGGGAGGTGGTACCTGGGGGCCTCTTATGCTTAAATGGAGTTCCAGATTATAAGCCCCTCCACCCAAAGACCCCCACAACCACTGGACCAGGTTTGTAAGAAGAGGCCCTTGTCCTCATCAACAAGCCCAACCCCCCGTAGAGTTCACCTGGCATAGTTTAGGTGAGGGGGGTCATGCTCATTCCCATATTTGATAAGAGTCTAAGAGTCTGATGTGGATTTTGGGGGGTGGGGGGCATTCTTTTTCTCACTTTTTTGCATAGTGTTCTGTAAAATTAAATATTTAGGGGGGCCTACAACTATTTTGCTTGCATTAGGTTATTGTTTTTAGTGAGGACCACACACCATTTTTGTCTTGCATGGGGTCCCCCATTACCATCTATACCAGAACCACAACTAGGATAAGGGTCTGCTATAGATGTAGGGAATCCCAGCTGTTTGTTTACAAACTGAACGAAGCAGCTGGGAGCTGTCATTTACCAGAAATTTAAACAGATTTGTTTTCCTTTTTAAGTGTCAATTTTGCTGTAGTAGACTGCATATATTAGAAAGCCAAATAAAGAAAAAGTGAGCCCTGTGTAATTAATTAGCAGCTAACACACAAAGGTGAATATACAATCTCCAACGTGCAATATATTAACAAGTGATGTGCAGCGCTTCACTGTGATTAATAAATAAAAAGTCCTGTTGTGTACAATAAAGTCCCAATAATTTAAAAAAAAATTGTGACATGACTGAAAAAAGTATTCTATATATTCAAACATTACTCCAATCGTGATAAGTGTGATGTGCCAAGCCACTCACCGGAAAGCAGCAAAAATTAAGGCATCCAGCATCAAGAGCTGGAGGACTAGGACCGGCAACTGAGTGCAGCCTGGACTGCAGAGAGATGTTCCTGGCCCTCCATGCTATTATTACAGATATGAATTGCACAGTGTGGGGATAATAGAGGAGCAGATAGAGCAGTGCGGCTACAAGACGGATGCTGATGTACATGAGTTCTAACTGGGGAGGAAAGGGATATGAGAAATCACGGATCTGTCAAGGTTTCTCATGTTAAAATAGTTGTGGCTTAATCATAACAAGAATTCTGTTTAGCACCCAAAACTCTAATGTGGGTGGGAACAGGGCTGAGAACAGTGGCCGGGTATTCTCAGCACTGCAGTGCATAAGAAATATGTAGAGCTGTCGAGAAACTCAGCCTAACCATCTCCGCACAATGCTGGCTATCTAGGGTAAACTTTTTAAGCCCTAATTCCTGTCTGCTTGAGCTCTACCTCAACCACAATGATTTAACAGTGCTTGATCCCACTGGAGTCCACCATACAATCATACCTGAGTAGGACGCTAATCCTCTCCATAGCAAGAATACAAGGCACATTATTACTGGCTATCTGGTGAGTGTTTAGATTGGCGGAGGTGCACAGTTGTAGAAGATCTCTCCATAGAACATTGGGTGAAGTGTGTTTATTTGATGCTGGATTTTTGCTGTTTTCTGATGAGTGGTTTTGCACATCACACTCATCACTATTGGAGCAACGTTTGAATATATCTGACTTTTGTCAGTCACGCCACAATTTTTTAAAATTATTGGGACTTTATTTATTGTACACAACAGGACTTTGGATTTATTAATCACAGTGAGGCGCTGCTCACCATTTGTTAATAGGTTGTATATATTGCACAGATATGCCACTTCATAAGCAAGTTTGAGGCAGGAATTTTACATTTTTAATGTTATACTTTACGCAATAATAATCACTGGTTACCGCCTTTGTACATGTTTCCCAGGGAGTATCCAGCCCTATATGCCATTTGTTTGACAATCCTTTGACTTGTAGCCTATAATACGAACATTACTTTTTTTTAACGTCCAGCTCTCATTGACTTCAGTGGGGTTCCAAATTGGCATCCCATTTTTAGAAATGTTGGCAGAACCTGCATCAAACCAAACCCAGGATTTAAGGGGGAGCCCACATTTTTTCTTGTCCTCAAATGCTTAAGACACCATGCGTTGTTTTTTTGCTATTTTTTGCTTTTTTCTGTGAGGTCCACTTTTATAATTCATAGTAAGCCTGAAGGGTTTGGATTGAAATGTGGGGGTAGGGATCTCACACTGTTTTCCTTTTTTTTTGTCAACTGAATGGGCCAGGCAAAAGGCTTGACTAGGTCAAACTCTAATTTAGGTTGGCTTTTTGCTAAACCTCCAAACAAGCAAACTTCTGTACAAAACTGTGTTTGGACTGAACTAGCAGCTTACCCTACTCTGCAGTGAAAAAGACAGAAGACTTGGGACTTTGTATGTCAAGTGACCATGGATTTAAATTAGTAGTTTTTGCATTTATATTGGGTTTTTAATTAACTGTTGGCGTACTGTTTATACAGACATACTGTAGGGGATTCTTCTATCATATGATGTGATTAGAAATTCTGCCACTAGGTTGTAGTGTTTTTTTTTTCTTACATAATGTAATATTCTTCCTAAACAAACTATATGGGTATGATATGATTTCATGATTCTGTTGTTCTCAAATAAAGAATGAAATACTCAGCCATGTGTCCACTACCAATTGATTGACAAGTTATGGGCCAAACTACAGCGAAAAATACAAAATACTGTACAAGTACAGTTCAGAGTTACAGCATAGAACGTTGACAAAAAAAAGAAGTCATAAAGCATATATGATGTCTACTGTAGCCTTCATTTGTGTGGGGTTCGGGGGTTATGAGAAATCAAACAGATTAGTGCACTAAAAGGAGAAATAGAAAGAAGGCTATCAAACGTTTTGAACATGTCACGGCCACCCACTCCCAACATTTAATATCAATCAATCGACACCTAGAAGACCTCGATAATAGGGGGAGGAGAAATAATTTGAGGGTCAGGGAGGTCCCCGAATCGGTCCCCGTGGATCAACTAAAGTCCGCTCTCTGCACCATATTTAACAACATACCTGAAAGGCCCACGGAGTCACCCATTGATTTCGACAGAGCACACAGGGCCTTGAGACCCAGAGCCCCGGAAGACCCCCCCAGAGACATTGTCTGCTGTTTAAACAACTTCCCCTAAAAGAAGAGATCCTACAAAAGGCTAGACAAAACGACCAGATAATATTCAATGAAGCTAACATCCAGATATACCAAGATCTGTCCCCGATTACACTAAACAACAGAAGGGCCATTAAGCCTCTATTGGAAGTACTAAGAATCAAGGGCATAAACTACAGGTGGAAGTTCCCCTTTGCGGTTCAGGCCACATACAATGGGAAGCAATACTTTCTGAGGACCCCAGAGGATTTGCCACAATTCTATGAACACCTACAAATCGATCTCACTGATTTGCCAGAGTGGTACAAAGATTTCCGTTTGCCTCCCCCTATACCTCTCAATACCCCTTCCAACAGGGCTACTCCCTGCAAATATCCGCATCAGTAAGGAGGGAAAAAACAGAGGTATTCTGAATCGCAGGGACAACCATCTCCCCCAAACAAGACCCCAAGGGTTAAGGAAAATTACTGAAGCAATATATTTACCAAAGAAGAATTTATGTGTTTTTTTTTTCTTTTTCCTTTCATCACATCCTTTTTCCCTAAGGCTTCTACAATCACTGCATGAAAGTGAAGTTTCTAGGTGAAGCCAACAGATGGCGGTGCTGCATTTCTGGTCTGAATGATGTTTGCTGTTTATCTCAGCTTTCAACTTAGGCAACCATACACACTTTGCAGGGATCTACCGGGCCAACTCTGGAAGCCCAGAACGTACCCCAAGCCTGACATCCCGTGCTCCCACTGACTTACAAGTGCATAGCATCGCATATTAATCATAACTAGAGTTGAGCGAACACCTGGATGTTCGGGTTCGGCCAGTTCGGCTGAATTTCGCGGAAATGTTTGGGTTCGGTACCGAATGTTATCCAAACTTTACCTCGGACCCCGAACCCCATTGAAGTCAATGGGGACCCGAACTTTTCAGCACAAAAATGACTGTAAAAAAGTACTGGAAAGTGCTAGAGGGCTGCTAAAGGAAGAAAAATGGGAGATGTTATTAGATCTGCAAGCTGTCCCTCAAAGCAGTAGTAACCCCTACCTAGTCCAGTATCAGATCATTCTGTAATCAGATCGTTCTGTAATGCAGGTTGAGAGATCGTTCTGTAATCAGATCATTCTGTAATGCAGGATGAGATGTTATAGATCTACAATCTGCCCCTCAAAGCAATAGTAGTAATCTCTACCTAGTTATTATCACTGCAATCTGTCCATCACAGCAGTAGTAGTAATCTCTCTCTAGTTATTAGATCTGCAATCTGTCCCTCACACTCTGTCCCTCACAGCGCCGGCAGCATCCTCTCCCTACACTAACCCGAGAGCATGTGACATGCAGCACTGTGACTCCAGTCTCATATAGAGGCTGGGTCACATGATGCACTGGCCAATCACAGCCATGCCATTAGTAGGCATGGCTGTCATGGCTTCTAGGGAAAACCAGTGAAACATTTGTTGATTGGCTGCCCTGCAGCTATTCAACATGTGTGATAAAATACCAGAACCCAGAACCTGAACCCGAACGTTTTTCTCAAACATTCGGGTTCGGTACACGGACACCCGAAAGTTCGGTACGGACCCGAACTTTACAGTTCGGGTTCGCTCAACTCTAATCATAACCAATACTTAACGAAAGAAATCAATCCAACGGAATACAAAGAAGATGGCTTTCCAAGCAACAAATGATGTACTGAGATAGCACTGGATAATGCTCTTGTTGTTTCCATTTTGTTAGCTGGATACTATCCACGAAGGCTTTCGGGTACTCATGTTCCCTCTTACCAGGATATGGACTCCGGATCCCCATCTGAATGGAGCATGACCACCACCACACTTAAACAACAACCCTGTAAGTACTCTTAAAGCACCTTCATCTACACCCTTCTGAATATCCTGAAGGTCAGATAACATTAAGGCATCATATGCCACCATGGAGACACCTACAGCTTCGAGAAAATTTGGAGATGGCTATGAGACCAGTAGCTATAGCAGTGAGGTTCCCACCAACCAGCAGGATAAGTACACAAGCAGATTACCCTGGAAAATGACGAAAGCTCACCTGAGGCACAGGGTCTAAGCACTAACTGATATTCGTCACAGCTCCTGATGGTTGAGATGGGATTTGCTATATCACAGTGCCAGTTCATGATCCTCAGGATTGCCCCACCAGACAATGAGCAAGCTGGGGTCCACTAGCAGATATAGAAGGTAAGGGATTGAGCAGAAGT
This sequence comes from Glandirana rugosa, assembly GCA_018402905.1. Taxonomy (NCBI): domain Eukaryota; kingdom Metazoa; phylum Chordata; class Amphibia; order Anura; family Ranidae; genus Glandirana; species Glandirana rugosa. The sequence goes on from BLSH010441030.1 coordinate 318,099, forward strand.
GTAGTCAGTAAACAAGCCAAAGGTCAGTAAGAAGCAGTTGCAAATTGGGATCAAGCAGAAGCATAGTCGTAGAACAAGCCAAGGGTCAATAATGAATGATTGCAGGTTCGGATCAAGCAGAAGCATAGTCGAGGACCAAGCCAAAGGCCAGTAATGAGTGGTAGTGAAGATAATGACATCTGCAGGTATGCAAAGGAGCAAAATATCAGCTGGAGAGAGCCCAATAATCTAGCCAACAGGAGGTACACAGACATGACTTAAATCAGGAAGTTCATGGGAGAAGCAAAGAGTTCAGGGTTCACCAGCAACAAGAGAAAAGGCAAGATTGTCCTAAGGGATCTCAGGTGGCACAGCGAGAGGAGGTAAGAGCCTGACACCTCAGAGGACACTGGTTCAAATCTGGACCCTGACATAGCCGCATTGCTACTCAGTTGTATCTTAAACAGCTATGAGATGCTTGTTACAGCACTTAATGCTCAACCAGATGGCACGCTTACCCTACACCCAAGCTTGTGGAAGAATCAATGCCCCAATAATAGTAATATACAGCAAGATATTGCACTGTATTCACACATGGCACCATTTTCTTGGACACAGGAATCCTGAAACTATAAAGAAGCTAGCTAAAGATGCTAAACAATATCTTGTCCAAGAAAGCAACAAATTTGGCAAAATGTCTAAATACTCAGCCCAGATAATGACACAAGTGGTAAAGCACAAGCTACTCTAAAGAATAAAGGAATTATGTTCCATACTACTGAACCATACAATTCAGAACAAAATGGTGTTGCAAAAATAACGAACAACCCAATATTTGAAAGGGACAGAAGCATGCTTTTTGATGAGGATATGCTAACAATATACTGGAGAGAGGCAATTATGACAGTCAGCTATCTTCAAAAGCATTTACACGGAAACAAAAGAGAAAACTCAGCATGAGCTATAGAATAACAAAAAGCCTGACCTGAAGACTTCACATACCTTTAGATGCAAAGCATACGTACATGTTCCTAACGAAATGTGTAGAAAACTAGAACCTTACACCAAGGAAAGTATATTTGTTAGCTACAGTGAATCTCAAGTGGCTTATAGAATTCGGCTTCCTAACCCCAATAAGTAATTCAACAGAAATGTAATAATTAATAAAATGCCTATATGTTCAATGCCTCATGAAGTGACCAAGTCAGTACCATCTGAACAACAGCCTGAGCAAAAGAAATGCCAATTTAGGTGAGTGACTGACTCTCACATGTTGTAAACTGGAACCCAGGATGCTGCACAGCTCGTCTGTGAGACTCAGTAACATGCAAAATCCAGAATATTGTTGCACTCCTTGGTATCTTTATTGAAGCATTAAAATCACAGGTATGACAGGAACATGAAAGGTAACGTGTTTTGCGCTAAAGTCAGCGCTTACTCAAACCTCATATACACATACATTGCCTGGAATATATATATATGCATGATACAAGTGAGCATGGTGTGGCAATTAAGCAATTGAACAATTAGCCAATAAATCAACTAGAAATGCACTCCCACTACACTAATGATAGCCTATGCTCCTTACCTTCCCATACTAACATATCATATAACATATAAATCAAAAACAAAAAAATCACAAACAAAAAAGGCACACAAATCTCCTCCAACCCGTCACCCACCAACACAGATCCAGCAGCAACTACTGGATGACCATTCGGGAGAGCACAGGGAAGTGGACAGTCAGCCAACTACAGCAGGACACCCTCACAAACTAAGTGCACATAACGCCACAATATGAGAGGTACACGTAATGTTGTTTCCTCCTCTGACAGGCTATGTGGCTACCAAGCCATTCACAGTATGCCAGACAGCCCATGGTGACCTATAACAACTAATACAATGGTTTGGAAAACATCAAAATATGCTAGGTGAAATAGAGTGTCCAATGATTCAAAAACAAACAAATCATAAAAACAATGTAAGAATAAAAGATCAAAAAAGATCAAAATAATCCAACAAAATCCAACAAAAAATGGACCCCTGGGAACCCTGTACAAAAAAGGTACAGTTGGACAAAAGGAATGGTACAGTTGGTCAAAGAAGGAATAATCCCTGTATGAACCAAACACAGATATAATACCAAACCTACTTACTGACTCAATATAATGTGTTAAATGTGGTGTGATATAAACAAACGTCAGTACTAGAGTTGATTGAACCTCTGGAAGTTCGGGTTTCCGCTGGTTCGGCCGAACTTCGGGACAAAGTCCGGGTTCGGGTCCGGACTTGACGCAAACTTTGACCCAAACCCCATTGAAATCAATGGGGACCCAAACTTTTAGGCACAAAAATGGCTGTAACAAAGTCCTGGAAAGTCCTAGAGGTCTGCAAAAGGAAGGAAAATGGGGGTAAGGGTCGGACAAGTGCCCTACAAAGAAATGGGTATAGGGAAATAACTTAAAATAATCTTTTAAGCTAAAATCACATTAAAAAAATCAAAAATGGAGGTGGATGTGGAGTTGGAGGTTGAGGAGGCGGTGAAAGTGGCGGTGGAGGAGGAGGAGGAGGTAGCCAACACTGTTTTTTTTATTTTTGGAATTTTTTTGTTTTTTTTAAACCAGCAATGTAAATGCACTTTTTAATTTTGTGCAAGAAACAATAACCTGTCCCTTTAAGCAACAGTAAGAACCTCTCCCTATAGAACTAGGAGATGATTTTAGATTCTAAAATCATCTCCAAGTTGTACAGGGAAAGCCTCCAGCTGTTGCTTTAAGGGAAAGATTATTGTTCTAAAATCATCTTCAAAGTGTGTGGGAAAAGCCTATTGCAGGGGCATAGAGCCATATTACTGTTCTAAAATCATCTTCAAAGTGTGTGGGAAAACCCTGTTTCAGCCGCATGAAGCCATATTAGTGTTCTAAAATCATCTTCAAAGTGTGTGGGAAAACCTTGTTTCAGCCTCATGGAGCCATATTAGTGTTCTAAAGTCATCTTCACAGTGTGTGGGAAAACCCTGTTTCAGCCGCATGGAGCCATATTAGTGTTCTAAAATCATCTTCACTGGCGAATCCTCAGCATCTGACCCACTGGAATACCCCTGATGGTATGTCTGGGGTGTCCAGAGTCACCTCTGAGAATGCTATTACCTGACAATGGTTTCCTGTACAGGTTCTCACTTTGCCTCCACTATGTGATAATGCCACATCCAAAAATGGTATATTATGATTGTTTTGTTTTCTTGTGAATCTTAGGTTTAATCCACTGCTATTAACCACTTAAGGACGAGAAGGATTTACCCACTTCCTGACAAGGCCATTTTTTGCGATACGGCACTGCATTGATTTAACTGACAATTGTGCGGGTGTCCGACGTTGTACCCAAACAAAATTGACATCCTTTTTTTCCCACAAATAGAGCTTTCTTTTGGTGACATTTGATCACCTCTGCAGTTTTTATTTTTTGCGCTATAAACAAAAAGAGACATACAATTTGGAAAAAAAAAATGTGTTTACTTTCTGCTATAATACATATCCAATAAAACATATCAAAAAAACAAATTTATTCATCAGTTTAGGCCGATATATATTCTTCTACATATTTTTGGTAAAAAAAAATTGCAATAGGCATACATTAATTGGTTTGCGCAAAAGTTATCGCGTCTACAAACTACGGGATAGATTTATGGACTTTTATTTGTTTATTTATTTTTTACTGGTAATGGCGCGATCTGCCATTTTTATCAGGACTGTGACATTGCGGCGGACAAATCTAACCTCAAGTGACTCTTTTTGGGGGCAATTTACATTATTACATTGATCAGTGCTATAAAAATGTGGGCATGCTCCCGCTTTCTCTCATGCACGGACCGCCATATAGTTACAGCGATTTGTGCAGGAGAGCCGAGCTGCCACCGTATAACGACGGCGGCTAGTCGGCAAATGGTTAAGATATTCCATACATTTTTCCAACACAAACCCAGATCCATCGAGGACAAAAATCAGACCATCTATGTAGGGATAGAATAATTTTATGCTAGACCTGAATGGGTTACCCTCGTCATAAATGTGAACGCTCTCCCACCTCTCCCACCAACCCATATATAAGTTGGCGAGAGAGGGCGAAAATATGGCACCCATAGATGCACCACATCATTGATGATTGTAAATCCCATCAAAAGAATAGAAATTGTGTGCAAGAAGATAACCTAAAGAGTCCAAAATGAATTCACTTTGGACCACTATACCTGTCCAAATAAAACTGAACTGCATCCAAGCCCAACCTGTGTGGTATGTACGAAACTGGACACGTCACTTGTGACCCAAATGAAACCATACTGAAAATTATTCATCATGTCTAACAAATGCTTGGTGTCTCTAAGGAAACTGGGAAATTTTCTAACTAAAGGTTGTAATTGAGCTTCAAGCCACTCTCCTAGCCATTCATTGAGGGAGCCTATTCCTTACTTATTAAAAGTCATACCAAAGTAAACCCAGTGTTCACTGCACAGGTCAAAGCATGTATGGTGTGTCCAACCCGAACCTACGTCAAGTCAAAATAAACCTGTCCATATCACCAGGTTTCACTTAAGTAAAACCTGAGAAATCCAATAGAAGAACGTGTGTTAAAGATAAGAAAACTACCCTAAATGTTAGTAGTTACTACACCACGTAGATACCCACGGTATAAAAGCGGGAGAGAGCGGTTGAATATATACCCAACCACCCTCTCCACCCTCTCGCAAGTGTAAATACTGCTCCCATTGGGTAAGTCCAGATCGTATTTTA
>BLSH010441030.1:342034-372932 GCA_018402905.1 Glandirana rugosa
CCACAAAAAGCGGAGCGAGCGTCCCCTAGACAGTATGCCTGCTACTACCCACCGCACCCAGGGACCTAGCACACCAAAGGCAGCTCAAAGGTGTTCCCCCGCATGGCAGTTCTTCAGACAATGTGCTGACGACAAGACACGAGTGGTTTGCAAGCTGTGCAATGATAGCCTGAGCTGGGGCATAAATGTTCTCAACCTGAGCACAACCCCCATGACCAGGCATCTAAATTCAAGGCACAAGCTGCATTGGAATAATTACCTCAAAATCCAAGAAAGGTCTCGGCCTCCTCCTGATTCCTCTTCTGCTGCTGCTTCGGCCTCTTCCTCCACCTCTACAGTGACAGTGTCACCTGCCACCCAGCAAACAGACGATATGACAGCAATGCCACCATGTCCGCCACCGTCCCCAAGCATTTCCACATGGACCCATGGAAGCTTACAGCTGCCCATTTCCCAAACACTGGAGAAAAAGAGGAAGTACCCCCCTACCCACCCACGATCCCTGGCCCTGAATGCCAGCATTTCAAAATTCCTGGCCTTTGAAATGCTGTCATTCCGTCTGGTGGACACGGACAGTTTCAAAAACCTGATAGCGGTGGCAGTCCCACAGTACGTGGTTCCCAGCCGCCACTACTTTTCCAGGCGAGCCATCCCTTCCCTGCACAAACAAGTCAGGGACAAGATCAAGTGTGGACTGCGCAATGCCATCTGTGGCAAGGTCCACATAACCACTGATACATGGACCAGTAAGCATGGGCAGGGATGCTATATCTCGCTAACTGTACACTGGGCAAATGTAGTGGCGGGTGGGCTTGAGCCGCCTAGCCATTTGGCGCATGACCTCCCACCACCGAGGATTGCAGGGCATTTCTCTTTGCCTCCTGTTGCCTCCTCCTCCTACTGCGCTTCCTCCTCCTCGACCACCCACTCATCCGCTCAGCGTAACACCTTCACCACCAACATCAGCACATCCAGGGGGAAATGACAGCAGGCTGTTTTAAAACTGATATGTTTAGGGGATAAATCCCACACTTCACAGGAGCTGTGGACGGGCATTGAACAACAGACCAATGAGTGGTTGTTGCCACTGAGCCTCAAGCCCGGCCTTGTGGTGTGTGACAATGGCCGAAATCTTGTAGCGGCTCTGGGCCGAGCCGGTTTGACGCACATCCCTTGCCTGGCGCATGTGCTGAATTTGGTGGTACAGAATTTTCTAAAAAACTACCCGGATATGGTGCATAAAGTGTGGGCCGTCTGTGCACACTTTCGGCATTCTCACCCTTCTGCTGCTCCTCTGTCTGCGCTGCAGCGGAACTTCGACCTTCCCGCTCACCGCCTCATATGCAACGTGCCCACGCTGTGGAACTCCACCTTGCACATGCTGGAGAGACTGTGCGAGCAGCAGCAGGCAATAGTGGAGTTTCAGCTGCAGCACGCACGGGTCAGTCGCTCTGCGGAACAGAAACACTTCACCACCAATGAGTGGGCCTCCATGCGAGACCTGTGTACCGTATTGCGGTGTTTTGAGTACTCCACCAACATGGCCAGTGCCGATGACGCTGTTCTCAGCGTTACTATCCCACTTCTATGTCTCCTTGAAAAAACACTTCGGGCCATGAGGGAAGAGGATGTGGCACAGGAGGATGAGGATGAGGAGGAGGAAGAGGGGTCATTTCCACGGTCATCAGGCCAGTCATTCGCAAATGGCTCGGAGGGTGGATTCCTGCACCAGCATAGGCCAGGTCAAAAATATTCAAGCCAGGGAACAGCTCTGGAGGAAGAGGAGGACGGTGAAGATGAGGAGGAGGAATTGCAGCAGGGTGGCACCCAACGCAGCTCGTGGGCATCACTGGAGCGTGGCTGGGGGGATACAGAGGACACAGATGATATACCTCCCACAGAGGACAGCTTGTCTTTGCCTGTGGGCAGCCTGGCACACATGGCCGACTACATGCTGCAGTGCCTGCACAACGACAGCTGAGTTGCCCACATTGTAACTTCTTCTGATTACTAGGTGGCCACCCTGCTGGATCCCCGTTACAAGGACAATGTGCCGTCCTTAATTCCCTCACTGGAGCGTGAGAGGAAGATGCGCGACTACAAGCACACACTGGTAGAGGCGCTGCTGAGGGCATTCCCAAATGACACCGGGGGCTCAGCGGAAGCACAAGGTGAAGGTAGAGGAGGAGGAGGAGGAAGAGGCCACCAATGCAGCTGTGCCACCGCCAGCACCTCAGAAGGCAGGGTTAGCATGGCCGAAATGTGGCAAAGCTTTGTCAGCAGCCCGCCACAACAAACAGCACCACCAGCCGATAGACAACGTCTTAGCAGGAGGCAGCATTTCAGCAACATGGTGCAAGAGTATGTGTGCACACGCCTAAACATACTGACTTAGGGTCTGCCCCATTCAACTTCTGGGTCTCCAAATTGGCCACATGGCCTGAGCTTGCGCTTTATGCCTTGGAGGCGCTGACCTGCCCTGCAGCCAGTGTATTGTCTGAACGTGTGTTTATCACAGACAAGCGCAGCTGTTTGTCCACAGCCAACGTGGACAAGCTAACCTTTATTAAAATGAACCAGGCATGGATCCAACAAGACTTGTCTGTACCTTGTGCAGAATAAACATTTAGACCGGACTCACACAGCCATTCGTTTACTTGTTTTTTTGAATAGGCCTCAATATTTTGGGGGCTACCCAATTATAAACAAACAAAAAAAAATACAGTGTTGGCTACCTCCTCCTCCTCCTTGACCACCGCCACTTCCACCTACACTGCCATGGTCACTGCCTAGTCAACCTCTAGGCTCCTACTCCACATCCACCCCCCCTTCCCATTTTTTTTATTTGATTTTAATTTATTTTCCCTATCCCCATTTTTTGTAGGGCACTTGCCCTACTCTTACCCCCATTTTCATTCCTTTTGCAGTCCTCTAGCACTTGCCAGGACTTTATTACAGCCATTTTTGTGCCTAAAAGTTTGGGTCCCCATTGACTTCAATGGGGCTCGGGGTCCGGGATAACGTTCGGGCAACGTTCGGTGCCAACCCGGACTTTTTTCCAAAGTTCATTCGGACCCTCCGAACCTGAACGTCCAGGTGTTTGCTCAACTCTAGTCATCAGCACTGGCCATGTTGGTGGAGTACTCAAAACACCGCAATACGGTACACAGGTCTCGCATGGAGGCCCACTCGTTGTTGGTGAAGTGTTTCTGTTCCGCAGAGCGACTGACCCGTGCGTGCTGCAGCTGCACTATTGCCTGCTGCTGCTCGCACAGTCTCTCCAGCATGTGCAAGGTGGAGTACCACCTTGTGGGCACGTCGCATATGAGGCGGTGAGCGGGAACACCGAAGTTCTGCTGCAGCGCAGACAGGCGAGCAGCAGCAGGGTGAGAACGCTGAAAGTGCGCACAGACGGCCCGCATTTTATGCAGCAGCTCTGACATATCCGGGTAGTTTTTTAGAAAATTCTGTACCACCAAATTCAGCACATGCGCCAGGCCCAGAGCCGATACGAGATTTCGGCCATTGTCGCACACCACCAGGCCAGGCTTGAGGCTCAGTGGCAACAACCACTCATTGGTCTGTTGTTCAATGCCCGTCCACAGCTCCTGCGCAGTGTGGGGTTTATCCCCCAAACATATCAGTTTTAAAACAGCCTGCTGTCGTTTCCCCCTGGATGTGCTGATGTTGGTGGTGAAGGTGTTACGCTGAGCGGATGAGTGGGTGGTCGAGGAGGAGGAAGCGCAGTAGGAGGAGGAGGCAACAGGAGGCAAAGAGAAATGCCCTGCAATCCTCGGTGGTGGAAGGACATGCACCAAATGGCTAGCTGGCTCAGGCCCACTCACCACTACATTTGCCCAGTGTGCAGTTAGAGAGATATAGCATCCCTGCCCGTGCTTACTGGTCCATGTATCAGTGGTTATGTGGACCTTGCCACAGATGGCGTTGCGCAGTGCACACTTGATCTTGTCCCCGACTTGTTTTTGCAGGGAAGGGATGGCTCACCTGGAAAAGTAGTGACGGCTGGGAACCACATACTGTGGGACAGCCACCGCTATCAGGTTTTTTAAACTGTCCATGTCCACCAGACTAAAAGACAGCATTTCAGAGGCCAGGAATTTTGAAATACTGGCATTCAGGGCCAGGGATTGCGGGTGGGTAGGGGGGTACTTCCTCTTTCTCTCCAGTGTTTGGGAGATGGACAGCTGTAAGCTTCCATGGGACCATGTGGAAATGCTTGGGGACGGTGGCGGACATGGTGGCATTGCTGTCATATCGTCTGTTTGCTGGGTGGCAGGTGACACTGTCACTGTAGAGGTGGAGGAAGAGGCCGAGGCAGCAGCAAAAGAGGAAGCAGGAGGAGGCCGAGACCTTTCTTGGATTTTGAGGTAATTATTCCAATGCAGCTTGTGCCTTGAATTTAGATGCCTGGTCATGGGGGTTGTGCTCAGGTTGAGAACATTTATGCCCCGGCTCAGGCTATCATTGCACAGCTTGCAAACCACTCGTGTCTTGTCGTCAGCACATTGTCTTAAGAACTGCCACGCGGGGGAACGCCTTTGAGCTGCCTTTGGTGTGCTAGGTCCCTGGGTGCGGTGGGTATTAGCAGGCATACTGTCTAGGGGACGCTCGCTCCGCTTTTGCAACCTGCTTCCTCTTTTGCTGTGCTGGTGCCTCCAGGAGAGCACACCAGGAGAGTCATCAAAAAGCATAAGAGTCTCTTGCAGGACTTGGGGCTCAGACTGCTTGGCTAATTTACAAGGGGCTGAGGTGAAAGACAGATGGCCATGGGGTTTAGGTGCCAACTCTGAGCTTTCATCAAGGGACCGGGAGGGAGACAATGTGAAGGAACTGGAGGCATTGTCAGCCACCCAATCTACTATCGCCTGTACTTGTTCTGGCCTCACCAATCGTTGAGGGGCATTCTGGCCTACCATATACCGGCAAAGGTTCTGTTGGCTACCTAAGGAAGGTGTTTCCCTTGTGTGTGTAGCTGGCACACCTCGACCACATCCTCTCCTTCCAACAGGAGGTTCACCAACACCAGCAGCACCAGCATCACCAGCAGCACCATGACCACGTCCCTTATTTGCTCTCCTCATTGGGCCCGCAAATGTACTATGTAGCCCTATGTATTTATTAATACCAATTAATACCTTTTTTTTGGAAAACACCAACGTAGCCGGACTTTTTATTTTGGTGCAAGAAATGCACTGCTCACACCAACAGCTGGAAGCTCTCCCTTTAGAACTAGGAGATGATTTTTGAACAACAAATAATATGTCACTTACAGCAACAGCTGGAACCTGGCCCTATAGGAGTAGGCAATGGCTTTTGAACAATAATCTGTCCCTCTAAGCAACAGCTGGAAACTCTCCATTTAGAACTAGGAGATTATTTTTGAACAATAATGTGTCACTCTAAGCAACAGCTGGAAGCTCTCCCTTTAGAACTAGGAGATGATTTTTGAACAATAATGTGTCACTTACAGCAACAGCTGTAACCTGGCCCTATAGGAGTAGGCATTGATTTTTGAATAATAATCTGTCCCTCTAAGCAACAGCTGGAAACTCTCCCTTTAGAACTAGGAGATGATTTTAGAACAATAATGTGTCACTTACAGCAACAGCTGGAAGCTCTCCCTTTAGAAGTAGGAGATGATTTTTGAACAATAATGTGTCACTTACAGCAACAGCTGTAACCTGGTCCTATAGGAGTAATCAATGATTTTTGAACAATAATCTGTCCCTCTAAGCAACAGCTGGAAACTCTCCCTTTAGAACTAGGAGATGGTTTTTGAACAATAATGTGTCACTTACAGCAACAGCTGGCCCTATAGGAGTAGGCAATGATTTTTGAACAATAATCTGTCCCTCTAAGCAGAAGTCTCTACCTAGTGCAGTCAGATCGTTGTGTAATGCAGGGTTTGATCTGCAATCTGTCACTCAAAGCAGCAGTATGTGAAATCTCAAATTACTCCCAAAATCTGATCATTGTATACGATCCCACAATCTGATCGTTGTGTACAATCATAACGATCGTTGTGTTAGGCAGGGTTTGATCTGCAATCTGTCACTCAAAGCAGCAGTATTTGAAATCTTAAATTACTCCAACAATCTGATTGTTGTGCACGATCGTAGCGATCGTTGTGTTATGCAGAGTTTGATCTACAATCTGCAATCTGTCACTCAAAGCAGCAGTATGTGAAATCTCAGATTTCTGCAATCTGTCCCTCAGAGCAACAGCAGTAGTAATCTCAGGATGCAGGATCAGATGTTAAAATGTCTGCAATCTCTCCCTCACAAAAACGCTGGCAGCATCCTCTCCCTACACTAACCCAAGAGCATGTGACATGCACTGTGACTCCAGCTTATAAAGAGGCTGGTCCACTGGCCAATCACAGCCATGCCATTAGTAGGCATGGCTGTGATGGCTTCTAAGGGCAAACCAGTGAAACGCTTGTTGATTGGCTGCCCTTCAGCTATTCAATATGCGTGATCAACTACCAGAACCCGAACCCGAACGTTTTTTGAAATGTACGTGTTCGGGGTCCGGGTCCCGGACACCCGAAAGTTCGGTATGGACCCGAACGTTACAGTCCGGGTTCGCTCAACACTACCTACCAGTACAGCAGGACAAGGAAGAAAACATCACTAAAGTTGAAATTGGTGTCCGGGAAGTGCCCTCTAAAAAGACAGAAGCTGAACTGTCTGCAACATAAAACCATCTTTCAACCAGCTCCAAGCTAGACTGCAAAGGTGTAAGGGCACTAATGCAAACAGCTTACCTAAAGTTGTAAGGAGAAGAAGATCCTCTACCTAACAATAGACAGTATAGACTAGCAGTGGAGGTTCTTTTAAAACCACTACCACTGTACATCCAGATATAGGGATGTGGGCTGGCCACTCCTTGCGCAAAGTGTCACTCCTGCCACAAGTTTTTTGGCACTTGTACACGGACACACCTCTAACAAGACCACCTTGTCATCACCACCATCTTCTCATTATGCCTTCTCTGCTCTACTCTTTCAGGTAACTGCACAGAGCCTCCCTGCAACACAAAAAATCACTCTTCATTTAAACACTGGACTAAATTGCATAACTGAACTCTTTCTGCCTTGCTAAGAATTTGAAACTGCTGTCTATACTTGCTTATTTGTTTATTTTTTGAAAGTGACACTTACTTTGTATTACGCCGCCATGCACAAGATCAAACATTTTAACCTTATCCTGTTGCCCCCTCCTGCATTGCACTTTGTCCAGGCCAGTTGTAAACCCCCACTCTGCCCATGAGCCTGGTTTTATCAGCTCTTAATTGAATAATTATCAATCTCCCCCCACCTACACCATCCCAGTATAAATGTAGTTCAATCTCTGGGACGGCTGGTGAGGACTTGGGCTGGCCACTCCTTGCGCAAAGTGTCACTCCTGCCACAAGTGTTTGTACACGGGCACTTTGACTAAGGCACTTCAACAAAAAGCAAGTATAGACATTAATGTTCCACACCAATCTGCCAGGAAGTTCCCCTTCATCTTCTAACTTTCCTCATCCTTCTATTCCCTTTCCTCCACCCTCCAACATGCTCACACTAATCTTCTTTGCTATAACATCCTCTGTCCTCAAACTCTCATTTATTTACCTCCCTCCTCCAGCCTGCAACCTGTACATATCTTCCTCACTTCTGCCCACTCAATATTGCTGCACTTATCACCTCCTGCTCATTCTAGGCCCATGCAGTGTCACCACTTCCACTCCACTACAGCATTTGCCCTCCTGTAAACCCCACTCCCACTTTACCACCCTCACCCTTCTACTACTCTTAATATCTGGGGACATCGTACCAAACCCCTGTCCTCCTACAGCCTATTCCCACCCCCAAAATTGGCTGTCTACTTCCTCCAACAGTAGTCATAATCCCCACTTTCTCATCCAAATTCCGACTGATTCCACAAGTCAGCTCATCCTTACGTGTGCCCTCTGGAATGCCCGCTCAGTCTTCATCAAACTTGCCTCTGTCAATGACCTTTTCCTCTCCAACTCCCTTAATCTATTTGCTATTACCAAAACCTGGCTCCAGGAATTCGACACTACCTCTCCAGCTGCCCTGTCCCACAATGGCCTCCTCTGGACTCACTCGCCCAGACCCAGTGGACGGAAAGGAGGCGGCGTTGGATTTCTCCTCCCACAATGCACCTTCCATGTTCTTCCCTTACCTCCCTCTCTTTCCCCCTGTTCTTTCGAAGTGCACTGCATTCGTCTTTTCTCTCCAGCTTGTCTGAGGGTCGCAGTAATTTATCAGCCTCCTGCACCAGTGTCACGCTTTCTGGATGACTTTTCTGCATGGCTACCCTATTTTCTATCCTCTGATATACCTGCCATCATCCTAGGTGACTTTAACATGCAAATCAATATTAATACCGCAACCACTTCTCAACTACTCAACCTAACCTCCTCTTTTAACCTAACGCAATGGACACTAGCCACCACTCACTCCAACGGCAACATTCTTGACCTCGTATTCTCCCATCGCTGCACCCCCTGCAACCTCTCTAATACCCCCTTTCCTCTCTCTGATCACAACCTTATCTGTTTCACACTCTCTCCTACCTCCCATGCTGCTAACTTACAAACCACTACCCGCAGAAACCTTCGTCACCTCAACCCTTTCCTCCTTCATTCTGCTACTGATGGCCTCTACGACAAAATCGCACCCCTGTCCTGCCCAAACCAAACCACTTCCACCTACAACAACACACTGTCCTCCTCCCTAGAGACACTTGTTCCCATTTGTACACGCAGAACTAGGCCTCATCTGCCACAATCCTGGCAAACAGAGATGCAGCCGTGCTCTTGAGTGAGCTTGGCGTAAATCTAAATCCCTGCATGACTTTACCCTCTACAAATCTGCCCTTCTCAAATACTACTCCTACCTCCACACTGCTAAACATACCTACTACAACACTCTCATCAAAACCCTCTCACCCAAACCTCGTCAACTCTTTTCTACCCTTAATTCCTTACTTCACCCCCCCACCTACCAACTTGCTTACCGCTCATGAAATTGCCAACCATTTCAAAAGAAAAATTGACACAGTTCGTAAGGAGATATCCAACATCCAACTTCCTCCCCTATCCAACACATCAGATCCAATACCGCACTCAACACTCTCCTCCTTCTGCCCTGTTACCACCGAGGAAGTTAATGAACTCCTCTCCATGGCCCACCTCGCCACCTGTCCCCTGGACCCTGTCCGCTCACAATTACTGCGGCCACCTTTCCGCTCTATCCTAAACTCCCTAACCCACATCTCCAACCTCTCCCTCACCTCCAGCATCTTTCCCTCCCCACTCAAACATGCACTGGTTACCCCCATACTTAAAAATCCTCCCTTGACCCCACCTGTTTGAATAACTTAAGACCCATCTCCCTACTCCCGTTTACCTCCAAGCTCATTGAACGCCTAATCCACGACCGAATGAGTTGCTACCTCACTGACAACAACATTCTTGACCCTCTACAGTCCAGCTTCCACCCACAGCATTCCACTGAAACTGCCCTACTAAAATTCACCAATGACCTACTTACTGCTAAAACCAATGGCTTTTGACACAGTTGACCACCCGCTCCTCCTCAGCAAACTCCACTCCCTTGGCCTCTGTGGTTCTGCTTTATCCTGGTTCTCCTCCTACCTATCTTAGTGCACTTTTAGTGTCACTTACAACTCCATCTCCTCTGCTCCTCTTCCTGCTGGGGTACCAAAAGGCTCCGTCCTTGGGCCCCTCCTATTCTCTCTCTATACCTCTTCCCTCACCCCCCTCAATCTCCTAACGGATCACAAACTCACTGAATGACATATCTGTATGGATGTCACACCACTTTCTCAAACTCAATCTTTATAAAACTGAGCTTGTTATATTTCCTCCTTCCTGGCATCCCCCCATGACTATACTATTAAGATAAACAGCACAACCATTGGTCCCGCCACACATGCCAGGGTGCTGGGTGTAATCCTTGACTCTAACCTCTCCTTCAGCACACACATCCAATTAGTGGCTAAATCTTGCCGCCTTAACCTCCACAACATCTCCAGAATTTGACCCTTCCTGACTAACAACACCACAAAACAATGTATTCACTCCTTGGTTATTTCCTTCCTTGACTACTGCAACTCTCTCCTCAGCAGCCTACCCTTACACAGGCTATCCCCTTTTAAGTCTATTATGAATGCTGCTGCTAGACTCATATACCTCACTAACTGATCCGTGACTGCTGCCACTCTCTGCCAATCCCTTCACTGGCCCCCCCTACCCCACTGCATAACATATAAGTCCATTCACAACATTGCCACCAGCTACATCACCAACCTCATCTGCAGATATCGCCCAAATCATCCCCTCTGCTCCTCCCAGGACCTCCTGCTCTCTAGCTCCCTTATTACCTCCTCCCATGCTTGCCTTCAGGACTTCACCAGACCATCTCCCATCCTCTTGAACTCCCTGCCCCAGTATGTCCGATCAGCCCCTACTCTGTCCACCTTTAAGAGATACCTGAAAACTAATTTATTCAGGGAAGCCTATCCTTCACCCACCTAAGAACTGTACACGAGCCACCCCCATCAACCCATCCCCCGCAGCTGTTACCATGTGTACCACCACCCCCCTCCCTTTAGAATGTAATCTCTATGAGCAGGGCCCTCCTGTTCCTTCTGTATTGAACTATATTGTAATTGTACTGTCCCCCTTTACATTGGAAAGTGCTGTGTAAACTGTTGGCACTATATAAATCGCGTATTATAATAATAATAATAATAATAATAATATAGCAGCTGCCAAGTCTGACTACCTTCCTGCGGGACACCAGTCCCATCTATCCTATGTGGACAACTGCATTACTGGAACCACAGGTAGTCTTTTGTTCACCCTTTGTTCAGCCTTCCCTACTTCCCGGCCAGTGAACATAACACTGTGCTATGGGAATAGCCACAAACCAGTAGATTTGGCCTGCTTGCCTTTTAGGAATTGCGACTGCAATAGGTGAAGCTACACTATGTTATTTCCCCTAGCAAATCAACCACCACAGTGTTGGTTGATTTTTGTGATACACAACATGCATACGTACATAATCAGTCCAAACATTGAAAAAGTCTCTAATATGTGGTATCCCCATACTCAGGAGGAGTAGCAGAATGTGTTTTGGGGTGCAATTCTATGTATATTCATTCTGTGTATTAGAAATATCTTAATAATTGACCATTTTGTGTAAAATACATTTTAATTTTCTTTCCACAGTTTGCAAAAAGTTGTGGCTAAAAATTACATTTTCAAAAGTTTTGTTATGCCTCTTAGAAAATACCTTGGTTTGTTTGCTTTCCAAAATGGGGTCATTTTATGGGTGTTTCCATTGTCCTGGTGCTCCAGGGCCTCTAAAAATGTGATAGGTAGTCAGGAAATAGGATGCCTAATTTATGCCCCTAGAAAGCCTGAAGGCGCTCCTTGGATTTTGGGCCTCTAGTTGTGACTAGTCTGTGGAGATTTATGTCAAATGTGGTATCACCATACTCTGGAGGAGTAGTAGAATGTGTTTTGCAGTGTAATTCTAAGTATGCCCAAGCTATGTGTTAGAAATATCTTATTCATTTACAACTTTGTATAAAAAATACTTTTTCCTTTTCTTTCCACATTTTCCAAACCTTGTGGCAAACAATGACACTTTCAAAAGACTCATCATGAATTTAAGAAAATACCTGGGGTGTTTGCTTTAAAAAATGTGGTCATATGTGTTTGTTTCCACTGTCCTTGGGCTTCAGGGCCTCCAATAATGTGATAGGTAGTCAGAAAATGAATGTGTAATTTATCACCCTAGAATGCCCAAAGGTGCTCCTAGGAGTTTGGGCCCATGGCTAAATTATATCAATCACTTGAATGTTTATCACTCTTCTTTCTCTTTAATTGTAAAAAAAATATAAACATATTTCATTTCTGGTATTTGACCACACGGGTTTGGTCTCTTCCCATAACTTCACTCCCCCCTTCTCTTTTCCTTCCTTTCTTTCCTCAATCTATACCCCCCCCTTTTTTATTTATTTTCCTTTGAATCCTTTTACATTATTTAATCTATTTAACCAATCAGGTTTTTTTATTTTTTTTATTTCTATCTTTTCACTTTTATATGTTACAAATAGTGTTGAGCGAACCCGGACTGTAACGTTCGGGTCCGTACCTAACTTTGGGGTGTCCGGGACCCGGACCCGAACACGGACGTTTCAAAAAACGTTCGGGTTTGGGTTCTGGGTTCTGGTAGTTGATCACGCATGTTGAATAGCTGAAGGGCAGCCAATCAACAAGCGTTTCACTGGTTTGCCCTTAGAAGCCATCACAGCCATGCCTACTAATGGCATGGCTGTGATTGGCCAGTGCATCATGTGACCCAGCCTCTATATGAGGCTGGACTCACAGTGCTGCATGTCACATGCTCTTGGGTTAGTGTAGGGAGAGGAAGCTGCCGGCGTTTTTGTGAGGGACAGATTGCAGACATTTTAACATCTGATCCTGCATCCTGAGATTACTACTACTGTTGCTCTGAGGGACAGATTGCAGAAATTTTAGATTTCACATACCGCTGTTTTGAGTGACAGATTGCATATCAAACCCTTCATAACATAACGATCGTTACGATCGTACACAACGATCAGATTGTGGGATCGTACACAACGATCAGATTGTGGGATCGTACACAACGATCAGATTGTGGGAGTAATTTGAGATTTCACATTCTGCTGCTTTGAGCGATCTGACTGCACTAGGTAGAGGCTTCTGCTTAGAGGGACAGATTATTGTTCAAAAATCATCTCCTAATTCTAAAGGGAGAGGTTCTAGCTGCAGCTGTAAGTGACACATTATTGTTCAAAAATCATTTATTTGATTTTAATTTATTTTCCCTATCCCCATTTTTTTGTAGGGCACTTGCCCTACTCTTACCCCCATTTTACTTCCTTTTACAGCCCTCTAGCACTTGCCAGGACTTTGTTACAGCCATTTTTGTGCCTAAAAGTTTGGGTCCCCATTGACTTCAATGGGGTTCGGGGTCCGGGATAAAGTTCGGGCAACGTTCGGTGCCGAACCCTGACTTTTTCCTAAAGTTCGTTTGGACCCTCCGAACCCGAACGTCCAGGTGTTCGCTCAACTCTAATTACAAACAGAAAACATTACTCTGGGCTTTCTCCCCTCCCTTTTAAACTGTCATATATATCTACATTATGATTACAATCATTTGCTACTTTATTATTTATTATTGTTATTTTAAATATTTCAACATTTCAACCTTTTTAAACATACAGATTTACCTGAATATGTATGTTATATATACTATGTATTTATTGTTCTTTATTTTATTTTCTTCAAAATATTCAATAATATATATTGTACTATAAAATTACAACTTGGTGAAAAAAAACATTGTATTTATTTTGATCATTTTCCAAAGAATTGTGGCAAAAATTACAACTTCAAAAAACTTACCATGCCTTTTACTAAATACCCTGCACTGTATACTTTCCAAAAAAGGGTCTTTATATTTTCCTGCCAATTTAGGACCTCAAGAAATAAAATAGACAGTGAGATCGGGGCTGATCAATTTTCAAGTATATGTACCATGGTGTGTAGACTATAACATTCACACTGTAACGTACCTGGTGGTAGAGTCTGGCTTATGCGGGGGCAACCTCTCTTGCGGGCCCTGGTTCGAGAACCCCTGGTAGTGTAGATAGGGAGCTCTAGAGCACAGGGGGGCACGAGGGCTGGACAATCTTCAGATGGTAAGCAGAAGTCCACTGGAGCTCGCGCAAATGGGAGAGTAGTGGCTCAGTCCGGGTCAGCAACTGGCAGGCGGTGCGGTACAGCGGAACCAGGCAAACGGATAGTCGGGTACAGGCAGGCTCGGCAACGTGCTGGTAGTAGAAGTACAAAGGGAGCAGGCAAGCAGGTAGTTGTAAACAAGCCAGGGTCAGATGCAGGCAGATATCTACAAGTCCAGAGGGGTAACCGGGGTCACAGGAACAGGAAGTCACTCAGAAGTAGTAACTGGGGGGTCACAGGTGCAGGGAACACTGTAGAATGGACAGCACCGGCTGCTGGGTCTTGCTGGTTTAAATAGGGCCGTTTGGCGCTGTTTCCAGCGCGTGCGCGTGCACAGGCAAGCGCGAACGCGCACAGGCGCACGTACCACCGTGGAAACACCTAGGAATGCTGTCTTTTCCTGAAACACACAGACTAAGTAATATGTACTGATTTGTTTGTTTGTTTTTCACCAAAGAAATGTATCAGAATGCATTTTGAACTAAAGTTATGAAGAAAGTTTATTATTTGCAAACTTTTATAAAAGAAACTAAAAAAAATGTGTTCTTTCAAACTTTGCAGGAAAAAAAATAAAAAAACAGTGGTGATGAAATACCACCAAAAGTAAGCTATATATGTCTCAAAAAAAGTATATAAAAGTAATCTGTGTACAGTGTTGCATGACTGAGTGATTGCCATTCCAAATCTGAGAGCTCTGAAGACTGACCTGGGCAGGAAGGCCTTTTAACATGCTGGTCTGTAAAGGGGGTTCATAGGTGCTTTGTTCCTCAGGAGCTCCTTTACAAACCACCTTAATTTTTCCTTTCCAATGCATTTCACAAATATTTCACCAAAATTTTCTTTTCCCAAGAAATTTGGGAAAATACATTTTGTCATTTCACTCATTCCTTACTGTGATACCAAATTTATGTTCACACATAAATAGATATACAGTATATATATATATATATATATATATATATATATATATTATTGTATATATTGTATTTTTCAGATTTTTTTACAGCAATTTTTTTTTTATGTACAATAGACACGTTACCACATACTATGGACATTCTGTGACACGAGGGTCAATATTTCATTTTGTAAAGGGAATAAATGCATAGCCAACCTACAATAAATATTTAGGAGTAGTTTTAAATTCCTGATTTTAATAGTAACAGTTATGCATTCAGCAAAAAGGTTAACATGTATAATTGTGCTAAGTCTATTTTTAATGAAGGATTGCCAGTTGAGAAACATCCTATATGTAGCCTTGGCCATCTGTTCTAAGCATTGTCAATTAAATTATGCATTAATCCAGATTACATTTCATACTGATCAATGTAATCTTTGAACAAATTCAGAGTATTGTTTTTTTTTCTTGTATTTTGAACTGATCAGTTTAACACTATGCTTTCATGTAGTAGAGATTTCTAAGCTAACATACTGGGCAATAAACAACAATTAATACAGCACAACCATGTTCAACCAACTAAGTTTTGTTTTGCTAAACTAAGCAAAATTAGTTGAATGCCCTGACTGTAGCTGCCGTATTTTATTGTAAATTATTTTTTCACTTGTTTTTGTGTCTATGCATAAATTAAAAATCTGCTGAAATTTATTATTCATCGGAGATGTAATTAATATGCAAAATTATGCAAATGAGGATGCAATTAGGCTTCAATTCTCTAGTGGAATTTTCCATTATAATTTAATACAAAGTAATAGAGTAATTGGTGTCACGTGTAATTATAGTTACTCAAGTGTACTTGCAGACGTGCAAGTGATGTGGTATATGTTAGTTACCCTATGCAAATATGCTAGCCAGTCATTTAACACTGGGCGGACAGTGTAAACAAAGATTGTATAAAAAATAGTATGAGTAATAATGACCCCACTTTCTTTTCATTTTTAAGAATTGCATGAGTAATTTTAACTAATTTTCTGCATTTACTTACAAGATTTTAATTAGTTTTATACAGTGAGCTGTTTATTACCTTGAATTTATATGATGCAATTATTTTCTATTCAGACAGAGAAAAATGCATCAAAATAACCATAAAATAGAGATTATTTTTTTCCTTGCATATATGCCAAATAACTATCTTCATAGTACACAATAACAGAAACCTAAAGGGAGTAGTAATGTTATACTTCCTCTATATTTGTTAATTTTTGAAATACAACAGAGGACAGATATTTAAATTGCATGAGAGGGAAACAACAATGTACATATTACCTGGAGGGAGACCTTTTATTTCTTTCTTCAGAATTGTAAAATGAACCATCTATGCATTTTCCAACACAGCATTGTTAGTAATTATCATTAAGTAAAAAAGTGAGTGACATTAGCTGAGAGCAGGTTGAGAATGACATGAGGCAAATTTAATGAGTGCTATTGGAACAAAAGCTAAAATGATTTGTGGGTTTGTTAACTCTTTTTCTTCTAAAGAGGAAAATAGTAACCCCCAGTTAAGCAAACAACATTACTTTCTAAGCAGTTAAAGGGTGATTAAAACAATTTGTCATTCAGAATTGAAATATATCCCATTATAGAAGATCTGTCGCATAAGTGCTAAGATCTTTATTTTGTGCTTTTATTTTACAAATACATTCTGCCATTGCTTATTACAATTTAGGCATTTTATTTAATTTTAAATCTGTGCATCTTCCGCAGAAGGCATTGGCCTTTAATTTAAGCTCTCTAGAAGCTGCGCAGAGTCAGAGTTACAGTATCTATAGTTCTTTATAACTGAACACTACATAATGCGTAATAAAGCCAAACAGCTAAATAAACAGATTAAATACATATATGAATAGAACTGTATGCAATACTATACGTTTATGTCCATTCATTCTCAAGATTTACATATTCCTGACAGACAGTACAGCCAGGGGGTGACACCACATTCTTTGCTAAAGTTATAGACTGTACAAGGAATACATAAATGTAATCTCTCCACCACTAGTCTTCTGTTTGGACAGTGAAGGACCAGTAGACTGATGAGTTCATCCCTCTGATTGCTTTGCTCTCTTCCTGTCAGCATGTTCCTTGTCAAAACATTCACTTGCAGCACATGTATCTGGCGCCCAGTCTTGCCCCTTCCATTCCCAGTCTGAATGTTTCTATATAAGGTATTTCAAAAAGCTAAAATCAGATCATAATTGGGTACTCACACTAGCTGCATTAAAATTATTGATTTATATAATAAATAAATAAATGAATTAATAGTTGAGTAAAGTTATTTCTTTTATATCTGCTGGAAGTCATTTTTATGGATGCACCTACAATATATTTAGTGTCAGCTCCTTCCCTGTACATGAATTTCAAAAAACGTACACTGCAATCAGAGCAAGTGAAACGTTGGTGGTGCATGTAGAGAAATTCTTCTGATGCCAGGAGGGATCTCAAAAGAATAATTAGCATGCTCAGTGGTAAATGACTTGGCCATTGTCTCATGAAAATCTATAGTATATCTTCCTGTTTGATGGAAGCACCTTGCACCAATTAAAAGAACAGAGAAGGAACGGTTGATTTACAACATTTAGTAAATGTGTGTGTTGCTTGTTCAGATACAAGGACACTTTTAAAGTGTATGGACAGAGAAAAACTCAATTCAGAGTATATATTTGCATATGTTAAAAGCACTGGGATCTAACATCTGTACCACACCAAGAAAAGAACAAATTTTACTTTTTGAACTTGCATCCGTTAAACCCTTTTCATTCTGTTAGGGCTCATGTACAGAGGGCAGTTGAAAACCGTTTCTGAATGCTGGAAACTTGACAACTGGAAACTGACAGTGAAAAACATAATTTTTACCGCTTTTACATATCATGTTTATGTGAGTTAAGCAGCGATTATGAACGTTTGAGGTTAGAAGCATTTTTTAAAGATAACCACAGGAGACCCTTCCAAATGCCCATAATGCATGAAAAACAAGTAAGTTAGTGATTATTTCAGCCATTCTTTGAGCGAAGAGAGAGCAGCAGCAGAGAGAGCAGTGTGCTTGTAGATATCTGTCTTATTTTGTGTATTCACTATGGATCCCATCATGAGCATGTGTGAGGTAATGCTCCTGATGTTGCTGTTGCTGAGGCTCCAAAGATGTAGAAAATTGCATGAGAGGACCGGAGTTCCTTCGTTACTGGACTCATCCATTGATGCAGGCAACAGCATGTGGTGAAATGTGTTTTTTTCAACATTATAAATGCTTATAAACACAAATGTACATAAATGCAGTCTACCACGGTTACAAGCATTTGGCATTTGAAATGCTGGTGAACTATAGTCCTGAACATGATTTTTCGGCTTTCAAAAAAATGCCTAACCTCAACTGCCTCTTAACTACTATAAACAATTGAGTGTACATGTACAACATAGTAACAAGATAACATAGAGGAGAGTTCAGGGACTGCTGAAAAAACACCCAACTGCTCCTAAACTTCATTTTAGCAGCTGTAGTGTACACAAGACATTTAGAGTATCATTTGCATTTGTGACCAACAAAGCTTGTCAAAGCTTAAGGCTCCATTTACACAGGATACTGTTTCAACCCCCCTGAATGTTGTATGTTGACAGCTAGAAATCAGCGTCTAAAACGTCAGTTTTGCTTGCCGCATTTTGCCGCGTATGTCTAGGAGCGTTTTTGAAAAAAAAAATTCTTTAAAAATGGAAATGCCTGTAAATGAAACTCTCCTAGATGCGAGTTACCACATTTAGGTGCATTTACAAGCTATTTGGCATTTCAAATTCCTCTGAACTGGCATCTGAACCCATTTTTTTGTGTTCCAAAAAAAGCCTCTAAACTCAACTGCCTGGAGATGACCTTAAACGACCCTGTGTAAATATACTGATAAGATAACATAGAGGAGAGTTCAGGGGCAGCTGAAAAATGCCTAATTGCCTCTAAATGTCTGTTTACCAGCAGCAGTGTAAATGAGGCCTAAGTATATGTGAGATTGTAAAACAACCCATTCAGTTTGAAATATAAAAGAAAGGCAAAACATTTTACTAGAAATATAAAACACATTATAGATACCTTTTTTTTTCCTTTTTATAAGTGATCACTTACCCTCTGTTCTCAGATGCACAAGTTTTATTCAAAGTATTTTCAAGTTACATATAATAAACAGCATTTGAGTAACATTAGCAATTGGTTATACATGACCCATTGTAGCGGTAAACATTAATGAAC
This sequence comes from Glandirana rugosa, assembly GCA_018402905.1. Taxonomy (NCBI): domain Eukaryota; kingdom Metazoa; phylum Chordata; class Amphibia; order Anura; family Ranidae; genus Glandirana; species Glandirana rugosa. Next base: position 361,069 of record BLSH010441030.1, read on the forward strand.
TTATAACATTTTTATGTTAGAGTATTCAGTACAGGATATCATAGGTGGAGGGGTGGGGAGGGTGGGGTTGAGGGTTTAGCCGAAAAGGTATAACACTTTATATTGATTAAAAAGCAAGATTATAGTACATGTAAGAGTTTAAGATGAAATATGTATGAGTATTGGAGACTTAATCATAAAAGGAATATATGTCAGGTAAATAGTTGTAAAACTCTTATTGAGAAGCAAAATTTCCAGAGGAGGTGGGCCAAGGTTCCCAGAGCTTCTGTAGTTTGGGGATTGAGAGATGTGCTTTTGCATACATGAGTTCCATATGGTAGTGTGAGTCGATCCTGTTGTGAAGTTGTTGCTTGGATGGAATAAGATTGCTGTTCCAGTTGCGTGCTATCAGGGCACGAGCTGCGATGAGAATATATGAGAGGATGGATTGGTCTGCAGGAGGCCACAGGTCTAGATTCAGGCCTAATAGTGCTGGTTGCAGGGAGAGTCTGTTGTGAAACCCTGTTGTGGTTTCAATGGTGGATTGTACTGCTTCCCAGAAAGGACCCAGTTGTGGACACGTCCACCATATATGGATGGTTGATTCCTGTTCACCACAGCCTCTCCAGCATGTGGGTGGGTGAGATTGAGAGAAACGGGCAAATTTAACTGGTGTCCGGTACCAGTGGTGCAGGATATTTTGTGCCGACTCTCAATGGGAGAGGCATCTAGAAAATTTAAGTGGTGCTTTTGCGGCTCTGTGCCTAGCTGCTATATCTGCAGAGAAGTTGCGATTCTGTTCCCATTTGTCCATGGAAGGTAGTTTAGAGTTGAGTTTAGTACATGCTGTGCTTTTATGACTAGTTTGGCGTGATCAGTTTAAAATAGAAGAGCGGGGGGTTGGCAGGATCACCAGGTATTTCACACAAAGGAAGCAATACGAAGAGAACTGAGAATACTTTTTTCTTATAAGTACATTGTACAACAGGCACATATGAGTAATATGAAATGTTGGGTTAGCCACTTACGGACTGCCTGCTACCATAATACGGCAGTACTTTGCAGTTGTCTATCGTTGTTATGGTAGCAGATAGCTACCATAACCCTGGTATCACTTTAAACAGCGGGCGGCCCGCTTTCAGATAAAAGTGGTCTCTGTGGTGGATTCGCCTCGAGATCACTTTTATCGGGGGTGGGAGAAGTGCATCCCCCTCCTGCCACTTTCCCATCGTCTCCGCCACTTACTGGACCCGCCGTTAGCGGCAGAGAGGATCGGGTCCTCTTGCCTCAGAGTATGGATGCCGAGTGAATGGAAGATGGCGCCCACTCGGCTCCATAACATTAAAGGGAGGAAGCAACATCACTTCCGCCCAATGCTCTTAAAGGAGATTTTTTTTTTTTTTTTAAATGACATTTAATTTTTTTTTTTTTTTTATTGAATTTTAGTGTAAATACGAGATCTGAGGTATTTTGCACCCCAGATCTCACATTTATGAGGTCCTGTCATGCTTTGTTCTATTACAAGGAATGTTTACATTTCTTGTAATAGGAATAAAACTGACCCATTTTTTTTTTTTAAATGGACGGTGTAAAGATAAAAAGTAAAATAAATAAGAAAAAAAAAATTCAAGCGCCCCGTCCTGCCGCGCTCACGTGCAGAAGCGAACGAATACAGAAGTCGCACTCACATATGAAAACAGAGTTCAAACCACACATGTCAGGTATCGCTTGTTAGAGCAAGAGCAATAATTCTAGAACTAGACCTCCTCTGTAACTCAAAACTGGTAACTTGTAGAAATTTTAAAACGTCGCCGGTGGAGATTTTTAAGTGTCAAAGTTTGTCACCACTCCACGAGTGGGCGCAATTTTGAAGCATGACATGTTGGGTTTCAGTTTACTCAGCCGTAACATTATCTTTCACAATATAGAAAAAATTGGGCTAACTTTACTGTTGTCTATTTTTTAATTCAAAAAAGTAAATTTTTTCCTAAAAAATCACGATTGTAAGACCGCTGTGCAAATACTGTGTGACAAAAAGTGTTGCAACAACTGCCATTTTATTCTCTAGGGTGTTAGAAAGAAAAATATTTAATGTTTGGGGGTTCTAAGCAATTTTAAAGCAAAAAAAAACAAATTTTAACTTGTAAACACTGAATCTCAAAAAGAGGCCCCCAGTATATTCCAAGCTTAAATATGTATGAGCTTGCTGAAGCTAGTTTACTATTGTTTTAAACATGTTAATTTGAAAAGGAATGACCCAAAATCATATCCCTAAATGTTGTTTTAATTTATGCCAAAAATGTATTGTAGACCAAAGCTTTGCAAATAGCCTTGTTAAAATACTTTTCTTTTGCACTGATACTTTTACTTGCTATTTTCCCATGTTGCAATTATGGGGTAGGTGCTTATCTTTGAAAGGTATCATCATGAAAGGTCCTGTTTTTAGTGGTACTGTAATGAGGATTAATAGTAACCGGAATTATATCAATTTACTCACTGGGGCTCATCTCAGATCTGATATCTGGAGTGTAAGTCCCTCTCTACATAGCCAAACAACAGAGAAAGTACAGTATACTGTTTAAGCTCCTTAAAAGGTTAAACAGTTCTGACACTTATCAGGTTTAAAACAAACACAGAAACATTATTAGTTATAACATTTACTAGACAATGATTCCTGATGAAATCAATAATAATTAAGTCAATAGAAATAGGGCACCACTGACTAGAAGGTACAATTTAGGATAAAGTGTGTGACTTGCTGGCTGCCAGCGACTAGTCTAATTAACTTTATTTAAACTTACATAGTGTATGGGCTTCAAGGTTGTGAATGATGTAGTCAAACAAATAAGAGAATGATTCAAGATAAAATTGCAAAGTGTTAATGCAGTAGTAAACTGCCACTTACGTTTTGCATATTTGCATATGTGTAACTTAGGGCATAGTTTAATCAATTGCAATAAGAGAATTGTGATATGTACTAGTAAGGCAATATTAGTACAATTCACAAAGCTGTTATGTTTAAAAAATACTCCCAGGTTGCAATATGCCAGCTTACCTTTGGCAAATTCACCAACACATACAATAGGTTGATTTACTAACAGAGTAGAGGTTGTTCATTGAGCAAAGTGTATGTTCACTTTACAAAGTAAATGTTCGCAAATAAACTTAACCTGTGTTGAATTTTTTTAATACTCTATTATGTGTGTGGAGAATTTAGACAAAAAATGCACTTAATTGTGAACACAGCCTCAGGTTTATTAAGCTTTACTAAAGCTGAGCATGACATTTGCAAAGTGAAGAACCTCTACTTCTTTAATAAATCAGCCCCAATGAATGCTACCAAATTGAAGTAATATTAACCACTTCCGTACCGCGTCACGCACATTTACTGCTGCAAGGTGGCAGCATAACATGAATCGTCTATAAACGGCCGTTCACGCACTTTGGCTAGGGGGCGAGTGCGTGCCCCACCAGTGGTGCGCTCTCGAGCTCCAGGAGTGTGGCTGCAGGTCAGGCGGACTCGATGTCCATCGGCGACCAGCAATCGCCTACAATAGGAGAAGAGCGGGGAACCGCCAATGTAAACGTGGGTGTTCCTCGCTCTGTCAGGGGACATAACACTGGTCTAATGATCCCTGTCACCAGGACCAGATAGATCTGTTATGCCCCTGCCAGCTCAGCCCCCACACAGTTAGAACATGCCTAGGGACACACAGTTAACTCCTTCATTGCCCCCTGCAGGTTAATCCCTTCCCTGTCAGTGGCATTTACACAGTAATCAGTGGCTATTTTTAGCTCTGATCACTGTATGAATGTCAATGGTCACAAAAAAGTGTCAAAAATGTCCGACATGTCCGCCACAATACCACAGTCCCAATACAAATCATAGATCACCTCCATTACCAGTAAAAAAAAAAAAAAATAGAATAAACGCAATAGATGAATTCTCATGGTTTGTAAACGCGTCAACTTTTGTGCAAACCAATCAATAAACACTGATTGCAATTTTTTTTACCACAAATATGTAGAAGAATATATATCGGCCAAAACAAATGAATAAATTTGTTTTTTTATATATTTTTTTTTGGATATGTATTTTAGCAAAAAGTAAGAAATATTGTTTTTTTTTTTTTTTTTTTGCAAAATTGACACTCTTTTTTTGTTTATAGCGGTGATCATAAGTGACGCAGAGGTGATCAAATACCACCAAAAGAAAGCTCTATTTGTGGGAAAAAAAGACACCAATTTCGTTTGGTTACATCGTCGCATGACTGTGCAATTGTCAATTAAAGTGACACAGTGCCGAATTGCAAAAAATGCAATGGTCCTAATGTGGGGAATCCTTCTGAGGCTGAAATGGTTAAAGGCTTAACATTATTTTCATTCTTCTATTCCACAATATTGAATTTTGCCCCAAATATTCTTTTTAGATTAGCTCCTCACTTGATTCATCTCAGTGGCACTTTCTTGTACTTTAGAGAGGCGGCAATGTTTATATCACAGATTATACAGAAGGCATGCTGTCTTCTTTGGCATGCCTTGGGAGCCTCTGTTAATGAATGTCTTTGGAGGAGGAGCATAATAGTGGCAAGGGAGTGGCTAGGAATGCAGGACTTCAGTGCTGCCTATGCATGTTGGCGCACGGAGCATCATCATATCAAGAGGTAGTACTCAATGTAGTCAATCCATCCTACAATGTCTCTTTAGAGTGTTTGTAATGGGTGCACCGAAAACCATGCAAAGTATATTAAGCAACCAGCACTTCAGGTCCCACTTATATGCTTTTACTGAAGTTCCATACAAGACCAATATTTCAAGCACACAATGGTTCTGTCTTTTACTATAATGGTGCTCCATGAAACCCTGCAAGCCAGCATAGCCACCCACAGAAATCTGGGAACCTGAAATTACAAAGGCTGAGGTGCAGAAATGACAGCCTGCAAACAAAGAGGACAGCAAACAATGTAAGTATGCTTCTTCTTCACCAGGAGGGTTTAATAACAATTTAAGTAATGATACTACCTACCTACTTTGACAATTATTAATTATTAATTGATTAACTGATCAAATTTTAATGACTGGATTCTTCAGTGTATCATAATTTGTACATTTAAAGTGCACATATAGCTAAAACGGTGTTGTTGATTTTGTTTTTGAAAGTAATGAAGGGTTAAAACTCCTGCCAGTTTATTTTTTCCATTATCCCATTGGGGAAACTTCCTTTCACTTTTTGTCCCAGAGACACAACAATAATTGAGAGGAGATATCTACAAAGTGAGAGTCATTGCACTTTTTGACAGCAGTCACTAGAACAGGCGTACTCGGAAGATTTTCCCTCACCACCTAACCAACATTTCTCATAACTTACTGTCTCAGTTACAAAAGCCACCAGGCCAAATAGAAAAGGTGAATCTAGTTAGCGTGAACAGAGGCAGTAATAAAAGCTTGACAAGAGTTCTGTTTTTTCCCTATTTATCCAAACATAATAAAATGGCTCCAAACACAGATTAAAAGCAAGAGTTAAACCCCTTTACTTAAATTTGTATTGGCTTGTGCTGAGGGCATGTTTCTGAATAGGAGACCTGTTCTGGAGTTCCCAAAAGATATAAGAAGCCAGTGGCTAATTCATCTCACTGGTTTGCACCAGAAACTGATGTTGCAGTTTTGGGAGGACTCTCCTTTTAAGATGTTGATTTAAGTGTTACGTTTAAGTAACAGATTTCCTAACTAAAATTAGCTGTAGGTTGAATCTAAATATTCAGAAAAAAAGACCAAAAATAAAAATACACACCATGATATCATAAACTGTTACACAAATACAGTATGCTAAAGTTTAAGATGGTTATTTCCAGATTTGTTTTTGTGAAAGTGAACATTAATATTAGTATCATTCAGTGTATACTGTATTGCATTTTACACCTAATGAATATTCACCCAAAATAATGTTTTACATTTTCAAGTATATCAGAGGCAAAAGTGGAATGAATCAAACAAGGACGACTCATTTACCCTCATAAATTTTAATCACTGTGCTAAGCGCAGTATATTTTCAACTCTACTTACTCTTGTTCCTTTGAATATTCTAACTGCACTAATGCAAAGACTTTTTAAGAAATCTCTTAAAATGTATTATTAGTTATTCATATCACACACTCTGAGATCTTCTGATGAAACCTCCTGTCACATGACTTCCACCTGTTCACCCAGCTATATTGTACACATTTACCATCACTGCTAATTACTGTGTAATCAGCGCTATTCATGTTTCTATCAGTCTGTACAAGTGACATTTATTATATACAATAAGCAAAATTATTAACCTAAACAACATCTATTATGGATCAGTTATGCTGCCACTAGTTAAAAAACCCGTGCATACCTTTCCAAAACAGTAGATATTTGATAGAACTCAGTGTCATTATTATCATTTTTGTTTTTTCTTAATTGATAAAGTACTATCTTCAGATGAACTCTCTTGAAACAATAAGTTCCAAAGGTCAGTTATGTTAATTTAAGATAAAATCAAGAAAATTCATAGCAAGTTTTCTTCTGTTATTAAGAAGCTAATATAACAGCAAATGTGCATGTTTCAAAGGAATATGCTAGTTGTTCAACTAATGCACAAAGACTTAAAGGATACCTAAAACCAAGAACAAAAATATAATATATTGAAGCTTATGAGTCGTTTGATGTAATCAGTGCATTCGTTTTTTTTTTCTAAAGCTAAGAAAATGTTAAAGTATTTATTTATCATATGAATGTATATAGTGAAAACGGTATACACAGCACTTTACATATACAGTATTGTACATTCACATCAGTCACAAAATACTTGTTTGTCTTGCCAGAAATGCAATGTCCTTGTACAGAACTGAAAGCACAAGCAATGTTATCTTGCTTCTATATACTAATAATCCCCAAACCCCATCTAACAGAGAGTCAAAGATGAAGAGAGAAATATATGTTTGAAACTCAGCTTGGATGACAATCAAAGGTCCCTCTATAGATAACGTACAGTGAGTGTAGCAGCAGAAGTTCAGAGAAAGGAAGGCTCTCTTTGGCTTCTCCTCAATTCCAATCACATGACCCAACTAATGGAGGGCTTTCCCTCACTATCAGTGTTGCCAACCATCTGTAAATTTACGGGCAGTTTGTAAAAATCAGGCGATTTACAAGCTGCCCTTTAATGTCTGTTGCAGACAGCCGCCACCCGTAAAAAAGATGTCTGCAGGCAAACTTTGATAAGGAGAATGTGCCATTCCAAAGCCGGCCGGGTTCTGCTGGGGGGGGGTTGGGTACAGTGACGTCTTGGCACCTTTTACAAATTACAACAGGGCCGGGTGGGGGGCTAGGAGGACTCAGGAGTGGGAGTGGATGCCCCTCCTGGCTCCTTTAGCTGAATGGTGTCCCAGCTTTCCACTGTGCTTTGTCTCTCCTGCCCACTTATCAGCCTGGTGGGCCCCAGCCTCAGAGATGGGAGCAATCCAGGATCCACCCTGGCTCCCTGTCACCTACAAAGTCTAGCTCTTCAAATGGACCAACTACCTGAAGAGCTACCACACCACTGCCAGCCTGAAAATGGTTTGTGCTGAGCAATGGGCTTCTCCCCTACTACAAGTATATGTAGTCGTGCCCCTGCTGATCACTGGGGGTGAGGGGCTGACAGGTGAGCAAACAATGCCTTGCAACTGGGAAGGGTGCCACCCACTTGGGGGCATGGGGGGGCACTGACTATTCTGGACATGGGGGTGGCAACAGCTGGTTACAGGGAGCACCTATACAGGGGACAGCTTCATCCAGACACAGCATAAGGTGACCAGACAGAGGACATTCAGTAAATGATCACACAGTTTGGTAGGTTACATCTGGCTGTGTGATTTGATAGATGGGCAGATTTCACAGGTGGACATTGAAATGGCATATGGATAGCTAGGCGAATTGTGCACCGGCATATAGGTAGGTAGTGTGGGGATGGCTGGACAAGCAGCATCCATTCTCTGGGATTTGGTAGGTGGCCATGATTCATCCTCCTGACCAACAGGTTGACAGATAACAAGGTGATAGGAGGAGAGTCTGGTGACACTATGGCTGGATAGGCAGCATATATTGTGATGACGCAGGGGTCATTTTATTGAGTTCTCCTGGCTCCCCTGGCTAGTCTGCAGAGTTCCTCTTTGTACTGTAAGGGAAAATCCTGCATATTCTTGTGTAAGGGGGAACTCTGGGGAGTCTTGTGTAAGGGATGAGGGGGTCTGGTTGCTAGAGACCCCCTTACATCAGAGTTCCCCTTTACACAAAGGACAGCCTACAGTGTTCCTCTCTATATCAGTGTCCATAGTGTTCCCCTTTACATCAGGGTCCGAAGAGTCTCCCCTCACACTGTAAGGGGGAACCCTCTGGACTCGTATGTAAAGGGGAACCCTGTGGACTCTGATGTAAGGGAGAACTTTGTGGACTGTGATGTAAAGGGGAACTCTGAGGAGTCTGATGTTAAGGGGAGCTCTGGGAACTCTTATGTAAGGGAAGGTTACCTGGTGACCAGAGACCCCTTTACATCAGTGCCCCCCCCCTTCCACCAGAGTCTGCAGCATTTCCCCTTACATCAGAGTTCTTAGAGTTCTCCTTTACATGAGGGTCCGCACAGTTCCCTTTTACATCAGGGTCCGCAGAGTTCCCCCTTGCACTGTAAAGGGGAACCCTGCAGACTCTGATGTAAGGGGGAACTCTGTGTTGAGTTAAATTAACCTGACCTTTCTGTAAATGGAGAAATATGTTTTTTTGCCTTTTGGTATACCTTAAACACATTGCTAATAGCACTAGCTACATGTTTGTGGCTTAAATATTGATATTTGCACTGTCTTGCACTAAAAACTGACATTTTCTGTACTTTTTTAAAGTGTCAGTAAAAAATTTGGCCCTGTCAGTAATTTTTTGGCATCTTGTCAGTAAATTTCACTTTGGGAGGTTGTCAACACTGCTCACTATGAATTGATTGTCTTGGTGAGTGGGTTTCATGGAGGAGGTTAGATTGGTACTGGGGGGCAGGGCTGTACTGCAGGGGCTGCACTGGTGGGGGGAGCTGTACTGGGGAGGAGATCTGTACTGGGGTGGAGAGCCACACTAGGGAAGGGGAGATCTGTACTGGGTGGGGGAGCTGTATTTGGGGGAGATGTTTACTGGAAAGGAGAGCTGTACTGAGGATGAAGATCTGTACTGGGGGAAGAGCTGTACAGGCAAGAAGATCTTTTAATGGGGGATCTGTAATGTGGGCAGTACTGTACTAGAAAGTAGGGATGGGCGAACGGTTTGGCCCAATCATAAATTCAGGCCGAACTTTCGCTGTTCGGTGAACATCCGAACACACGGACGTTCGACCGTTTGTTCGGCCCCGCAAACCGACCAAATGCAATGCGGCACTGAACAATGCATTGCATGCCCTGATTGGCTGGAGCAGTGAAATCTTCAGCCAATCAGGGCACAGAGCATTGTCAGAGTCATGATTGGACACTGTCATCCTGACTTTATCCAATTATCGCTCATTCCCGCCCCACAGTATAAAAGTATTCTTTCAATGGCAGCCATTTTCAGTGTGATTTCGGCTAGAGAGAGATAGAACAGGGCTCTTTTCAGAGCTATTAGTTAGTGTGCTATTCTGTGCCATTGTGCTTCAACTGTCAGTGTAGAATATTAGTTTAGTGTCAGTCTAGGGATAGTGTGAGTGTAATGAGGAGGACCATCATTCAATTTTGCATAGTGTGCAGCTAGAGTAGGGACAGCTCAGATAGTTTCAGTGTAGTGTAGTGAGACCGTGTCATTCATATATACATTAGTGTATATGTAGAGTAGGGACAGCTCAGGTAGTTTCAGTGTAGTGTAGTTAGACCATGTCACTAATCTTTACATTAGTGTATGGCTAGAACAGGGACAGTTTAGATAGCGTCAGTGCAGTGACAGTTGAACACCGTATATTTGATTGCGTTACTGCCAGTTTAATGCCATTTACTTCCGTGTGCGTTACTGCCAGTTTAATGCCATTTACTTCCGTGTGTGTTACTGCCAGTTTAACACCATATATCTCTGTATGCGTTACTGCCAGTTTAACGCCATATAGTTCTGTGTGTGTTACTGCCAGTTTAACAGCATATAGTTCTGAGTGCATTACTGCCAGTTTAATGTAATTTACTTCTGTGTGTGTTACTGCCAGTTTAACTCCATTTACTTCAGTGTGTGGTACTCTCAGTTTAACACCATTTACTTCTGTGTGTGTTACTGTCAGTTTAACACCATATAGTTCTGTGTGGGTTACTGCCAATTTAACGCCATATAGTTCTGTGTGCGTTACTGCCAGTTTAACGCCATTTACTTCTGTGTGCATTACTGCCAGTTTAATGCCATATAGCTCTGTGTGCGTTACTGCCAGTTTAACGCCATATAGTTCTGTGTGTGTTACTGCCAGTTTAACGCCATATAGTTCTGAGTGTGTTACTGCCAGTTTAATGTCATTTACATTTGTGTGTGTTACTGCCAGTTTAACGCCATTTACTTCTGTGTGCGTTACTCCCAGTTTAACGCCATTTACTTCTGTGTGCATTACTGCCAGTTTAATGCCATATAGCTCTGTGTGCGTTACTGCCAGTTTAACGCCATATAGTTCTGAGTGTGTTACTGCCAGTTTAACACCATTTACTTCTGTGTGTGTTACTGCCAGTTTAACGCCATATAGTTCTGTGTGTCACAGTATGCTTGACGCATTATATTGCAGTATATTATAGTGTATCCCTGGAGTGTGTCTGTATAGTGTGAGTACTCAAATTAAAGTGCACCAAACAATACTTTACATAGATTAAAGTGCATCTACGTACAGGTTTCCACTTCTTATTTTCTACATTTGATAATAAGTACCGCCCCTCCCTCCCAATAATATCTGGGAGGACAACAAGGAGAGGTAAAAGCTCCCTTGGCACTGTTAGGGGGCCAGCAACAAATGTGTCCACAGGCAAAGGTGGACATGGTGGTCAGTCCCCAGGAAGGGCATCATTTCCTCAGTTTAGGGAGTTTGTCCGTGCTATCCAGCCACAGCATGCAGAGGCGGTGGTGGACTGGCTTACTAAACCTTTCTCATCCTCCTCATCCTCTGTCATGCAAGCAGAGACAGTTGTACAGTTCCCTGCAATTGCCAGAGTGGATAAACCTGCCTCCTTTTCCCCATCTATTCCTGCCATATCCCCAACATCAGCCATGGAGGAGTCAGCTGAGTTATTTGACCACAGCATCAGCCACTTGCACCTTGATGATGTCCAGCCATTACTAGATTCAGATGTTGGTTCTGAGGTTAAGAATGACAGGAACATGAGTCTAGAGAGAGGGGAGAACACTGGTAGACAAATTGGCATTCATGCTCCCCCAGCCACAGCGTATTACCAAGTTGTCTCCAGTGGAAATGATAATGATGAAGATGGAGGAGATGGAGATGGAGATGATGATGATGATGAGGTCACTGATGCGCCTTGGGTGCCAGATAGAGCAAAAAAGGGGGTCCTCATCCAGGTATCCATAGTGGTATATACTCACAATTCGCTCTGTTGAACCATTATGCGACACCGACCCCCTCGTACTTACGGTTAAACAGATGGTCACAAGAGGGGAGAGAGATCTGAGTACAAGGACAGTAAGAATTGGAGTCTTGGTTGTAGACTTAGATCATTACCGACCTGTAGTAGTTCCACGTTCACCGACTACGACACCAGTTTATTGAGTCGACTGAGGAGGTACCGACTACAACCCCTATACCGTCCTTATCTACCCCTTTTCCTCCGTCCAAATAGGTGAGACCGTTAACGTCCCTTGACATGTTGACAGAGACGAACGTACTGTCTCCTACTCCT
>BLSH010441030.1:379152-401308 GCA_018402905.1 Glandirana rugosa
CCACCCTGCTGCAATTCCTCCTCCTCCTCCTCCTCATCTTCCTCGTCCTCCTCATCCTCCAGAACTGTGCCCTGGCTTGAATATTTTGGACCTGGCCTATGCTGGTGCAGGAACCCACCCTCCGAGCCACTTGCGAATGACTGGCCTGATAACCGTGGAAATGACCCCTCTTCCTCCTCCTCATCCTCCTGTGCCACATCCTCTTCCATCATGGCCCGAAGTGTTTTTTCAAGGAGACATAGAAGTGGTATAGTAACGCTGAGAACAGCATCATCGGCACTGGCCATGTTGGTGGAGTACTCAAAACACCGCAATACGCTACACAGGTCTCGCATGGAGGCCCACTCGTTGGTGGTGAAGTGTTGCTGTTCCGCATAGCGACTGACCCGTGCGTGCTGCAGCTGAAACTCCACTATTCCCTGCTGCTGCTCACACAGTCTCTCCAGCATGTGCAAGGTGGAGTTCCACCTTGTAGGCACATCGCATATGAGGCGGTGAGCGGGAAGGCTCAAGTTCCGCTGCAGCGCAGACAGGCGAGCAGCAGCAGGGTGAGAACGCCGAAAGTGCGCACAGACGGCCCGCACTTTATGCAGCAGCTCTGACATATCCGGGTAGTTTTTTAGAAAATTCTGTACCACCAAATTCAGCACATGGGCCAGGCAAGGGATGTGCGTCAAACGGGCTCGGCCCAGAGCCGCTACGAGATTTCGGCCATTGTCGCACACCACCAGGCCGGGCTTGAGGCTCAGTGGCAACAACCACTCATTGGTCTGTTGTTCAATGCCCGTCCACAGCTCCTGCGCAGTGTGGGGTTTATCCCAAAACATATCAGTTTTAAAACAGCCTGCTGTCATTTCCCCCTGGATGTGCTGATGTTGGTGGTGAAGGTGTTACGATGACCGGATGAGGAGATGGTAGAGGAGGAGGAAGCGCAGTAGGAGGAGGATGCAACAGGAGGCAAAGAGAAATGCCCTGCAATCCTCGGTGGTGGAAGGACATGCGCCAAATTACTAGCCGGCTCAGGCCCACCCGCCACTACATTTGCCCAGTGTGCCGTTAGCAAGATATAGCGTCCCTGCCCGTGCTTACTGGTCCATGTATCAGTGGTTATGTGGACCTTGCCACTGATGGCATTGCACAGTGCACACCTGATCTTGTCCCCAACTTGTTTGTGCAGGGAAGGGATGGCTCGCCTGGAAAAGTAGTGGCGGCTGGGTACCACGTACTGTGGGACAGCCACCGCCATCAGGTTTTTGAAACTGTCCGTGTCCGCGAGACGGAATGACAGCATTTCAAAGGCCAGGAATTTTGAAATGCTGGCATTAGGGCCAGGGATCGCGGGTGGGTAGGGGGGTACTTCCTCTTTCTCTCCAGGGTTTGGGAGATGGACAGCTGTAAGCTTCCATGGGACCATGTGGAAATGCTTGGGGACGGTGGCGGACACGGTGGCGTTGCTGTCATATCGTCTGTTTGCTGGGTGGCAGGTGACGCTGTCACTGTAGAGGTGGAGGAAGAGGCCGAGGCAGCAGCAGAAGAGGAAGCAGGAGGAGGCCTTTCTTGGATTTTGAGGTAATTATTCCAATGCAGCTTGTGCCTTGAATTTAGGTGCCTGGTCATGGGGGTTGTGCTCAGGTTGAGAACATTTATTCCCCCGGCTCAGGCTATCATTGCACAGCTTGCAAACCACTCGTGTCTTGTCGTCAGCACATTGTCTGAAGAACTGCCACGCGGGGGAACGACTTTGAGCTTCCTTTGGTGTGCTAGGTCCCTGGGTGTGGTGGGTAGTAGCAGGCCTACTGTCTAGGGGACGCTCGCTCCGCTTTTGCAACCTGCTTCCTCTTTTGCTGTGCTGGTGCCTCTGTGCGACCACCACCTCTTCCTCCAAACTCCACACGTCACTCGCATGACCCTCATTCCATGTGGGGTCTAGGACCTCATGATCCTCCACATTATCTTCCACCCACCCTTCACCACTGCCCTCCTTGTCAGTCTGCACACTGAGGCAAGCTGCAGCCGTTGGCAGCTGTGTTTCGTCATCATCAGAAATGTGCTGCGCTGGTGTTTCCATGTCCTCATCCTGCAACAGAAGTGGTTGGGCATCGGTGCACTCAATGTCTTCCACTTCTGGGGCAGCGCTATGTGGATGGCCCATGGAAAGCACACCAGGAGAGTCATCAAAAAGCATAAGAGTCTCTTGCAGGACTTGGGGCTCAGACTGCTTGGCTAATTTACAAGGGGCTGAGGTGAAAGACAGATGGCCATGGGGTTCAGGTGCCAACTCTGAGCTTTCATCAAGCGACCGGGAGGGAGATAATGTGAAGGAACTGGAGGCATTGTCAACCACCCAATCTACTATCGCCTGTACTTGTTCTGGCCTCACCAATCGTTGAGGGGCATTCTGGCCTACCATATACCGGTGAAGGTTCTGTTGGCTACCTGAGGAAGGTGTTTCCCTTGTGCGTATAGCTGGCACACCTTGACCACGTCCTCTCCTTCCAACAGGAAGTTCACCAACACCACCAACACCAGCAACACCAGCATCAGCAGCAGCACCATGACCACGTCCCTTATTTGCTCTCCTCATTGGGCCCACAAATGTATTATGTAGCCCTATGTAAGTATTTATTAATACCAATTAATACCTTTTTTTTTAAAAACACCAACATAGTTGGACTTTTTATTTTGGTGCAAGAAATGCACTGCTCACACCAACAGCTGGAAGCTCTCCCTTTAGAACTAGGAGATGATTTTTCAACAATAATGTGTCACTTACAGCAACAGCTGGCCCTATAGGAGTAGGCAATGGTTTTGAAACAAGAATTTGTCCCTCTAAGCAACACCTGGGAACTCTCCCTTTTGAACTAGGAGATGATTTTTGAAAAATAATGTGTCACTTACAGCAACAGCTGGCCCTATAGGAGTAGGCAATGGTTATGGAACAAGAATCTGTCCCTCTAAGCAGAAACCTCTACCTAGTGCAGTCAGATCACTCAAAGCAGCAGTATGTGAAATCTCAGATTACTCCCACAATATGATCGTTGTGTACGATCCCACAATCTGATCGTTGTGTACGAACGTACGATCGTTTCTTTAGACAGAGTTTAATCTGCAATCTCCAACTCTAAGCAGCAGTATTTGAAATCTCAAATTCCCCCAACAATCTGATCGTTGAGCACGATCGTGGCGATCGTTGTTTTATGCAGAGTTTGAGTTGCTCAAAGCAGCGGTATTTGAAATCTCAAATTAGTCCAACAATCTGATCGTTGAGCACGATCGTAGCGATCATTGTTTTATGCAGTTTGATCTGCAACTCAAAGCAGCGGTATGTAAAATCTCTAATTTCTGCTATCTGTCCTCAGAGCAACAGCACAGACAGCAGTAGTAAAGTAATCTATCTCAGGATGCAGGATCAGATCTTAAAATGTCTCTAATCTCTCCCTCACGCTTTCAGCTTCCTTTCCCTACACTAACCCAAGGAGCATGTGACTGCAGCACTGTGACTCCAGCTTATAAAGAGGCTGGGTCACATGATGCACTGGCCAATCACAGCCATGCCATTAGTAGGCATGGCTGTGATGGCTTCTAAGGGCAAACCAGTGAAATGCTTGTTGATTGGCTGCCCTGCAGCTTCTCAACACGTGGAGTAAAATAGCAGAACCCCGGACCGAACCCGAACGATTTTTGAAATGTCCGGGTCCGTGCCTCGGACACCCGAAAGTTCGGTACGGACCCGAACGTTACAGTCCGGGTTTGCTCAACACTAACTACAGGCAATGAAAATGAAAATAGAAATAGCAATAAAAATAGGGGGACACATTATAAAATGGATACCCTCCAGTGCATGCTACAATAATACTAGACATCACTGACGAAGCAATTTAAGACTAGTTCTACGTTTAAACCATTTGGCATTAAAGTATTCAAAAATAAATCCAATTGGTTTCCTGCTTAGATAAACCCCATACTAAATTTGAACCCCTCCATTTAGGATGAACATGGTCAATACCACAAAACTGTAGTACTGACGGGTCCCTATTGTGTGTATTTCTAAAATGGAGTGACACATTGTGATCCTTAAAGCCATTTTTTATATTTTTAATGTGCTCAGAAATACGAATTCTTAGCAGACGTTTTGTGCGATCAACATACTATAATCCACACAGGCGCCATAACAGATACCTCCCACATGATGCCTTTTTGAAAATTACAAAGGTATTTAGTAAGAGGCATGGTGAGTTTTTTTTGAAGTTGTAATTTTTCGACATAATTTTTTGAAAAATGAATAAAAAAAATGTTTTTTTTCACAAAGTTGTCATTTTAACAAGTTATTTCTCACACACAGCATAGACATACTTAAAATTATACCCCAAAACACATTTTGCTACTGCTACTGAGTATGGAGATACCGTATGTGTGAGATTTTTGTCACAGCCTAGCTATACAGAGGGGCCCAAAAGACAAGGAGCCCCTTCAGGCATTCAAGGCGCATAAATTTCACATCCAATTTTTGGATTACCTATCACTTTTTTGGAGGCTCTGGAGCACCGGGACAGTAGACACTGTAACTGGTGTGGTGGTGATTAAGAACAATATGACTGTGTGGTGGTGATCAGGGACACTGTGCTTGGTGAGGCAGTGATTAGGGACACTGACTGGTGAGAGTATGTAAAAATTAATTATAATTCTTTTTACATATTTTTATTATTTATATATATAAAAAAAATCACTTTTTTATACATTTGAAAATAGGGGAAAAAAATTGCTCGCGCAAATGTGCTAAATGTGCAAAACTATACAAGAAACAGGGTTACTGCAGCTTATTGATTTACCATAGGAAACAGCTGGAGAAAGGAAAACTGCTCCCTTCTAGCGTATTTGAAAGTGCTAGTGTACTGTATATGTGAATCAATACATAAAGTGCAAATCTAAATAAATGAATAATGTAAATATACATGAAGTGCCGTGTGATACAAAAGAAGGGTGCTTATTAGAGTTGAGTGAACACCTGGACATTCGGGTTCGGAGGGTCCGAACAAACTTTGGAAAAAAGTCCGGGTTCGGCACCGAACGTTGCCCGAATGTTATCCCGGACCCCTGACCCCATTGAAGTCAATGGGGACCCGAACTTTTAGGCACAAAAATGGCTGTAACAAAGTCCTGGCAAATGCTAGAGGGCTGCAAAAGGAAGTAAAATGGGGGTAAGAGTAGGGCAAGTGCCCTACAAAAAAATGGGGATAGGGAAAATAAATTAAAATCAAATAAAAAAAATGGGAAGGGGGGGTGGATGTGGAGTAGGAGCCTAGAGGTTGACTAGGCCGTGACCATGGCAGTGTAGGTGGTAGTGGCGGTGGTCGAGGAGGAGGAGGAGGTAGCCAACACTGTATTTTTTTTTTGTTTGTTTATAATTGGGGTAGCCCCCAAAATATTGAGGCCTATTCAAAAAAACAAGTATACGAATGGCTGTATGAGTCCGGTCTAAATGTTTATTCTGCACAAGGTACAGACAAGTCTTGTGGGATCCATGCGTGATTCATTTTAATAAAGGTTAGCTTGTCCACGTTGGCTGTGGACAAACGGCTACGCTTGTCTGTGATAACGCCTCTTGCCGTGCTAAACACACGTTCAGACAATACACTGGCTGCAGGGCAGGCCAGCACCTCCAAGGCATAAATGGCAAGCTCAGGCCATGTGGCCAATTTGGAGACCCAGAAGTTGAATGGGGCAGACCCATCAGTCAGTACGTGTAGGCGTGTGCACACATACTCTTGCACCATGTTGCTGAAATGCTGCCTCCTGCTAAGACGTTGTCTATCGGCTGGTGGTGCTGTTTGTTGTGGCGGGCTGCTGACAAAGCTTTGCCACATTTCGGCCATGCTAACCCAGCCTTCTGAGGTGCTGGCGGTGGCACAGCTGCGTTGGTGGCTTCTTCCTCCTCCTCTGCCTTTGCCTTGTGCTTCCGCTGAGCCCCCGGTGTCATTTGGGAATGCCCTCAGCAGCGCCTCTACCAGTGTGCGCTTGTAGTCGCACATCTTCCTCTCACGCTCCAGTGAGGGAATTAAGGAAGGCACGTTGTCCTTGTAACGAGGATCCAGCAGGGTGGCCACCCAGTAATCAGAAGAAGTTACAATGTGGGCAACTCGGCTGTCGTTGCGCAGGCACTGCAGCATGTAGTCGGCCATGTGTGCCAGGCTGCCCAGAGGCAAAGACAAGCTGTCCTCTGTGGGAGGTATATCATCTGTGTCCTCTGTATCCCCCCAGCCACGCTCCAGCAATGCCCACGAGCTGCGTTGGGTGCCACCCTGCTGCAATTCCTCCTACTCCTCATCTTCCTCGTCCTCCTCCTCCTCCAGAACTGTGCCCTGGCTTGAATATTTTTGACCTGGCCTATGCTGGTGCAGGAACCCACCCTCTGAGCCACTTGCGAATGACTGGCCTGATAACCGTGGAAATGACCCCTCTTCCTCCTCCTCCTCCTCATCCTCCTGTGCCACATCCTCTTTCATCATGGCCCGAAGTGTTTTTTCAAGGAGACATAGAAGTGGTATAGTAACGCTGAGAACAGCTTCATCAGCACTGGCCATGTTGGTGGAGTACTCAAAACACCGCAATACGCTACACAGATCTCGCATGAAGGCCCACACGTTGGTGGTGAAGTGTTGCTGTTCCGCAGAGCGACTGACCCGTGCGTGCTGCAGCTGAAACTCCACTATTGCCTGCTGCTGCTCGCACAGTCTCTCCAGCATGTGCAAGGTGGAGTTCCACCTTGTGGGCACGTCGCATATAAGGCAGTGAGCAGGAAGGCCGAAGTTCCACTGCAGCGCAGACAGGCAAGCAGCAGCAGGGTGAGAACGCCGAAAGTGTGCACAGACGGCCGCACTTTATGCAGCAGCTCTGACATATCCGGGTAGTTTTTTAGAAAATTCTGTACCACCAAATTCAGCACATGCACCAGGCAAGGGATGTGCGTCAAAATGGCTCGGCCCAGAGCCGCTACGAGATTTCGGCCATTGTCGCACACCACCAGGCCGGGCTTGACGCTCAGTGGCAACAACCACTCATTGGTCTGTTGTTCAATGCCCGTCCACAGCTCCTGCACAGTGTGGGGTTTATCCCCCAAACATATCAGTTTTAAAACAGCCTGTTGTCGTTTCCCCCTGGATGTGCTGATGTTGGTGGTGAAGGTGTTACGCTGAGCGGATGAGTGGGTGGCCGAGGAGGAGGAAGCGCAGTAGGAGGAGGAGGAGGCAACAGGAGGCAAAGAGAAATGCCCTGCAATCCTCGGTGGTGGAAGGACATGCGCCAAATGGCTAGCCGGCTCAGGTCCAGCCGCCACTACATTTGCCCAGCGTGTAGTTAGCGAGATATAGCGTCCCTGCCCGTGCTTACTGGTCCATGTATCAGTGTTTATGTGGACCTTGCCACAGATGGCGTTGCGCAGTGCACACTTGATCTTGTCCCCGACTTGTTTGTGCAGGGAAGGGATGGCTCGCCTGGAAAAGTAGTGGCGGCTGGGTACCACGTACTGTGGGACAGCCACCGCCATCAGGTTTTTGAAACTGTCCGTGTCCACGAGACGGAATGACAGCATTTCAAAGGCCAGGAATTTTGAAATGCTGGCATTCAGGGCCAGAGATGGCGGGTGGGTAGGGGGGTACTTCCTCTTTCTCTCCAGTGTTTGGGAGATGGACAGCTGTAAGCTTCCATGGGATCATGTGGAAATGCTTGGGAACGGTGGCAGACATGGTGGCGTTGCTGTCATATCATCTGTTTGCTGGGTGGCAGGTGACACTGTCACTGTAGAGGTGGAGGAAGAGGCCGAGGCAGCAGCAGAAGAGGAAGCAGGAGGAGGCTGAGACCTTTCTTGGATTTTGAGGTAATTATTCCAATGCAGCTTGTGCCTTGAATTTAGATGCCTGGTCATGGGGGTTGTGCTCAGGTTGAGAACATTTATGCCCCGGCTCAGGCTATTATTGCACAGCTTTCAAACCACTCATGTCTTGTCGTCAGTACATTGTCTGTAGAACTGCCACGCGGGGGAACGCCTTTGAGCTGCCTTTGGTGTGCTAGATCCCTGGGTGCGGTGGGTAGTAGCAGGCCTACTGTCTAGGGGACGCTCGCTCCACTTTTGCAACGTAGCGATCGTTGTGTTATGCAGAGTTTGATCTGCAATCTGTCACTCAAAGCAGCAGTATGTGAAATCTCAAATTTCTGCAATCTGTCCCTCAGAGCAACAGCAGTAGTAATGTCAGGATGCAGGATCAGATGTTAAAATGTCTGAAATCTCTCCCTCACAAAAACGCCGACAGCTTCCTCTCCCTACACTAACCCAAGAGCATGTGACATGCAGCACTGTGACTCCAGCTTATAAAGAGGCTGAGTCACATGATGCACTGGCCAATCACAGCCATACCATTAGTAGGCATGGCTGTGATGGCTTCTAAGGGCAAACCAGTGAAACGCTTGTTGATTGGCTGCCCTTCAGCTATTCAACATGCGTGATCAACTACCAGAACCCGAACTTTTTTTGAAATGTCCGTGTTCGGGTCCGGGTCCCGGACACCAGAAAGTTCGGTACGGACCCGAACGTTACAGTCCGGGTTTGCTCAACACTAGTGCTTATGCATAAACTACTGTGAATTCCACAAATTATCAAAGCATCCAATGTGTGAATCCAAGTATGCTCCCAGTGAAAGATGTGCAAAGGGAGCACACTCACCTGCATGTATAGACCCCCCTAGGCATATACCTAATCAAGTCTAACAGACTTCTAGGTGACATGTCAAAGCCCAAGGTAATGGAGACTCCTTCACTGGATCCAGCTTATATCCAATGTTACAAACCAATGTTTGTTAAAAATCCATTAAAATCAAAAGGTAATAGACTCACAAGCAAGGTGCGTTGCCTAGGAACTGGGAATGATCTGCTGATATGCAATACAAGAGACGCTGCTGCTCCGCAATCAATAGAGAGTCAGCGTGCATTCCACTGGATGGAAGTGACCTGCTATGTGACCGTAAAGCTCGCCCCTATGTGTTTCAGGCGGCGTGTTCATGTCCACCTTTTCTGTCCCTATATACCATGTCTCACTGCTATATTGGCTCACGCCACCCGTGTGATAGGGATATCATATCATTAAGCTGAAACTATCAGCAGGTGATTCTAATAATATTATGTCTAGAAAGTTTATAAATTAACATAAGACTCAAATCCAAAGTTACAAAGATACATAAAAATATAAGAAAAAGGAAAAAAAAATGGTAAAAAATCCCTGAAAATAAAATTTGATATGATAAGTACTGAAGGTGGGTACCTATTTAGCCCCATCTTGTGGATGTTTGTGTAATTTGCATCCTATTACCAGAAACACCATCTAATATGTGTCAATATGGTATTGCTATTAAAATAAAAGTGAAATAAACAGGGGAAAGTATTCAAATATAATGAGAGTCTTGTGCATATGTATTATATGTATGGACATGTGTGTTGTCATATAACAAACCCTTTATGGAATTACATATTGACATATTGTGGGGAAAAAAAGGGGTATTGTTATTATTACAGAATATGTAAAACTTGCAAGAAAGCTATAAAAAATATTCTATAGAAAATAAAAAAATTATAAGAAAAATGGGGATTTTTCTAAACTCTACTCATTGGGTTCCTATACCCTGGTGTATCCCATAGGTGGTGTGCTTCAATACCCAGGGTATGGTGCCTATGATGTAATGTGACTAATAATCTACCAAGAAACAGTTAAGGTCAATATCAATATTTAATCCTTACGGGGTAGGGGTGTCTAATTTAAAAACCCATTGTGTTTCATTTTGTGAGACCACTCTTTTGACATTAGACCCCCTCCAGTGTTTTTGGATTTTGTATATTCCAAAAAAGAGAGAAGCATGGGATCTCTGTTGTGAAATTGCTGAAAATGCCTGGATATGCTATATTTTGGGTTTCCTTTATGGATATTGTTCATATATTCTTGCACTCTGATGCATAGTGCTCGGGTGGTCCTGCCCACATACTGGAGCCCGCAAGGACACTCCAGTTCATAGGGGACCCCCCGCACTATGCCCTTGCTGGTCCCACATGCCTGACATCTGCATTTGTAGAATCCTGTTTTATACAAAAATATAATAGTTTTACAAGGGGGGGGGGGGTCTGGTATATTTTTAACTAACTTGTTTCTTAGGCCAAAGGGCTTTTCTATATATGAATTTGGTACAGTGGGTAATATCTCTCTCAAGGTAGATTCTCTCATCAGTATGGGCCAATGTTTTTTAATTATAGCTTCTATCTTTTTATGTTGCCTACTGTATCCTGTGATAAATGCCAGATTGAAATTGGATACACTACCAGTAGGATTTTTTCTTTGATTTTCTAATAGTGTGTTCCTACTCACAGTCCATATGCCATGTTTAACTTTCTCTTGCTGTCTTTTATTATATCCTTTGGCTAAACATTTATTGGTAATTACATCTGCTTGGATATCATAATCTTCTGTGTGGGTACAGTTACATCTGATTCTGGTCAGTTGCCCTATCAGTATGTTGGTCACCCATGAGGGATGGTAGCTACTGTTTGTTGGAATATAACCATTTCTATCACTATTTTTAAAGAAAGTCCTGGTACTCAATTTTCCTATCCACTTAAAAATGTCCAGATCCTTAAAAAAGACCCTTTCCTGATGCCTAGTTTCAGTAAACTTGATCCCATACACATTATCATTGATATGTGTCATACATAGTTCTAAACTTTCAGGGTTACCCTCCCACACCACCAGGATATCATCAATATACCTTCTGTAGACCTTCAATTGTGGCCATCTCTTTCCATGTATGTCTTCTGATTCCCTCTTATTCAGGAAAATGTTGGCCACACTGGGAGCATATTTTGCTCCCATGGTGACCTCCTTAATCTGATTAAAAAACAGTTCATCATACCAGAAGTATGTGTTATTCATTGCCTTTTGTAGGTCCTCAATTATGAACTTTCCTTCTCAGACCTGACTGCCTTTTAAGTGCCCACTTTACAGCTGAAAGGCCATCCTCCTGTTTTATATTAGTGTAGAACGATTCGACATCAATCAACACCAATATGCTATTGTCAGAAATATTTTGTTCTCTTAATTGCCGTATGACATCTTTGCTGTCCTGTAAGTAGGATAGACTATTTTTAGCTAATGATTGTAAGTAGATGTCAATGTATTCTCCAATGCGAGTGTATAAAGAATTGATCCCACTAAGGATTGGCTGGCCTGGTGGTCTGTAAAGATCTTTATGAATTTTTGAGACTTGGCAGATAGTGAATATTTTTTGGGACTTTCAGTACCAAATACCTGGTCTCTTTTTTGTTTACAATTTTGTCTTTCTCCCCTCTTTTTATGAGTGCCACTAATTTTTTCTTATGATTTTTTAGTGGGGTCTCCCCTTAATTTTTTGTATGCATTAGTATCTCACAGAATATGTTTCATCTCTGTGTCATAATCCTTTTTGTTCATAATGACTACCCACCCTCTGTTACGCACCTGGTGGTGGAGTCTGCCTTATTCAGGAAGCAACCACTCTTACGGCCCTGGTTCGAGAACCCCTGATAGAGCAGACAGGGAGTTCAGGAGCACAGAGGGGCATGGGGGCTGGACTGGATCACTGGTGGTGGTGTGAAGGGTTCGGTAATAGCTTGTGCAGGTAGCAGAGTAGTGGTGCAGGCTGGGTCGGCAACTATCTGGCAATGCGGTACAGAACGTGCAGGCAGAAGAGTCCTCAGATGCAGGCAGGGTCGTCAATGGGTTGGCAGCAAAGGTACACAGGGAGCAGGCAGAAGAGTTGTCGTGGTCTAGCTGGGGGTCGGTGCAGGCAGAGATCAAACAAGGTCAAGGACAAGCCGAGTCACAGGGACACATACTCAGGTAACAGGTCACTCAGGAACACTCAAACGCCATAGAACGGACAGCACTGGTTGCAGGGTGCTGTCCACTTAAATGGGCCATTTGGCGACAATGCCAGCGCGCACTAACGCGCACAGGAGTGTGCACACTCTTCAGGCACACGTACAGCCTCAGGAGCTGGAAGCAGAGGTTTTCTGACACCCCCTTTGTCCACGGGGTGGACAACAATGTCCCTTCTTTTCTACAATGATCGTATGCCCCTTTCTATACTTTTCTTTTTGTTTGTCTTCTTGACTTGTATTTGCTTAATGTCATTTTCAACCATGCTTTTAAATACCTCTACATACTGATGTCCACTGGGTTTGGCGTTGAATACGGATTCATTTTTTAACCATTATGTTGGTATCCATCTCCATCCTCCTTTTGATCTTTCCTTAGAGGTTACTTTTTACCATTAACAAAATGGTTTTTAATATCTTCTCTCCTCCTTGGTTTCTTCTGTATTGATTCTGTTCTCTTGAGGCATTTCTAGGTTCTGGATAGGTCCTGTACGGCTCCCTCCATTCTCTCCATTTCCCCCCTGTTGTTCTTGTACTGTCACCAGAGCAGTTCAGTATTACTATAGTGACATTGTACTACACTGGGGGGTAATCAAGATTTTATTTTACACTGTGATTGCTTATTACAGTGATGATCACTGTAATAAACAATCGGTAAAAGACTGTGTTAAGATTTTATTTATGAAACCTTGTGTACCACTGTGATGCTGTCACAGCCTCAACATGGTAAAGGGCCACTGTGATTGCACCTGGTACCATGTGAACACTGTGACCAATCACAGAGCTCACACAGCAATAAACAATTAAAGCAAAGCATTGTTTACTACTGTTCATGTGCTCGCTGTGATTGGTACCAGGGACGCTCACAGTGGCCCAGTACAACCATCAGTGATCGTCTGTGTTTGGTACATGCTATAGAGTATTTCCATCCACATCAATGCGGCTCCCATTCGGGCATATATGTACTATGGTCAAATGGGAAGTGGTTAATTATGTGAAAAATAATTTCAGAATTTCACCATTGCTATATGTACACAATATTATTTTATGTGCTGTTTGTTCAGGGAAGAGTAATATGACTTATGTATTGTGCTATACAGTATAGTCTAAACCAGGGGTAGGCAACCTTTCAGAGATTGAGATCTATCTGGACAACATGGAGTAAAGCAAAGATCCCCGGAGGGTACTAGGTGGTGCCAAGCTTCCAACACATAGTGTGTCACAGTAGAGTCCTCTGCCCCTTTCACATCACCCCCCAGTAGTGTCCTCTGCCTCCTTCACATCACCCCACAGTAGTGTCCTCTGCCCCCTTCACATCACCCCACAGTAGTGTCCTCTGCCCCTTCACATCACCCCCACAGTAGTATTCTCTGCCCCTCTACCCCCCATAGCAGTGTCCTCTGTCCCCCTCACATGACCCTCCCACTGTAGTGTCTTCTGCCCCCATAGCAGTGTCCTGTGCCCCCTCCCCCAACAGTAGTGTCCTGTACCCCCAATTCAGTGTCCTCTGTTCCTTCACATCACCCCCCCCCCCACTGTAGTGTAGTGTCCTCTCTCCCCTTCCCCCAGTAGTGTCCTGTACCCCCCAAAATAGTGTCCTCTGCTCCTTTGCATCACCCATCACCCCCCCCCCACACACCTGCAGTATCCTCTGCTCCCCCCATAGCAGTGTCCTCTGCCCCCACAAATTGTTCTCTGCCATGCAGTGTTCATGACCCAACTGTTGGCTCCCCACGGTCGACTGCTTGCCAATTCCCCAATCTGAACATTATACAGGAACTGGGGTTTTAACATGACATACAGTAATTACAAACCATACAATTTTAAATAGAAATAAAGTAAGCTTAGTAGTAAGAGCTTAAAATCAATACATAGATTCAAACAGAAACACATAATGAAATTTACTACAACTGGAGCACACAGAATCTGGTGCAGCTGTGCATAATAATCAGCTTAGAGGGTTTATTGTCAAAGCTTAACTGAACAAGTTTAAGTTAGTAGCTGAAAAAAATGAAGTGGTTATAATATAAAGGCAGCTGCCCCTTTAAGTGTCAGAATAGCACTTTAAGAACAGAATTAAAATAATAGAAGGCACTAGCATATGTGACAAAACAGCTTAAATTACCATATACCATGTGCACAATATGTGCAAAATAATGAATCATCCATGCATTAGAAGCTACATAAATAATAAATATATACAGTGTGTCCATAAAGTCAATATGTGAATCCAATCACCGTGTTCACAAGCAGGTATAATATAGTGCTCAAATTCTTCTTCCAGATCATTAAAGTGCTCCACCACATACTAGTAAATCCTGCACTCACCAGACCAATCAGGTCAAACAGCAGCAAGCATTATAACTTAGTACCAGCCATCAAAACAAATACATCAGCTCTTCTCCTGGTGGGTCCCGGTATTACTCATGTATCAGACATGGTGAATAAAGAATCCAAAAAGATGGGAAGTATATAGTGTAATAATGTTTATTTATTCAAAAACTATTAAAAACATATATATAAATATGCACTCAGATATAATGTGTTAAAGGAAAAGCATCAACATAAACAGCTCTCCCAGGCAAGAGGATATTGCGCCGCCACTCGCATGCGCAGGAGCTGGTGTGTGTTTCACAGAGCTGGAAACGAACCAAGCGAAGGACCCAAAAGTGACATTGACCTCTCATGCCTCTATGCATTTCACGCAGCTGCACGTCTTCAGGGGATTCTTTATTCTCCATATCTGATACATGAATATGGTGGTCCCACCAGGGGAGCAGGAGCCTTTGACGAAGCCGGAGGTTTTTGTTTTTTTTTCAGGTCCGGCAGTGTGACAGGCAGCATGATTAATGATGGATCTATACCTGGGGACATATCTTTTTATTTTTTTAATAAAGGACTAAAAAACTGGTGTTGTGTCTTTACTCACTTTTTACACTTTGTTGGTGAATGGGTAGGGATACTATGCACGCCATACTCATTCACATGGGGAGGCAGGATCTGGGGGCCCCTTTGTTAAAGGGGGCTTCCAGATTACGATAATCCCTCCACCCACAGACCCCCACAACCACTGCCCAGGGTTATGGGGAAAAGGCCCTTGTCCCCATCAACATGGGGACAAGGTGCTCTGGGGTGGGGGCAATGCCCCCCACCCCAAAGCACCCCCCCATGTTGAGGGCATGTGGCCTAGTATGTGGCCACTTGCTCACCCCCCCCCCTTCTTGGCCTGCTGGTCTGAATGCTCGAATAAGGGTCTGGTATGGATTTTGGGGGGGAACCCACACTGTTTTTTTTCTGCATTTTTCATTGCCAGCATTCTTTTGTTTACATTTAAGCTGTCAGTGTGAAAGCCCACTGACAGCTGATGAGTCATTGGTTGTTAAGGACACAATGGCTGGTTTCCTGGCCTGCTCCTTAACAACCAGCTATTCTTCACACAGAATTCAAATCGGTCAATCATTTTTTGACCGATCCGAATTCGAATTCTTCTGAAAATTTGGAATGCATTCGAAGATTAATAAACAAAACTAAATTAAACAAAAATTAAATTAAGCTATACAAATTTCGAAATGAAACAATGAAATGAAATAAGTAACAAAACAAAGCAAAAAAATGTTTCCATTCTGCACATGTCTATCAAGGACGGCATCAGTGACTCTGTATTGTGCCATTACATAAATTGTATGTGTTATCATCATACAGCGGCAGCAACCCAATATGACTGATTTGCACTAAAAGAAAAAGTCTTTATTTGGCAGTTGTTTTTAAAGGCAACAATTATTTTTTGAGTAGCAGTGATAGACCATAATTTGGAAACAGAAAATAGCACAGACAATAAGGCCCCTTTCACACGGGCTTTCCGATCCAATCTACCTGTCAGTTTTTCAGGCGAACCTGATCAGACACTCAATTCATCCCTATCGGGCAGCGGATACCAGTGGAGACATATCCGCTGACATCCGCCGCTATCCAATCTGATCCTGTCCATAGATCCCGTTGAAACCCTATTTTCCATCCATCTGGTGGATCGGATCAGATGAAAATGGACAGGCGGTCCATTTTCTTCCGATCTCCCCATAGAGGAGAGCGGGGCTCTGACAGGTCTGTCTCAGCACAGTGAGCGGAGATGGACCTGTCATCCGCTTGCTCAGCAGTGATCAGTGGAGCGGTTCCCCGCTGAGCAAAGCAGAGGCAGAGGACCCTAAGGCTACTTTCACACTGAAGCGTTTTACAGACGCTATTTAGCTAAAGATAGCGTCTGTAAAGCGCCTCAAAAATCCCCCCCAATCCACCCCAATGTGAAAGCCCTGAATGCTTTCACACTGGGACGGTGCCCTTGCGGGACATTACAAAAAGTCCTGCAAGCAGCATCTTTGGGGCGCCCCTGCCATTGAAATGAATGGCAAGCACTTCCGGAGCTGAGCACCAGCACTTTTAACCCCTTTTTAACCCCTTGTGGGGGGTTAAAAGCACGGCGCTCCCGCCCGCATAGCGGAGCCATATCGCTGGTTTTACCGCGACTGTGGCTGCCGCTCAGTGTGAAAGTAGCCTTAAGCTAAAATCTTTTGCAAAGTATATACTTTAAAAAATAGCTCACTGTCAACTTCATACACTTTCCCAAACAGTGTCAAAACCAGTCACATAGCATAGTGTGATTTTTTTTTTCAGTGCCACACTGTATATTGTGGTATTGTGTACAAATTTTAACAAAAGACCTACCCATAAACACCTTGAAATCACAAAGCCACATTCCAGAGATGAGGCAGTTGTTCACGAGACAAACTAAACAAAATAACAGTGCCATGTTTTAGAGACAACAGCCAACAAATGTATAGCACAGTGGCTGGACAATATGTAAACAGTTTGATGGGGCTAGAGATGAACAATTTCTAGAAATTCTGAAAATCCCTATTGTTTTTTAACCACTTCAGCCCTGGAATATTTTACCCCCTTAATGACCAGGCCCATTTTTGCGATATGGCACTGCGTTACTTTAACTGACAACTGTGCAGTTGTGCGACACTGTACCCACATAAAATTGATGTTTTTTCCCACAAATAGCTCTTTCTTTTGGTGGTATTTGATCACTGATGTTTTGACAATTTTGAAAAAACACAATATGTTTTACTTTCTGCTATAAAACACATCCAATTAAAAAAATGTAAAAAATCTAATTTCTTCATAAATTTGGACCAATATGTATTCTGCTCCATATTTTTGTTAAAAAAATCCCAATAAGCGTATATTGATTGGTTTGCACACAAGTTATAGCGTCTATAAACTATGGGATAGATTTATGGCATTTTTATTTATTTATTTATTTTTTTACTAGTAATGTTGGTGATCAGTGATTTTTAACGGGACTGTGACATTGCAGCAGACAGATCAGAGACCTAACTGACACTTTTGACATTTTTTTGAGAACCAGTGTCATTATTACAGTAATCAGTGCTAAACATATGCACTGTTACTGTGCTAATTACACTGGCAGGGAAGAGGTTAACACCAGGGGTGATTAAAGAGTTAAGTGTGTCCCTAGTAGGTGCTTTCTTACTGTGTGGGATATGGACTCACTGTATGAACAGAGAGATCTGTGTTCCTGCTTAGCAAAAATGCAAGACCTCTCAGTTCATACCTGACAGGACAGCGATCTGCCTTGTTTTCATCTGCAGACCACCATCCTGTCTCTCTGGAGAGCGATAGCAGGTGGCCGGCAGACATCACGTCTGCCAGACCCACTGATTGGCTCCCCCTGTGGCCAATCAGCATACACAGTTGGGTGGAAGATGGATATGGAGTGTTGAGGAGGCTGTCGTGGTCCTTGAGGGTGCCTCCTAGTCTGGGGGGTGACCTCATGCCTAGGGCTCAGGTGCTAGAAGATGCCACCTAAAACACTTGGTGGAAACCCTGGAGGCATGGGAGCAAGGAGAGAGAAAGGACAGTGGGAGCAGGTCAGCACATCTGGGGAATCTCCTGAGAGTCAGCCGGGTGGGCTGGTTAGTGGCAGTCTAGAGAACTGTTAGCTTATGAAAGGGGCATCTGCAGCCAGGTGGGTTGGCAGTGCCTGAAGACGATGGGCTGGGATCAGTAGCCACAGGAGGAATGTAAGCTGGACACTCAACTTTTACTACACAACCAACGGGCCTCAGGTTCCTGCCTATAATGGACTATTGCTTCAATCTGACTGAGTGATTGTCAGACATTCACAGTGTACCAGCTGGGTTCTGCAAGCGAGTGCTGGAGGAAGAAGATGAGCTGTATATAGAGACTGTATATAGGTAGAGTTGTCCATGAAGTTTGTTCAGAAGTCAAGTTGGCATCCCATAATCTCCCATCCCTATCCAAGTTATTATCCCTCAATAAACAAAAAAAAAAACAAAGTCACAGACTGTTCTCTGACACTAGAGTGCCTGTAGAAATTCAGTGTGCCTGGCTGTGCAGGGTGGGGAATCCCATACTTAAGGGGGTGCATAACATTTGGGGGCTTCATCTGGGATATTACCCATGGCAACCTGCACAGTCATTGCTCCTAGCAACCAGAGATTCATTGAGCCAGAGGACTGTGCTTTGCTTCAGGACCACTTTGAGGGTTAAAACTGGGGAGACTGATTTGTGTGCTCTGCCTGTTTGTGACTGTGTGCTTAAGTCAATTGCCACCAGTGGGAGCAGCTGTCGAGTCAGTGCTGCACCACATACCCAGTTGCCCCAACTGCAGCTGGGACGGACACTTGTGTTAAACCTGCTATTCAATGGGAACTGTGTTATGTGCTGTCACCCATGGCAACCTCCATAGGTGATCGTGCCCACGGATTACAAAATATTGAGTGGTCTGCTTAAACCTGGAAAAAGTGACTATATGCTGCAATGTCCTGCTGAGAACAGTAACACGTGTAACAAAATGTCTGCTATTGCCCATGGTGATTGGGGTAAGCCAGCAGGTGTCTGCAGGAGGGGGTCTATCAGTTGACCAACCACAGCTGATATAAGGAACTGTCCTAACCCTGCTAACTACAGTGTGATGTGTGTTAGAGAATGTGCTGTTGCTCCTGGCAACCATAGTAAATGCTTTCTACCACCTGCTCCCAGTTGCTAAGGCACAATCGGTGCTGAGTGGCATATCCTGACAAGTTCTGCAAGTGACAGTATGTGCATCTCAATCATCAGTGTACTGCCTTGTGCCTGCAAATTTCAGTACAGCTAAGAAGAGGTTACAACAGAGCGCGCAGGAACAGGCCTGGTTATCAAAGCTGCAGGTGCCAGCCAGTCTGGAAGTTTGGGGGTGGAGCCACATTACAGAGGAGACCCAGCATGCCCTGCTTGGAGAGAGAGAGAGAGAGGAGCAAGATGGTGGACAGTGTGTACCCAGAGCTAACCTGGTTGCCTGACATGCAGGAGGTGACATTGGTGGACACCGGTTTCCAGTTGGAGCATCGAGGGGGATTCACCCTCAGGATGATTGAGGAGATAGAGAGGCTGCGTCTACTGTGTCCTGGCTACAGGAGACCGACCGCAGCGGTCAGTGCCTGGATCCAGTGTAGGCACTATGAGGAGCTGCTCACCAAGCTGATGCTGAGAAATCAGGAGCTGCTCAACTACAGCATGGATCTTCTGTCAGGTCTCTGCACAGAACAGCTGCAGAAAGTCCCAGAAGGCTGGAGTGGACCTTGAAGTGACTGCTAAAGGCAGAATTACCCCTATGTCTCCCCAAACATCAGGGACATCATTGAGGACTTGCAGGGAGAGTGGGAGGATGACATGGTGTGGGAGTACATGCATGTCCCCAAACCCTTGCGGGCACCACATTATGAACAAGCTTGGACCTGGAAGAGCCATCTACAAAGATAGGTTATAACCCCCTGCTGACAGAATGTACAGATAGATAGTAAGTTTAGTGATAGGAATGTGCTTCTTGTTCTGTTTGCAGGTATCCTTGTGGCTGACTGTCCCCCCTGCTTTGTGATGGACTCTGCATTTTTCCAGGTTGCTGGGAGGGCTTCCCACGAGGGGGAGGTGCTCTAGCTGATGTACATACTTTATAAAATGCCTGTTATGTTAGGGATCTGTAGCTAGGATGTACATATGTTGTTCATATGTGATGTACAAATGGTTTATTGAAAAGAAAATGTCTATTTTCGATACTGATAATTATTTGTACATAGCCCTTCCAAGTTGTTTCCCTTTTCCACTCCTTTTTTTTATGGGATGCTCCATTTTTCTCCTGGGCTCATGAGTGTGTGTATTTTTGTTTGTTAGTATTAACAGTATTGTTAGGAGGGGCTGTAATGCATATTTATGAGGCCTCAACCAATCCCCAGCTTTGAGCAGAGCTTACCTCATAAATAGACATGAGCCATGCCAGCAGGGCAGTCAGGTAGAACATGGAGATGAAGTGCTGAGGAGGCTGTTGGTGGCCATTGAGGGTGCCCCCTAGTCTGGGGGGGGATCTTGGGCCTGGGGCTCAGGTGCTGGAAGATTCCCCCTAATTCCTGAATTTGATGTCTTCACCTGA
Organism: Glandirana rugosa; assembly: GCA_018402905.1. Lineage (NCBI taxonomy): Eukaryota > Metazoa > Chordata > Amphibia > Anura > Ranidae > Glandirana > Glandirana rugosa. The sequence continues at coordinate 399,608 of BLSH010441030.1, forward strand.
GAGAACTTGCAATAATTTAAGATCTTAAGGTCTTCATGTTATATAGTTTGAATACCATGCCATAGATATATTATTTATATATTATATATAAATATATATATATATATATATTATTTATTATTGTAAAAGAACATATTCCACACTTCTGTTTTTTTTACGCTTGGAAAAAATAAAAAAAAACTTTTCTTTCCCAAATGTTTCCAGTTTTTTTCCAGGCCTTCCCATATCCCATGTAAGAGGCCAAGAACTGTCAATTTGATGTCATTGTCAACTCAGCAGGGTCTAGCTCCCACAAGCAACCCCACCGCTTTTCAAAGAACCTTAATTCAGACAGTAGAATTCCATTTCAGAGTGATTGAGTAGGCATATTACATCTAGAAATAGAAAATGAGTGTCTTGATTCAGAGACTAATGAGGCCAAAATTTTACTGGTTACGCATGACAGTCTGCATATATTTGTTAGACTGAGAAGGGAAAAAATTTCAGTTCAGCACCACGGCTATTAAGCATTTGTCACATATCTGGTAGAGGCTGAGCTGACCAGAGGAATTCCCTTAACCTGTTATTCAATACTTCTGAAATTGGTGAAAGGGTGTAGCAGGACAGAGAGTGGCATGCGTGCCTGTGTTAGGTCCTGGAGCAGTGGGTGGTCTGCCGAAAGTCTGGATGCTGCTGAGATGCTGTGGATGTTCATACTGGAGCTTACGCAGAATGAGGGCACACAGGTAGAAGGCAGGAACACTTATGTGCATGGAAAAGCTGTGCTCAAAATGAGTCAGAGTCAGCAAAAACCGAGGAGTAGAGGTATTAAATTGTAAGACAGGAGCAGGGTCAGGAATCAGGCTGGGGTCAATATCAGTAATCCTCCTTAAATTCACTAAGCAATAAAAGGGCCTCCAGGTCCCAAAAGCCAGTGCCAGATGTGCACGCTAATTTCTTGACTATGTACTATGTTTATAGATCGGGATAAGAGGTTCCCAGCCACTACCCCAAAAGTTGATTAAAGAGTTGGACTATCACGATACCATTTATGAGTATAGCATACAACAACAGATTAAAAAAATATATCACAAGTTTATTTGGTACATTCAATTAAAACATGAGGATGTTAGACAAACATAGGTCATAAAAGACTAGTTACACCACTCTGTGATGCACCCCATATAGAGGGGAGGGGAAGATCAGGTGGTGACCGGACTTTAGATATCTTAAAACCTCTACATGTTCCAGGGGTTACCGCTTCATCAGGAGGGATATCTCATAATTGTGAACATACATAATGTAATAATGTTACGCAGTATATACAATGGAGAGATATATTAACATGACTTGGATTACCCACATATCGAGTCAAAACTAGGTGTGAGCTAGGCACGCCTATATGCCCCTTATCGGCAGAAGTGGGGTGGTAAGCATGGAGGTAATTACAATAAGTTCCAATACTAAAGGGATGGTTAGAATACAGTTACCAGGTGTATGTATGACTGGGTGGGGAAAGGAAAGGGGGGAGGGGAAAGGAAGGGGGGAGAGGGGTGGAGAGGAGGGGGAAATAAGAAGAAAGAGAAAGAGAAAGAAAAGGAAAAAGGGATAGGAAAGGGAGCAAACAGCAAGGAAAAAAAGAAGAGGAACTGGGAAAAGATGGGAAAAGGGGAAGGACAAGGGGGGAAAGAGGAGGGAAAGAGGGAAAAGAAAAGGAATGAG
>BLSH010441030.1:401318-416979 GCA_018402905.1 Glandirana rugosa
AAAGGAGGAGGAGAGGCGGGGAGAGGGGGGTAGGAAAGGGGAGGGGGGAAAAAAGGGGGGAGGGGAAAGGATGGGGGGAGAGGGGCGGAGAGGAGGAGGAAATAAGAAGAAAGAGAAAGAAAAGGAAAAAGGGATAGGAAAGGGAGCAAACAGCAAGGAAAAAAAGAAGAGGAACGGGGAAAAGATGGGAAAAGGGGAAGGACAAGGGGGGAAAGAGGAGGGAAAGAGGGAAAAGAAAAGGAATGAGAGAAGGGAGAGGGAAAGGAAAGTGGGGGGGGAAAGGGAAAGAAGGAAGGGAAGGGAAAATGGAGGGGGGGGGGGGACAGGTCAGCCACAAAGAGTGTGGGGGGTCCTTGGAAGTGAGGAAAGAAGCACCCAGGGTTAACATCAGTGAAAAAAAAATTGGATGAGGAAATCAAGATCTTCTTGGATCACATGCTTAATCTGCTTAAACGCAAGTCTCATTTATATTGGCATCTAAAATATTTTAAACAATATATCACAGAAGAGATATGCCCTATGGGCCTACGAATTCAAGTATTTCCCACAATCAAAGAATCTTACCCTACCCTTAAATCCTTATGGGAAAAGGCCCTGACTCAGTGCAGCATGGATCTAATGAGGATCTTGATTTCCCAATATACATCCGATCTAGTTGCATTAGAGAGTGATATTGATAAACTTAATACTCAAAACTCACATCTTTCTGAGATCCTCGCATTTGCCTCCAAGTGGGGGGAAATACGGGATTCTGTTGAAACTCTTAACCACTTCAGCCCCGGAAAGATTTCCCACTTTAGGACCAGAGCACTTTTTGTGATTCGGCACTGCGTTGCTTTAACGGACAATTGCGCGATCGTGCAACGTTGTACCCAAAATAAATTTTCATCCTTTTTTTCCCACAAATAGAGCTTTCTTTTGGTGGTATTTAATTTCCCTCTGTGTCATTTATGATCACCGCTATAAACAAAAGAAAAGCGACAATTTTGCAAAAAAAACAAACAAATGTCTTACTTTTTGCTAAAATATCAATCCAAAAAAAACAAATATAAAAAAAACATTCTTCCTCATATTTTTTAAAAAATATATAAAAAAACATTCTTCCTCATATTTTTGGTAAAAAAAATCGCAAGCGCCGTTTATTGATTGGTTTGCGCAAAAGTTGTCACGTTTACGGATGATGAGAATTAATTTCTGGGGTTTTTATTTTTTTTATTTTTTTACTAGTAATGTCGGCGATCTGCGATTTTTAGCGGTACTGCAATATTGCGGCGGACCTGTCGGACCATTTTGACACTTTTTTAGGACCATTGGCATTTATACAGCGATCAGTGCTATAAAAATGCACTAATTACTGTGTAAATGCCATTGGCAGTGAAGGGGTTAACCTGGAGGGGGCGCTCTAAGGGTTAACTGTGTTCCCTGGGCATGTTATAACTGTGTGTGGGCTGGCCTGGCTGGGGGAAGGGAGTGATCACGGCTTCCATATACAGGAAGCCTGTTACCACAGCCCTTCCCCCTCTAACAGAACGGAGATCCATGTTTAGTTACACGGACCTCCGTTCTTTCACTGCGGGGGGGCATTGCGCGTAGTCTGCGGCAATTGAGTCCGTTCTACCTGCTCCCTGCCCCCCCAACACAGTGAGCACGCGAGTGCGCCTCTGGAGGCGCATGCACACTCACAGTGAGGGATATCGCAGCCGCCATCATATCACGGCGGTTTGCGATATCGAGCCACTTTGTCGCTGTCAGACTGCGGTCGGCAAGTGGTTAATAGAGACATTATTTAAAAAAAAAAACTAAATTTATGAAAGATAAGCTGGCTTTCGCTGAAGGCTTTGCTTATAAATGAACCGGTGGTCAGGCGGGGCGGAGGGGGCCCCTGTGGGGAGCCACGTCCTCCCCACGGGCACCCCCCTGACCCGTCTGAATCGGAATCCTCTATGTTGTCTACATTTTCCCGACAGATAGGATCACGACTTACGGGCCCCCCACCGCCGAACTCTACACGGAAACGATCTAGATTCAGCAGTGGGTCATACCCAGCTGCACCTAAAATGGGCCAAAAAATGTTGACTAAGCATACTGTTGCACATGCACAAACAATGCCCCCCACTGATAATGTCACCCCCCCATTCCTGCACAATGTGATTTCCAAAATCTTGGGATCTCCTCTATTGAACACAAAAAAACATAGAACAGACTCAGACTCCACTTATCCAGCACCAACTGAAGTTCATAAACAAGGTAAACTGGACACGTTCGTACACAAACCCACACCCCAACAACCTCCTAACACCCCATTACCGTTATCTCAAGCTTCCACAAGCACAGCCTCTGGTTTTCAGAATTGACAGTTATATATTGTCAAACTGACACTCTTCACCTTTTCAAAGTCACTGTCCTTCAGCTGAGTTTGGGCTTTTGCCCTCTGGACCCTCTGCAGGTAACCAAGACTATTAAGGATTTATATCTATTTAACATTCTGCTATATCTTTGATAAAGATCAACAAAACAACAACCTTAAGCGCAAGCTCACGGAGTGCACGAGACACTTCACTATGGAGGAGTTTCGTGCCCTCAGGGACCTCATGCTCCTATATGATGAGAGTTCTGGGAATGGGGCTGTGGACCCGGTCCCGGAGGCACCCTCGGAGCACGGCTTGCTGCTGCTCCTGTGGTTGCGCCGGTAGCCCGGCCGCGCCCCCTCCCTCTCTCTCACCCACCAGTTTAAAACCAAATCGAGTAAATTTCCAAACCTAATGACCTGCCCGGCCATCTGGGCCTTCCTGCAACAGGCGATCAGGGATTTGAAGTGCCAACGATGGGAACAATTTACGCCCAATCTTACAGACCAGCAATCACATGCCATTAAAACATTACAAACCCATAAAGACATAGTCATCAAACCCTCAGACAGGGGTGGTAATATTGTGATAATGACCCACGATCAATATCGATCTATGTGTAGAGATGTTCTAAACAATTCTAACTGGTATCAACCGATCTCACAGGTAACCACTGTACATTTTATCCAGGGATTTCGGGAGCTGTGCACCCGAGCTTTTTGGGATGGCCTGATAGACCAGGATACACTCCAGTACCTTACAATTAAGCACCCTCGCACCCCAACATTTTATACACTGCCTAAAATGCCTAAAAACCTATTAAACCCTCCAGGCAGACCAATTGTCTCAGGCATTGGATCTTTAACAGACAATGCCAGTAAATTAGTTGGTAGCTTTTTGATGCTGCATGTCTTGCAACTACCGTCATACATACGCAACACAACAGACTTATTTAAACACATTGAGAGGATTCAGGTCCCTCGGGACTCCCTCCTCGTGGCGGTGGATATAGAGGCATTGTACTCCAGTATACCCCACGAGTTGGGAATCTCAATGGCTGAATCCTTCTTAATGGAACAGGACCATATCACCTGGCCCCTAAATAAGGGGCCTATATACTACCCCATGGCCTCGTCACTCAGATACGGTCTAGATTGTTACACCTTACTTACACCTTACTCAGCCCACCAAGGCCAAATAAGACATATTCTTTCCCAACACTGGCACTTACTAACAGAACATCATGTCCTGAACAAATATGTCCAATCCTCTCCGGAACTGGTGTTCAGACGGGCCAAATCCCTTCAAGATCGTTTGACTACCAGTCACTATCGCAAATTGACTACTATTGGCCGTCATATCGGCCTATACCATAACTTTAACCCCCATGCAGTGCAATTTTTTGTGCTGGAGGTGGTGCCTCCTGATTCCAGGGGGGGGTGACCGTGACAGGACCCTCCAACAGTGTGAAACGCTTTGGATTGAGCACCTGGGTGCGGTTGTCCCCCCTGGGCTCAATGAGGTCAACTCATACAAACCTTTTCTCTAATTATTCACTTAGCATCACTTGCTGGTGGTAATGATTTGCTCATCTTCTCCTGTCCGTTCTGGATTATGTATTATGCGTCTAGGCACTGTCCCCTGTGATAATCCAGGAACAATGCCTCTTTACACTGCCGATTGTTCCTGGGCCTTTCCGGATTATGTATTATGTGCCAGGGCATCGCCCCGGTGATGTTGCCACCGGCCTGTCCCAATTCTTCCTGAATGCCAAAATATGCGTCCTATGATTGCTATGTCTTATCCCGTACGATGATTGCGCTAGGACTCCTTTTTTCTCCTCCTCCTTTTTCAAGTTATAAAATGTCCAGATTAATATATACTAGGACTTTATTAGACTGTGATCCTGTATTGCACAATTTATTTAATGTTATATTTATTGTTGATATCCCATGATTACATAGCAGATCTACTTGCTGTATTATTACAGATTTGCGAGTCCAATGTGTCTGTTTTAACACCAGGGGGCGCTGGCGTGCATTGGATCCCCTCGGCAGAAGTGCTGTGCCCCTGGAGGGTTGCCTTGTCTGCACTCAGCGTGACAGGCCCGCTCTTGCATGGCCTCAGTCTTGGGCTGTCTCACCTTTTGGACTGGTCCACGAGTAGTGCGCGCGCGCAACTATCCCCTGCGCATGCGCACTACAAGACACCGGACCGAGTGACGTCACGCGCGGCCAATGGCCTGCGTGTGCGCCGCTCGGTTAGGTATGTAAGCAGGATGCCCCTGCTTTTTAGCAGCATGGAGAGGATCCCAGGGATGCGAGACACCGGACGCTTTGTTGGTGAGTGGCTACATGTTATGGATCAGTGGCTGCTGGGACTGCATGGCGGTCATTACTGGCCCCTAGTTTATGCGTCCATAGAAAAGCCATGACCACCTACCGTATAAGATGCACCTGACCATAAGACACATCTAGGTTTTAGAGGAAGAAAACAAGAAAAAAATATTCTGAACCAAATGGTGTACTAATATTTACCAGTGCAACCATATACCAGATCCATGGAATACAGCATATACCAGATCCATGAAATACAGCAAATATCAGATCCATGAAATACAGCATATACCAGATCCATGAAATACAGCACATACCAGATCCATGAAATACAGCATATACCAGATCCATGAAATACAGCATATACCAGATCAATGAAATACAGCATGTACCAGATCCATGAAATATAACACATACCAGATCCATGAAATAAAGCACATACCAGATTCATGAAATACAGCATATACCAGATCCATGAAACACAGCACATACCAGATCCATGAAACACAGCACATACCAGATCCATGAAATACAGCACATACCAGTGTCCATGAAATACAGCACATACCAGATCCATGAAATACAGCACATACCAGATCCATGAAATACAGTCATATACTGTACCAGTCCTATGAAATGCAGCCATATACCAGTCCCATGAAATACAACACATACCAGTGTCCATGAACTACAGCACATACCAGATCCATGAAATACAGCCATATACCAGATCCATGAAATACAGCACATACCAGATCCATGAAATACAGCCATATACCAGTCCTATGAAATGCAGCCATATACCAGTCCTATGAAATGCAGCACATACCAGAGACCATAAAATACAGCCATACTTGTGTCCATGAAATGCAGTCTGACAGAGCTTAGAGGGAGATTCATATCTCCCGCCACGGCCATGCTGTGATGATGTCATCACACTGCGCCTAGTGGAGCTCCACTCTGCAGCCAGATCCCATTCAGATAGAAGACAGAGCAGCTCCAGCCGCCTCAGCACTTCATTTGGCCACTGGGGCTGCTCTGTCTTCTCACTGTGTGAGATCAGAGCAGCGCTCTATGGTGTCCGGGAGCCTGCAGTGTAATGTGGGCTTCCGGCGGTGACGAGGGGGGGGGGGATTTTTTTCAGGTATTCGCACCATAAGACGCAGGGAGACTTTCCCCCACTTCTTTTTTTATGGTGCGAAAAATACGGTATATTTGCTATATTATATTATTACCACCTTGTTGTTTTGACATATATATTTTATATTTTTTAAATCTCAGGCCTTTCTTACTAGCCCGGCTTCCAGGCTCAGGGCCCCCCAGGTGCATCTTCCATAGCATTGTAACAAGCTATTGGTGCCACCACTCAGACCGGTGCTCATCCCCTGGGATCAGTACACAATTTAACCAGGTATTTTCTGGAAAGTGTCTACTTTACTGATGTTAACCCTGGGTGTTTCTTTCCTCACGTCCAAGGACCCCCCCCCCCCACACTCTTTGTGGCTGGCCTGTTTTTTTCTGCCCTTCCCCCCCTACGCCCCCCCTCAATTTTTCCCTTTCCTTCCTTCTTTCCCTTCCCCCCCCTTTACTTTCCCACTCCCTTCTCTCATTCCTTTTCTTTTCCCTCTTTCCCTCCTCTTTCCCCCCTTGTCCTTCCCCTTTTCCCATCTTTTCCCTGTTCCTCTTCTTTCTTTTCCTTGCTGTTTACTCCCTTCCCTATCCCTTTTCCTTTTCTTTCTCTTTCTTCTTATTTCCCCCTCCTCTCCACCCCTCCCCCTCTTCCTTTCCCCTCTATTTCCTTTCCCCACCCAGTCATATGTACACTGGGTAACTGTATTCTAACCATCCCTTTAGTATTGGAACTTATTGGAATTACCTCCATGTTTACCACCCCACTTCTGCCGATGAGGGACATATAGGCGTGCCTAGGTCGCATCTGATTTTGACTCGACATGCGGGTAAGCCAAGTCATGTTAATATATCTTCCCATTTTATATACTGCGTAACATTATTACATTATGTATGTTCACAATTATGCTTATGTTTATGATTACTAATAATGTTGAGTGAACCCAGACTGTAACGTTCGGGTCCGTACCGAACTTTGGGGTGTCCGGGACCCGGACCCAAACACGGACATTTCAAAAACGTTCAGGTTCTGGGTTCTGGTAGTTGATCACGCATGTTGAATAGCTGAAGGGCAGCCAATCAACAAGCGTTTCACTGGTTTGCCCTTAGAAGCCATCACAGCCATGCCTACTAATGGCATGGCTGTGATTGGCCAGTGCATCATGTGACCCAGCCTCTATATAAGCTGGAGTCACTTGATGCTGCAGTCACATGCTCTCTGAGACTCTGAATAGTATAGGGAGAGGAAGCTGCCAGCGTTTTTGTGAGGGACAGATTGCAGACATTTTAACATCTGATCCTGCATCCTGAGATTACTACTAATGTTGCTCTGAGGGACAGATTGCAGAAATTTGAGATTTCACATACTGCAGCTTTGAGTGACAGATTGCAGATCAAACTCTGCATAACACAACAATTGCTACGATCATGCACAATGATCAGATTGTGAGAGTAATTTGAGATTTCACATACTGCTGCTTTGAGTGACAGATTGCAGCTCAAACCTTGCCTAACACAACAATCGTTATGATCGTACACAACAATCAGATTGTGGGAGTAATTTGAGATTTCACATACTGCTGCTTTGAGCGACAGATTGCAGATCAAACCCTGCATTACACAACAATCTGACTGCACTAGGTAGAGGCTTCTGCTTAGAGGGACAGATTATTGTTAAAAAATCATTGCCTACTCCTATAGGACCAGATTCCAGCTGTTGCTATAAGTGACACATTATTGTTCAAAAATCATCTCCTAGTTCTAAAGGGAGAGCTTCCAGCTGTTGCTTAGAGGGACAGATTATTGTTCAAAAATCATTGCCTACCCCTATAGGGCCAGGTTCCAGCTGTTGCTGTAAGTGGCTGATTATTTATTGTTCAAAAATCATCTCCTAGTTCTAAAGGGAGAGGTTCTAGCTGTTGCTGTAAGTGACACAGTGTTGTTCAAAAATCATCTCCTAGTTCTAAAGGGAGAGCTTCCAGCTGTTGGTGTGAGCGGTGCATTTCTTGCACCAAAATAAAAAGTCCGGCTACATTGGTGTTTTCAAAAAATAGGGCTACATAGTACATTTGTGGGCACAATGAGGAGAGCAAATAAGGGACGTGGTCATGGTGCTGCTGGTGCTGCTGGTGTTGGTGGTGTTGGTGAACCTCCTGTTGAAAGGAGAGGACGTGGTCGAGGTGTGCCAGCTACACGCACAAGGGAAACACCTTCCTCAGGCAGCCAACAGAACCTTCACCGGTATATGGTAGGCTCGAATGCCCCTCAACGATTGGTGAGGCCAGAACAAGTACAGGCGATAGTAGATTGGGTGGCTGACAATGCCTCCAGTTCCTTCACATTGTCTCTCTCTTGGTCCCTTGATGAAAGCTCAGAGTTGGCACTTGAACCCCATGGCCATCTGTCTTTCACCTCAGCCCCTTGTAAATTAGCCAAGCAGTCTGAGCCCCAAGTCCTGCAAGAGACTCTTATGCTTTTTGATGACTCTCCTGGTGTGCTTTCTGTGGGCCATCCATAAAGCGCTGCCCCAGAAGTGGAAGACATTGAGTGCACCAATGCCCAACCACTTCTGTTGTAGGATGAGGACATGGAAACACCAGCACAGCACATCTCTGATGATGACGAAACACAGGTGCCAACTGCTGCAGCTTGCCTCAGTGTGCAGACTGACAAGGAGGGCAGTGGTGAAGGGTGGGTGGAAGATGATGTGGAGGATGATGAGGTCCTAGACCCCACATGGAATGAGGGTCATGCGAGTGACGTGTGCAGTTTGGAGGAAGAGGTGGTGGTCGCACAGAGGCACCAGCACAGCAAAAGAGGAAGCAGGTTGCAAAAGCGGAGCGAGCGTCCCCTAGACAGTAGGCCTGCTACTACCCACCGCACCCAGGGACCTAGCACACCAAAGGCAGCTCAAAGGTGTTCCCCCGTGTGGCAGTTCTACAGACAATGTGCTGACGACAAGACACGAGTGGTTTGCAAGCTGTGCAATGATAGCCTTAGCCGGGGCATAAATGTTCTCAAACTGAGCACAACCCCCATGACGAGACATCTAAATTCAAGGCACAAGCTGCATTGCAATAATTACCTCAAAATCCAAGAAAGGTCTCGGCCTTCTCCTGCTTCCTCTTCTGCTGCTGCCTCAGCCTCTTCCTCCACCTCTACAGTGACAGTGTCACCTGCCACCCAGCAAACAGACGATATGACAGCAACGCCACCATGTCCGCCACCGTACCCAAGCATTTCCACATGGTCCCATGGAAGCTTACAGCTGTCCATCTCCCAAACACTGGAGAGAAAGAGGAAATACCCCCCTACCCACCTGCGGTCCTTGGCCCTGAATGCCAGCATTTCAAAATTCCTGGCCTTTGAAATGCTGTCATTCCGTCTGGTGGACACGGACAGTTTCAAAAACCTGATGGCGGTGGCTGTCCCACAGTACGTGGTTCCCAGCCGCCACTACTTTTCCAGGTGAGCCATCCCTTCCCTGCACAAACAAGTCAGGGACAAGATCAAGTGTGCACTGTGCAAAGCCATCTGTGGCAAGGTCCACATAACCACTGATACCTGGACCAGTAAGCACGGGCAGGGACGCTATATCTCGCTAACTGCACACTGGGCAAATGTAGTGGCGGGTGGGCCTGAGCTGGCTAGCCATTTGGCGCATGTACTTCCACCACCGAGGATTGCAGGGCATTTCTCTTTGTCTCCTGTTGCCGCCTCCTCCTCCTACTGCGCTTCCTCCTCCTCGACCACCTACTCATCCGCTCAGCGTAACACCTTCACCACCAACATCAGCACATCCAGGGGGAAATGACAGCAGGCTGTTTTAAAACTGATATGTTTGGGGGATAAATCCCACACTGCACAGGAGCTGTGGATGGGCATTGAACAACAGACCAATGAGTGGTTGTTGCCACTGAGTCTCAAGCCCGGCCTGGTGGTGTGCGACAATGGCCGAAATCTCGTAGCGGCTCTGGGCCGAGCCGGTTTGACGCACATCCCTTGCCTGGCACATGTGCTGAATTTGGTGGTACAGAATTTTCTAAAAAACTACCCGGATATGTCAGAGCTGCTGCATAAAGTGCGCGCCGTCTGTGCGCACTTTCGACGTTCTCACCCTGCTGCTGCTCGCCTGTCTGCGCTGCAGTGGAACTTCGGCCTTCCCGCTCACTGCCTCATATGCGACGTGCCCACAAGGTGGAACTCCACCTTGCACATGCTGAAGAGACTGTGCGAGCAGCAGCAGGCAATAGTGGAGTTTCAGCTGCAGCATGCACGGGTCAGTCGCTCTGTGGAACAGCAACACTTCACTACCAACGAGTGAGCCTCCATGCGAGACCTGTGTAACCTATTGCAGTGTTTTGAGTACTCCATCAACATGGCCAGTGCCAATGACGCTGTTCTCATCGTTACTATCCCACTTTTATGTCTCCTTGAAAAAACACGTCGGGCCATGATGGAAGAGGAAGTGGCACAGGAGGATGAGGAGGAGGAAGAGGGGTCATTTCCACGGCCAGTCATTCGCAAGAGGCTCGGAGGGTGGGTTCTTGCACCAGCATAGGCCAGGTCAAAAATATTCAAGCCAGGGCACAGTTCTGGAGGACGAGGAAGATGAGGAGGAGGAGGAATCGCAGCAGGGTGGCACCCAACACAGCTCGTGGGCATCACTGGAGCGTGGCTGGGGGGATACAGAGGACACAGATGATATACCTCCCACAGAGGACAGCTTGTCTTTGCCTCTGGGCAGCCTGGCACACATGGCCGACTACATGCACAGGAAGATGCGTGACTACAAGCGCACACTGGTAGAGGCGCTGCTGAGGGCATTCCCAAATGACACCGGGGGCTCAGTGGAAGCACAAGGCGAAGGCAGAGGAGGAAGAGGCCACCAACGCAGCTGTGCCACCGCCAGCACCTCAGAAGGCAGGGTTAGCATGGCCGAAATGTGGCAAAGCTTTGTCAGCAGCCCGCCACAACAAAGAGCACCACCAGCCGATAGACAACGTCTTAGCAGGAGGCAGCATTTCAGCAACATGGTGCAAGAGTATGTGTGCACACGCCTACACGTACTGACTGATGGGTCTGCCCCATTCAACTTCTGGGTCTCCAAATTGGCCACATGGCCTGAGCTTGCCCTTTATGCCTTGGAGGTGCTGGCCTGCCCTGCAGCCAGTGTATTGTCTGAATGTGTGTTTAGCACGGCAGGGGGCGTTGTCACAGACAAGTGCAGCCACCTGTCCACAGCCAACGTGGACAAGCTAACCTTTATTAAAATGAACCAGGCATGGATCCCACAAGACTTGTCTGTACCTTGTGCAGAATAAACATTTAGACTGGACTCACACAGCCATTCGTATACTTGATTTTTTGAATAGGCCTCAATATTTTGGGGGCTACCCCAGTTATAAACAAACAAAAAAAAACAGTGTTGGCTACCTCCTCCTCCTCCTCGACCACTGCCACTTCCACCTACACTGCCACGGTCACGGCCTAGTCAACCTCTAGGCTCCTACTCCACATCCACCCCCCCTTTCCCATTTTTTTATTTGATTTTAATTTATTTTCCCTATCCCCATTTTTTTGTAGGGCACTTGCCCTACTCTTACCCCAATTTTACTTCCTTTTGCAGCCCTCTAGCACTTGCCAGGACTATGTTACAGCCATTTTTGTGCCTAAAAGTTCTGGTCCCTATTGACTTCAATGGGGTTCGGGGTCCGGGATAAAGTTCCAAAGTTTGTTCAGACCCTCTGAACCCGAACGTCCAGGTGTTCGCTCAACTCTAATTACTAATTTTGTATTCCTAACTACTTCAGATATCCCTCCTGATGAAGCGGTAAACCGCAAAACATGTAGAGGTTTTAAGATATCTAAAGTCCGGTCACCACCTGATCTTCCCCTCCCCTCTATATGGGGTGCATCGCAGAGTGGTGTAACTAGTGTTTTTATGACCTATGTTTGTCTAACATCCTCATGTTTTAATTGAATGTACCAAATAAACTTTTTAAATTTTTTAAATCTGGTGTTGTATCCTGTACTCATAAATGGTGTCGTTATAGTCCAACTCCTTAATCAACTTTTGGGGTATTGGCTGGGGACCTCTTATCCCGATCTACAAACATTGTCTAATATGGACGAGACACCCCAACCTTGATTACCCTAACAAATGGTCTGATGAGGTATTACATTGACTATGTACTAGTCCATGTGCACATGCAGATCTTCAAACATATTAAACTAATGCAGCACTATCACTTACATATACTCTCCAAAACATCAAGAAAATAGGTGAAAAAAATATAACTGTCTCTATACTCAGAAATAAAGTCCAAATGTATGTGCCAGACTTAGAATAAGGTGCACAGTATTTCAATAAATGATGTCAATGCAGATCCACCACTTAGCAGCAATAACTTGGAAGTTTATAACAGTCACTATATTTAAATATAAAGTCCAAACACATTTGCCAAACTTAATATAACGTGGTCTGTGTGTCTTTGGATACTATTGGTGCAAATCCACTGCTTCCTCTTAACACCAATGAAGTGACTGTGTATTCCCCCCCAGGTGTGCCCACACTCACCGGAAGGGAAGGAATCACTTCTATAAAGCTACAGAAGTCAGAAAAGCATGTATGGCAGCATCCAGGATTGCAAGGGGTCCTTTAAATGTACATGCATTTATACCATGATTTTGCTGTGGTTCAGATGTATTTCTAGTTTCTGGTACGTTTCTTTGTTGCCTACACCTGTGAAAAACGGACAAGTGTTTTTGCCTCATTTTCCATTTATTTTAATTAAGAGCTGCGTTTTTAGTGCGCTTTTCAAAACTGCACCAAGGATGCAGCAAGCAGAACTTTTCAAAACACACTGCACCCATAGCACAGTGGTATGAAGAGTCCCATAGGATTTCTCTTGCGTTTTTCTTGCAAGGTTAAAATGCAGGAAAAAAGGTATCACTATGAAAGGGCCCTGACTGAGCATGCAAATTGCATCTGGATATTTTTGTGAACAACTGAAAATGTAACCATTAATCAGAATTGCATTAAACTTTTCTTTTTTTTTTTTTCCCCAATAAAGTTTTATTGAAAATTTATGAAAATACACACATTATATGTAAAATTTCAAAAACATATGTAGCGCCAGGTTATTACATGGCTATGTGTTCTGTACATAAATATTTGAATAACAAGTATTAATGAGCAGTCTTAAAACCATATTATTATTATCTCTATATAATAGGGTATAAGTGATTTTCGTATTTATCTGGGTTGGTAAGGTGGCATAGATTTATTTAGTCAGTGGTTATCAGTGTTTGTCAACGGTCATATGGAATGGTGTTGTATTAGAACTTAATAATTGATTACAGTAAATTTGTGTATTCTTCAGAAGATTTGAACCGGGTCCATTTGTGCCATATACTGTGGAATTGTTGTGCATTCTCTCTTTTGATTGCTAGAGTTTCCTCCATATCAAAGATTGTGTTTATTTTCATTAACCATTCCTTGATGGTTGGGGAGTGTGTTGTTTTCCAATGAAGTGGTATTAATGTTTTTGCTGCGTTAAGCATATGTCTTATCAGGGATTTTTTGTATTTTTTATATGTGAGACTGTGAACATGTAGTAAACATATGGCCGCGTCCAATTTGATCTTAGTTTCGGTGATTTTCACTATCCAGTTGATAACACCTGTCCAGAATTTCTGGATCTCACGGCAAGACCACCAAATATGTACAAAGGTGCCTATCTCATCCAAGCATCTCCAGCACTTATCCGATTCTGCTGGGTTCCATCCTTTTATTTTCTCAGGTGTGATATACCAATGGTTTCGAATTTTAAAGGATGTTTCCTGCATTTGGGTGCTCAATGAGCATTTATGGGTAAAGACGCATGCTTTCTCCCATTGTGCTTCAGAGATTTGAATGTTCAGTTCTTTTTCCCAAGTAGATTTGTGTTTGTCTGTGAAATCAGCACTTGGTTGAGAAATCCATTTATATGCTAGTGAGGTGGCACCTTTGATAGGCCTTTGGTCATAGCAAATCTTTTCAAGGGTTGTGAAGGGTCTTGCCATGAGATTTCTATCTTTCTTATTCCAGACGAAATCATGGATTTGTAGGTATGTCCAGGCGTTTAAAGACGGGTTTGGTATTTTGTTCTTAAGTTGGTGAAAGGATAAGATCCTGTTGTTGTGTAGACAGTCATGTACTAAAAGGGGCGTGTCTTTCTCTGATCTGAGATGGTTGATTCTTTCAGAACCTGGCGGGAATTCTGGGTTGCCCGCGATCGCCGTTAGTGGGCTAGTAGTGGAAGACAACTGGTGAATTTCTGCTACTTTTTGTACAATTTTTAAAGTGGTGTTGATTAGGGGGTGGTTTTTAATTATGTGAGGGTGGAATTTAGTTTTGGTCCAGGGTAGGAATTTAGTGGATATTTTGGGACTTGGTTCTTCCAAGCTGATCCAATCTTTGAATTTAGAGTGACAGTGCCAATCAATCAGTCTGGTAATATGTGTTGCGTAATAGTAATTTTTAAAGTTAGGTAGGCCTAGTCCCCCTTTATCCTTGGGTAGTGAGAGTAGTTTCAATTGGATGCGGGGTTTTTTATGTGCCCATAAGAAGTTTCTTTTAGCTGTGTTGAGTCTTTTAAAGAATTCTTGGGGAATGTCAATGGGGAGGGCATGGAACAAATAGAGCAATCTGGGCAATACCGTCATTTTTAGTATGGCCGCTCTGCCAAACCATGAAAAATGTTTCGAGTTCCATTTTCTAAGGTCTTCTTCAATTTTTTTCAAAAGTGGAAAAAAGTTGTGTTGGTATAAATCTTTGAAGTTGCGTGTTATTCTCACCCCTAAATATTTAAGGGAAGATGATTCCCATTTATATGGACAGTTACTTTTAGTGAGTTCTTCTGTTTCTTTGGGCAGCGATAAATTCATTGCTTCGGATTTACTGCTATTTACCCTGAAATTGGAAATAAGTCTGAACTGTTTGAAAACCTCATTTAGGTTTGGTATAGAAATATGTGGTTTGGATATAAAAAATAATAGATCATCCGCATAAGCTGCGATTTTGAACTCTCTTTGGTTTGTGGTGAACCCTTTTATATTCTCATTTTGGTTGATGGTTCTGATCAGGGGTTCCAATGTCAAAATAAATAGCAGAGGTGACAAGGGGCATCCTTGTCTGGTGCCGTTTCTAATTTGTATGGGATCTGAAAGGTGGTTATTAATTTTGATTTTTGCCGTGGGGTTGTTGTATATGGCATGTATCCAGGACATCATTTTTTTGCCCATACCCACATGCTCGCATGTCTCGAGAATGTAATCCCACGCTACCCTATCAAAGGCCTTCTCCGCATCTGTCGACAGGAGAAGGCCCTCGATCTTTTCGCTCTGCACTCTGTGTATTAAATTTAGGGTTTTAATAATATTGTCCTTTGCTTCTCGGCCAGGCATGAAGCCTACCTGTTCCGGGCCTATTAATTTAGATAAAAGGGGTCTTAATCTATTGGCTAGAATTTTTGTTAATAGCTTAAGATCCAGGTTCAGGAGTGATATAGGTCTGTAATTGGCGCATTTTTTGTGGTCTTTATCTTGTTTTGGGATTAAGGTAATCTGTGCTGCTAGGAATTCTGACGATGTTCAGGTTTTCCTGTTTAAGTGATTAAGTGCTTCTGCTAGTGGTTTGGCTAAAATGGAGGTAAAGGTTTTGTAATATTGAGAGGTGAGGCCATCTGGGCCTGGGCTTTTCCCTGTGGGTCCGGGTCTACCGGAGTGGAGAGTTATAATGTTTTGGAAATGGAGGTAAAATCGGTTTGGTGATCGTCTTCGTGAATTAGTGAATTTGTCCTTTTG
>BLSH010441030.1:423636-452422 GCA_018402905.1 Glandirana rugosa
GTCTGTTTTGCTGGTCTAGGAAAAGCTTCTGTTTTTGAGCGTAATCGGTGAAAGATCTTGGAAAAGTTGAATGGAGGCGCCATTGAAAAGGATCTGGTCGTTTTGTCCGGCTTTCATCAGTATTTCTTCTTTTAGAGGGAAACTGGTGATGTCTCTGGGTGGTGCTGTCTCTGGGCCTTTTGGGCGTAAGGCTCTGTGGGCTCTTTCGAATTTGATTGTAGAGTCTATGGGCCTTTCCAAGACATTGTTAAAAATGGAAGTGAGTACAGGTTTTATTTCCTCTGGATTAATTGTTTCTGGGATGCCTCTGAGTCTTATATTTTTCCTTCTCCCTCTGTTATCCAAGTCTTCTACTTGTCTGTTTAAATTAATTAAGTGCATAGAGTGAGTGGCCGCAACTTGATCTAATCTTTTTATGGCTTTGTCTCTCTGTTTCCCAGTTTTTTCATTGGCTGCTATTTGCTCCGTTAGTACAAGTATGTTCGCTTTGAGATCAGTGATTGCAGAAGAAAAGGATTTTTTGATGTCTGCAGCTATTTCTGCCATATCCCCATAAGTCAAGGGGTGATCGTGGTTTAATGTTGTTTTTGTCGGTCCGTCTGAGGTAGCTATTGATTCATCATCATAATCCTCTTCATCTGTGAAATCTTGCGGTGGGTTCTTAGACCCTGTCATGCTTCTATTTCTTTGTGACAGATTTTTGAAAATGTCCGCAATGTCAGGGCAGGATGACCCTGCTAAAGAGCGTTGATATCGTGTCTGCGATCCTGATTGTGTACTTGTTTTTTGAGATTTGCCCATCTTCTAATTAGTCCCAACTGTGTATTAATAACTGGTTGTGTGGTGGCCTCTCTGGTAAGATTATGACATTGTCATCTCCCCTCTATCAGTGGGGTTAAAGGAATCTATTAAGCAAGATATTCAGTCTTTGTCTCTTTCCCCTGACTATGTGAATTGATAAGGGGATTGCTGCTAGAGATTCCAAGATGGCGTTTTCCCTATTCTCTGCAATAGAGAAGTTGGGTGTACCAAGATGGCCGCTTCAGTGATAGATCCTCTATCCTGGTTTTTAAGGGATTGTATCCTTATTAAGTTGTAAAATGTCTCTGCGGTATAAGTCTGTGAAGGATGGTCCCTATTGCAGATGTTGTGAGGTAGGAGAGACTTTTAAACCCTTATGGGTAATGGTGTGTCCGTGTGGCTTGATAGGCCTTAGTAGGCCCCGTATGAGCCTGGGCTCTTTCCTAGCTCCCGTCGCCACAGAGCTGGCGGAGTGATCGTGGGGACCCAGCTGCCTGCTGGCGTTCTGGGCGGCTTGTGGTGCGTCTGGGACCGGTGTGTAAGTGTTTTTATCTTACCGGTCCTCTCCACGTGTTAGGCCGCGGCCGCGGTGTCGCGTGGTCCGCTCGCACCGTGTGGATCTCCGGGTGCCGGTCGGTTTCAACCAGGGCTCCGCCGCTCTGCACTGCTGTCGGGACGCCCGCAGTGCCGGTGTGTCACCTTCGGCTCCTGTCTCCTCGTCTAGATCGGTCTGGACAAGGCTCGTGGTCTCGGAGCTCTCTCCAGACACGTCTGCCACCATGAACCGCTAGCCACGCCCCCCTAAACTTTTCAAGCCTTCATTGGAATTGGAATGATCTGAATTGATTCAGATCCATTTGTTTTTATCTTAGTGAGTGTAGCGTGAATTATAAAAAATGCACTACATAATGCGCATGAAATGGAAACATAATGCAACAAATATTTACAGTAAGGTATAAAAGTGAAATAAGATGATTCCTACTTATTGTGTTTGGGTTGGATGGAGGTGGATCCATCAGAATCTCTTAATGAATCTGAATCTTCCAAAATGATTTCAGAAAATACTAGTCGATTAGGAACAATGAATATACAAAATGAATCCGAATGTACAAAACAAATTCCGAAAACAAATCATTCTAACATAACAATTATGATAAAACCAAATGATTAATGAATGAATCCAAAACTAAATAAAAAAAAAAATTCTGTCATGCACATTTCTACTAATAATATCATAATGTACACTAGAGGTAAAGGACTGATGTTTTTTTAAAAGGCTATCTGTATGTATGTGTATATATGTGTGTGTGTGTGCGCATGTATGTGTGTGTGTGCATGCATGTGCGTATGCATGTGTGTATGTATGTGTGTGCATGTATGTGTGTGTGTGTGTTTGTGTGCGCATGTATATATGCGTGTGTGTGTGTGTATGTATGTATGTATTCATGTGCATGTATACGTGTGTATGTGTGTGTGTGCACATGTATGTATGTGTGCCTGCATGTATGTATGTATGTGTGTGCATGTGTTTATATGTGTTTGCATATGTGCATTTATATATGTGTGTGCATGTATGTGTGTGTGTTTATATATGTGTGTGCATGTATGTGTGTGTGTTTATATATGTGTGTGCTTATATATACAGTATATGTGTGTGTGTTTATATACGTGTGTGCTTATATATACAGTATATGTTTGTGTGTTTATACATATGCGTGTGTGTTTATATATGTGTATGTATGTGTGTATACATGTGTGTTTACATTTATGCATTCACATTTTATGTATGCACTTTTAATCCTGACCCCCTATACTGTATCTGTACAATCAGAACTGATTTTTTTCCCACTTGTTCATAGTACCAGCAAAAAAGTTGTTCCTCTGAATAGCAACCCATGCTCAGATCGCTTTTCAGAGGCATCTGACAGCCGATAAAGAGGCAATATGTTACCTCCTGACTGCCTGTTTTAACCCCCTAAATGCATCATCACTAAGATGGAACTGCGTGCGATGTACACAGTTGTGAAGTGGTTTCAGTGCGGCCCCATTCACCTAGGGGTATACTTCAAGGGTGCCCTGACTGCAAAAAGTTTGAGAAAAATTGGCATAGAGGAACCAATCTCTCCATTTTCCGCCTGCAGGAGGGACAGGAGGAGAAGCGGGGAGAAATTAGTTCCTTTATATGCAGCCATCCACTTGCGACCAGGCCCTGGTGTTCCGCCACTGCAGGATCAAACTGAGCAAAGCAAACAGGTGTGTGCAGTGAGAAGACAGGCAGAGTGGTTCAATGACAGTCCAGGTAAAAGGCAGGCAGGGGATCAGAGAATAGCCGTTATTCGGTCCAAGGTCATACACAGGGAAATCCAATTAAGCGGAGCAGACAAACAGGAAACTTGAAAAACATGTTACAAATGCAATATCACAAGCATGAGATTGAAGATTTGGCTGACTTAACCACTTGCCGACCGAGCCATAGCCGAATGATGGCTACATCGGTCGGCTAATTCTGGGAGAGCGTACAATGACGGAATGCGCACCTGGGAATGTCTGTGACCACTGGGTCCTCAGGACCAGGCACATTGCAGATTAGGGTAAAGGGCCAATGACAGCAGCCCTTTACTATGTGATCGCTCCGTCAACAAACTGGCGCTTGTCTGTTTCAGCTCTCCCCTCTCACACTGTACACATTGATTGGTAAGCATGCGAGGAGAAGAGGGAGACTGCAGCAGCACTCATCTGTGCCACATCTATGCCTAATCTGTGACCATTCATGCCCATATGTGCCTCATTTGTGCTCCATTCATACCCATATGCGCCTCATCTATGCCCATCCGTGCCTCATCCATGCCCATCTGTGCCTCATCCATGCCCATCCGTGCCTCACCTGTGCTCATCTGTGCCTCATCCATGCCCCATCTGTGCCACATCAATGCCTCATCCTAGCCACATCAGTGCTCATCCATGCCTCATCTGTGCCTCATCCATGGTCAATAATGCCACATCCATGCCTGACCCATGCCCATCCATGCCTCATCCTTGCCCATCCGTGCCACATCAGTGTCACTACAGTGCTTATCAGTGTCCTACAGTGCCTCACAAAAGTGTAATAGGCAGTCAGGAAATTTGATTTGTAATTTTATGTCCCTAGAGCACCTGACATGCCCCCTGAATGTTGGGCCTCTGTATGTGGTCAGGCTGTGTAAAAGTCTCACACATGTGGTATTGCAATACTCAGGAGGAATAGCCAAATCTATTTTGGGTGTAATTTGTGGTATGCACATGCTATGTGTTAGAAATATCTTGTAAATGGACAACTTTGTGTAAAAATAAATGTGTTTTCCTTTTCTTTCCACATTTTCCAAAAACTTGTGGGAAAAAATAATATGTTAAACAGACTCTGAATGCCTCATAGAATATATGTTAGGTGTTTGCTTTCCAAAAAGGGGTCATTTTGTGGGCATTTCCATTGTCCTGGTGCTCCAGGGCCTTCAAAAGTGAGGTTGTGAGGAAACGATATGTGTAATGTATCCTCCTAGAACGCCTGGAGGTGCTACTTGCAAGTTGAGCCTCTGTATGTGGTCAGACTGTGTAAAAGTCTCACATATGTGGTATTGCCATACTCAGGAAATGTAGCAGAATGTGTTTTGGGGTGTAATTGTAAGAATGCATATGCTGTGTGTGAGAAATAACTTGGTAATATGACAATTTTGTGAAAAAAAAATCTTCATTTTGCAATGAATTGTGGGAAAATATTACAACTTCAAAAAACTCACAATGCCTCTTACTAAATACTAGGGATGAGCCAAACAACCCCCTGTTTGGTTCACATCAGAACTTCGGAACCGAATAACAAACCCCATTGAAGTTTAAGGGACCTGAACTGTAAAAATCAAAAGTGCCCATTTTGAAAGCTTATATGCAAGTAATTGGGCATACAATGGTTATGAGGGTCCAGGTATTGCCCTGGGGACATGTATCAATGAAGAAAAAGTTTGTAAAAATCGTAATTTTTAAATGATCAGTGACTTATTGATGCTTAACCTCCTTGGCGGTAATCCAGAGTGTGGCTCGGGATGGAATTTCAGTACCATTAGCGGTAACCCCGAGTCACACTCGGGATTGCATTGCTGGATCCAGGCTGAGTTACTCACCTTGTCCCCTGGATCCAGCGATGTCCTCCCGCGGTGTCAGCGTGCCTGTCCTCCGCCCGATGCCTGTGTGTGCCGGGCTCCGTTCCCTGAGAGCGTCGCGTCAAATGGGGACGGAGACCGGCGGGAAATTCAAATAGTGAAAGACACAGTAAACATACAGTACACTGTAATCTTACAGATTACATTGCTGTATGAAATAATTTCACATCCCCTTTGTCCCTAGTGGTTTGCCCAGAGCCCTGCATGCACTTTTATATTATATATGTCATTCTTTCTGCCTGGAAACATGAGAGTGTCCATAGCAACCAAAAAGTGTCCCTTTACGTCAAAAGTGTACCGCTTTCAGCACCAAAAATCTGAAATAATCATACCGCCAGGGAGGTTAAAGTGAAAGTATAAAAATGAAAAATTCCTTTCAATGTAGTGTCTGGGGGGGTCCCCCTAGCCTACCTGTAAAGTGGAATATCTGTACTGGGTATAGAAGTTGCTGCAGCAAAAAACTGCATTTATAAAGGCAAAAAAATGACATTTTCGCTGCAAGCTTTTTTTATTTTGTAAGCAACAGCTTGGGGAGCCAGTCTGTATGTAGTGCACTGGGAACAAAATTAGACATTTTTTTTTCAATAAATGATGGTATCTCTTCCACAGACTTTGGATAGAAGTAACAGGTAATAGATATAAATATATTCAGCGCAGGAGGAGAATATCAACTGTGATAAAATAGATGCAAGCTGGACACTTAAAAGGCAATTCATAAACCTTCCAGATAGTATATTAAACAAATTAGTGCAGCGCAAACACAGTCTCTTAATAATGAAACACAGAACAGTCTCTTATACAGGTACTCTTGTTCCAAAGATCCCGCTGGGGTGAAGAAAGGTGAAATATGATCTAAAAGCATGCAGGTGGAAGAATGTGGATCCTGCCACCACCGACACTCAAAGCCTCTCACCTCCTTTATAAGACCTAAACAGGTCATCAAGCTTAAATCTAATCTCCCCACATGGGTAATGCTGCACCATCGGACTCCAGCTGTCCAAGCCTCTCTTCTAAAAGCACATTCCTCAGGAATATGCAAAAATAAAGGGGGACAAGACCATCTAGTGCTCTCTCTATATGGCTGTTCCGTTTATTAAGAATAAAAAAGCTACTCACAATATCATGCACCTCCACTGGTGCTAGTATACCAGCATGTAAACATTTGAATCTTCTAAAAGATAGCCGTGCGAGTGACGTCCGACGTGGCTCTAAACTCCGTATTTGTTATGTCCTGTGGGCGGGTCTTCTTCAGCATGAGTTAGAGTATGTCTGTTACCCTTCCTTATCAGTGCGTTGCGTCATGGTCACATGACTGCCGGCACGACTGGGATAGGCTGATGCTTCTATTCAATCAGATCCGTAGGGATAGGAAATGACGTACCGGAAACGTTTGGATAGGCGCAGAACGACCCACCTCCCCTCGGTCATCATCACTCCATCCGTGTCCCCAGACAACAGATTGAGCCACATGGTCATATCCCAGATACAAACAGGGAGAAACTACAATAGTTCTCCACTGTAAAATCCATTTCACCTCAAACACCAGTGACCACAAAAATATGTGAATGGTAAAAAGGAGGTCATATATTCATACGTTACTGCACAAAAAATGGGAAAAAACTTATATTAATATATATATAGACCCCTTAATAATAAATAAAAATGGATAATAAAATCATAAAATTACTTAGGTCCACCCACCCAGGGGCATACCTTAAAGTGCCTTTTGGTCAAACTATATAATATAAAAGTTGACAAAGCCCACATAATGTGGTTCAAAGATAGTAATTCAGGAGCCATTTCAAAATAAACTCAAGCCCTGCGGACATCACCCCACCATCATCTTGTACATGTTTATAAAAAATATGTTAAGAAATTTTATTAAAAATAATTAAAAAGGACATTGCGAATAACAGAAGATAGAGGGAAAACAAGGAAAAAATTGCACAAAGTGACAAGGTTCTAAGGCAGTCAAACGGAGCTCCTCAGGCACAAAAATCTGGGTACCCGTGCACCATACCCATATCTTATGGAAAGTCCAGAGTCAGAAGGGGCCGTGTAGCCAGCTAAAGTTTGCCTGATCTGGGTTAGAAGCAAGAAGCTGTGAGGGGGCAGAATAGTATCAGGGGAGATACTTCCTTGGTTTCATGGAACATCCTGGAGAGCGCATCTGGCTTAACGTTCTTGGATCCCGGTCGGTAGGTGATATGCAACTGAAACTGGGAAAAGAACAAAGCCCGATGGGCCTGACGTGGCTTGAGTCGCTTTGCAGTCTGCAGATATTCCAAGTTTTTGTGGTCTGTGAAGACCAGAACTGGGTGGACTGCTCCTTCCAGGAGTTAACGCCACTCTTCAAGAGCGGACTTGATGGCCAGAAGTTCTCTGTCCCCTACATCATAATTTCTCTCCTGGGGAGAGAGCTTCCGTGAGAAAAAATCTATAAGTTACAGCGCACACATGATACATACTCCTGTCAGGCTATTTTAAAAGCATCTAAACGTATATAGCAAAAAATGCAAAGATACGGGGGTTTGGTCACACTGAATGGCCATGAAGTGCTTAAGCCCACTGACTGCTGCAAAGCTTCTGTGAGAAGGGGAAATCTCTAGAGAATCTTTAAGTCCCTGTCTTTGAGACGAGACTGCCCCAACTCCCCAACTGTGGTTTCCGAGGCATCCACTTCCAGGATGTAGGGCAATGTGGAGTCAGGGTTCTTTAGAACAATTGCTGAGGTGAACAGCCTTTTCAGGGTTTGGAAGGCTTTTTGTGCTTCGGTGGTCCAGGCAAAATGAGAGTTTTGTTTGGTTAACTGGGTTATCAGGGAGATGACAGTGGAAAATCCTCAGATACATTTTCTGTAGAAATTATCGAACTCTACAAAGCACTGCACCGCTTTCTTGTCTGCAGGGGTTAGCCACTCGAGGATAGCTGAAACCTTCTGGGGGTCTATAGTAGTGCCTGCAGTGGAAATGTGGAACCCCAGGAAGGAAATTTAAGTGCGCTCAAAGGCGCACTTTTCGACCTTTGCATGCAAGCCATGTTGCCGTAGGCGGCTAAGTACATAATTGACGTGCTTGCGATGTTCTTCCAAGGAGGGGGAGAAGGTGAGGATGTCATCCAAGTAGACTACTAAGAATAAGTCAAGGTAGTCCCTGAAAATATCATTGACCAGGTGCTGGAATGTGGCCGGAGCATTACAAAGCCCGAAAGGCATGACCAGATACTTGAAGTGGCCAAAGCGAGTCTGAAAGGCCATCTTCCATTCATCCCCCTCCCAGATCTGGATCAGGTTATATGCCCCCCTAAGGTCAAATTTGGTGAACACTGCTGCAGAGTCGAGACATTGGAACAACTCAGGGACCAGGGGCAAAGATAGCGGTTCTTAACCGTGATCTTGTTAAGATCCCTGTAATTAATACATGGCCAAAGAGTGTGGTCCTTTTTCTCTACAAAGAAGATCCCAGCTCCTGCCGGGGATGTAGAGGGACGGATAAAGCCCTTTTGTAGGTTTTCCTCTAGGTAGGCCTTGAGGGCCACTAGCTCCACTTCAGACAGAGGAAAGATTCTACCTCGGTTCCAGGTAGCAGATCTATTGGACAATCATATGGCCTGTGTGGGGGTAAAGTGTCAGCTCCTTTCTTACTAAAAACATCCAGGAAGCCATCATATGCTTCAGGAACGGCAAGACAGGTTTCCTGGTCTGGCTCAGTATTAAAACTGAGTAATGTTGGTGATGCCCTTTGGTGCGACTGGAGGCAGTGACTCAGACAATATGGGGACAGGAACTGAACCTCTCCCGTGTTCCAGTTGATGTGGGGACTGTGGATGCGGAGCCATGGGAGGCCAAGGATCACTGGGAATAGTGGAGAGGCAATAGCATCCAGCAGCAGGAGGTTCCATATGGCCGTGGGCCGTGCAGGCTGGCAGGGGAAGGGTGATGAGTCACTGTGCCAGACTTGATAATCGACCCGTCTGCCAATCGGATGACCATTGGATGTTCCTTGGGCCGAAGCCGGATCTGATACTGGGTGGCGAAGGTGAGGTCGATGAAACAACTACAGGCCCCTGAGTCTAGGATGGCTGGTACCTGGATACTCCCGTCAGGAAGCTGCAAAGAGATGGAGAGGATAAGATGAGACTGGAGGCTTGGTAACGATAGTACTTCTCCTGAAGCTGGCGGTACACACTTACGGCCTTGGCAGGGCAGTTCCTTACAAGATGCCCTGCACCCCCACAGTAGAGGCACAGGTTGAGAGCCATGCATCTCTGGCGTTCCTCAGAAGACAGGGATGGTCGGAGGAGCCCAATCTGCATTGGCTTAGGGTGGTCTTGTGGAGATGAGGGGGGCAGGTGTAGCCGGGCTTGGTCCTGGGTAACTGGGCACTCGAGGGAGCATCCAGG
Organism: Glandirana rugosa; assembly: GCA_018402905.1. Classification (NCBI taxonomy): domain Eukaryota; kingdom Metazoa; phylum Chordata; class Amphibia; order Anura; family Ranidae; genus Glandirana; species Glandirana rugosa. The sequence continues at coordinate 433,029 of BLSH010441030.1, forward strand.
TGGGTCGCAGTGACCTCGTAGATCTCTTGGCCCTGCATTCTCACAGACGGCGGTCAATTTGGATCGCCAGGTTGATTAGGGTGTCCAAGGTAGAGGGCACTCCGACACATGCCAGCTCATCCTTCAAGGGTTCGGAGAGTCCCAACCTGAACTGGTAGCAGAGAGCGGCATCTGTTAGGAGAAGACTGTGCTGAGGGTTAATTGCATTTGATTGTTGTTTCCTCTAACTGCTGGAGTAGCAGCTCTGTTTGAACTTCCTGCTTCCTGTAGCAAGTGCAGTCCGTTCTACAGTGTTACCGTGTTCCTGAGCGACCTGTCCTGAGCTACCTGTTACCTGTGACCCGGCCTGAACCCACATCTGCTTGAACTCCGCCTGCACCGACCCCCGGCTTACCTACGACCACTCTTCTGTCTGATCCCTGTGTACTTCAATCTGCCTGCCTGTTAACGACCCTGCCTGCACCTGACCACCCGACTGCCTGCTCCTCCTGTACTGCTCAGCCCGCATGTTATCGACCCGGCCTGTCTCACTACTCTTCCATCTTGCACGACCTTCTGGACGACATCTTACCATCACAAGTGTCCTATCCAGCCCTCGTGCTCCCCTGTGCTCCAGCGCTCCCTGTCTGCTCTATCAGGGGTTCTGGAACCAGGACGTAAGAGAGGTTGCCTTCTGCAAAAGCCAGACTCCACCATCAGGTATGTGACAGCATCATTCCAGGCAGTGTCGGCTTTCCAGCGCCTGAACTCGAACACATATTCCTCCACGGTGCGATGACCTTGTTGGAAGGCGTGAAGTGCCGCAGTGCTGCAGTGGCAGCCTGGTGAGGGTCTTCATATAATTGGGCCATGGCATGGAAGAAGCGGTCCAAGGTGGTAGTCTCATTGGCTTTCTGCTCCAGCAGGCGATGGGCCCAGGCCTGTGGTTCATCCAAACGAAGGGAAATCACCTGACCCACTTTGGTGGCTTCCAATGAAAAGGTGCAGAGCTGGAGAGAAAAATACAACTCGCACAAGTTGCGGAAGGCCCAAAATTTCCTGCGGTCCCCTGAAAACTGCTTGGGCATGGGCACCTTAGGCTCCGTAGGCAAAGCCACTATAGTGCGTGGAGGCGCTTGCCCTCCACTGGTGGGGCCTGGAGCTGCCAGATCCCGCATTTGATTCTCCAAGCGGGTGTATCCCCCTGCAGGTTTTTCACCGCATGAGTTAGGCCAGCGAGGTATGCGCATAATTCCTCCATGGAAGAGGGCCCCGGGGCAGGCTCAGACATGGCTGTCCATTGCTGTCACTTACCTGGTGGTTAAGTCTGGCTTATGCAGGGGCAACCTCTCTTGTGGCCCTGGTTCACGAGCCCCTGGTAGTGCAGACAGGGAGCTCAGGAGCACAGGGGGGCATGAGGGCTGGACAAGTCTCTATTGGCTGGTATGAGTCCACTGAAGCTCGTGCAGGCTGAAGGATAGTGGTGCGGTCTGGGTTAGCAACTGGCTGGTAGAGTTGATCGAACCTCTGGAAGTTCGGGTTCGGCAGGTTTGCACGAACTACGGGAAAAAGTCCGGGTTCAGGACCGAACTTGACCTGAACTTTATCTCGGACCCCGAACCCCATTGAAATCAATGGGGACCCGAACTTTTAGGCACAAAAATGTCTGTAACAAAGTCCTGGCAAGTCCTAGAGGTCTGCAAAAGGAAGGAAAATGGGGGTAAGAGTCGGACAAGTGCCCTACAAAGAAATGGGGATAGGGAAATAACTTAAAATAATTTTTAAGCTAAAATCACATAAAAAAATAAAAAAAGGAGGTGGATGTGGAGTTGGAGGGTGAGGAGGCGGTGGAAGTGGCGGTGGAGGAGGTAGCCAACACTGTTTTTTTTATTTTTGTGCAAGAAATGCACCGCTGGCCGCAAATGTAGTTTTTAGAATATATATATATATTTTTTTTAAACCAGCAATGTAGACATTTTTTTTTATTTTTGTGCAAGAAATGCACTCCTGGCCGCAAATGTAGTTTTTAGAATTTTTTTTTTTTAAACCAGCAATGTAGATGCATTTTTTAATTTTGTGCAAGAAACAATAATCTGTCCCTTTAAGCAACAGCAGGAACCTCTCCCTATAGAACTAGGAGATGATTTTAGAACAATAATCAGTCCCTTAAAGCAACAGCTGGAACCTTTCCCTATAGAACTTGGAAATGATTTTAGAACAATAATCTGTCCCTCTAAGCAGTAGACTTTACCTAGTCCAGTCAGATCGTTCTGTGCAGCAGGATGAGGTCTGCAATCTGTCCCTAAAAGCAGCAGTACTAGTAATCTCTACCTAGTCCACAATCAGATCGTTCAGTAATGCAGCATGAGATGTTATATAATATCTGCAATCTGTCCCTCACAGAGCCAGCAGCATCCTCTCCCTAAACTAGCCTGAGAGCATATGACATGCAGCATGGTGACTCCAGAGGCCTACAAATGGCATGGCTGTGATGGCTTCTAAACGCAAACCAGTGAAACACTTGTTGATTGGCTGCCCTTGGCAGCTATTCAACATGTGGAATCAAATACCAGAACCCCAAACTCGAGCCCAAACTTTTTTTGAAAAGTCCGGGTTCTGGTCTGGGTTCCGAACACCCCAAAGTTCGGTACGAACGCAACCTTTACAGTTCGGGTTCGCTCAACTCTACTGGCTGGCAGCAAAGTACAGAGAGATCAGGCAAAGGGGTAGTCAGGTACAGGCTGCGTTGGTAACATGCAGGCAGCTGAAGTACAAAGGGCACAGGTATAAGAGTGGTCGTAAACAGTCCAAGGTCAGGGCAGGCAGATAGCAGCAAAGTCCAGAAGGGAAGCCAGGGTCACAGGAACAGGAAGTCTTCTCAGAACAAATTCTGGGGGGTCACAGGTCAATGGAATGCTGTAGAATGGACAGCATCTGCTGCAGGGTGCTGTCCAGTGAAATAGGCTGCTTTGGCATCATTGGCGCGTGCACACGCGCGCGGGCGCACTCAAACGCGCACAGGCCCCCGGAAACGGCCATTTCTCTAACAATATGAGAGGAATAGCTGTGGACAAGGAGGCAGGTTTGGCCACTCTGGCAGCTGCAGTGGACTGAGCACTAGTCTCTGCTTGAGTGACAGAGGATGAGGATGGTTTAGTAAAGCCAGTCCACAACCTCCTCTGCATGCTGTAACTGGATAGCACGGGCAACATCACTAAAAAGAGGAAATGATGCCCTGCCTAAAGACTGACCACGTCCACCTTTGCCTGTGGACACATACGCTGCTGGCCCCCTCACAGTGCCATGGGAATGTCTGCCTCTCCTTGTTGTCCTCCCAGACATGATGGGGGGGGTGCTCATTAACAAAATGTAATAAAGATGTGGAAATGTGTACATGGATGCACTTTCACCAATGGAAAGTGGTGTTTGGTGCACTTTAACTTGAGTACTCACTACACAGACACACTTCACTGATACACTATAATATACTGCAGTAAAACTGCACTGACGTACTGCAATATACTACGTCAAATGTGCACTAACGCACTGAAATATACTGCGTTAAACTTGCAGGAATGCACTGAACTATACTGCATTAAACGGAAGGTAACACACTGAAATATACAGCGTTAAATTTGCAGCAACGCACTGAAATATACGGTGTTAAACCTGCAGTAACGCACTGAAATATATAGCGTTAAACCTGTAGTAAGGCACTGAACTATACTGCATTAAACAGAAGGTAACGAACTGAAATATACTGTGTTAAATGTGCACTAATGTACAGAAATAAACTGCATTAAACTGCATGTAACATACTAAAATATACCGCGTTAAACTTGCAGTAATGCACTGAAATATACGGTGGTAAACTTGCAGTAACACACTGAAATTTACAGCGTCAAAATTGCAGTAATGCACCGAACTATACTGCGTTAAACGGAAGGTAACACTTTGAAACATAGGTCGTTAAACTTACAGTAACACACTGAAATATATGGCTTTAAACTTGCGGTAACACACTGAAATATATGGTGTTAAACTTGCAGTAATGCACTGAACTATACTGCATTAAATGGAAGTGTCAGGAACTGGTGTGACCAGAAATGTGTGAACTGCACAGAGAATACCAGACACAACGTAAAGTGAATAAAGTGATTCATTAATGATATAAGTAAAATGGTGATCCAAATGCACATCTAATATAATAAACAGTGTAAACAACCACAGCAACAGAAATAGTGAAAACTGCTAAAACAGGTATAGGGAAATGTCCAAACCGTAAATGTAGCTAGGCCATGGTCATGCACGGGAGATCAATCAGAGAGGGCAGGGAGCAAGATAAGGCAGAAACCAGGAACAGATGATGGGAAAGCTGGTGAGACAGGATCAGACTGCAGACAGGGGTCCAGGAGCAGATTCAGGGTTCAGGATACAGGGTTCAGGATTCCAGATAAAGCATTCAGGATTACAGATACAGGGTTCAGGATTCGGCATGCAGAGGCACATGGAGGAAAAACACCAAGGCACTAAGCATATGATAAACAGGGTTTAAATATCCTTCCTGTAACGAGCATCAGGTAGTGACTCATGAGCCTCTGATTACTGGGAGACATCCGCTGGTGGACACTGGAACTGCAGCTCATGGATCAAGGAGCCACAGTGCCACCACCAGATGAACCCTATACTGACACTCGCTGGTGGACACTGGAATTGCAGCCCACGGACCCCCGAGCCACAGCGCCACCCGCTGGAGGGACTATTCCTAACAGTACCCCCCTTTAAAGAGCGGCCTCAGGATGCTCCAAACAGCCATAGGGGGTCCAGTCCACAAGGAAAAGTCCTCTGCTTCATGAGTCCACCGAAGAAGTACCTTGAAAACTGAAGAAGCCCTGGGTCTCCAGCAAGATGCCCCACTGCCAAGATCCATCGGAAGGTAACGTGTCCCCCCACCTGGATCATGAAACTGGCTGAGTGTCCCACTGCCGGGGTCAGACGACTGGCTGGGTGTCCTGCTGGCCGAATTCCCTAGGATGTAACACATTCACAGCTTCGAGTCCCTCAACACAGTAGATAACCCAACACCGGGGTCACACGGGTTATTTTCAAATTTAGCCCTGAGGGTATTTTGCGCGCCTTTTCTAAAGCTGCAGGGCCACCAATCAACAAGCATTTTACTCGTTTGCCCTTAGAAGCCATCACAGCCATGCCTACTAATGGCATGGCTGTTATTGGCCAGTGCATTATGTGACCCAGACTATTTTTGGTGCCTGTTGAATAGCTGCAGGGCAGCCAATCAACAAGCGTTTCACTCGTTTGCCCTTAGAAGCCATCACAGCCATGCCTACTAATGGCATGGTTGTGATAGGCTAGTGCATCATGTGACCCAGCCTCTATATGAGCTGGAGTCACGTATGCCGCGTGTCACATCGTCTCAGGCTAGTGTAGGGAGAGCATACTGCCGGCGCTGTGAGGGACAAATTACAAATCTAATATCATCTCATCCTGCATTACGACGGATTCCTAGCGGTGCTGTGAGGGGAAAGCTTAGCGTTCTAAAACCATCTGATACTGGACTAGGTAGAGTTTACTAGTGCTGTGAGGTATAGATTACCGATCTAATATCATCTCATCCTGCATTACAGACAGGTTCCTGGTGGTGCTGTGAGGGGAAAGCTTAGCATTCTAAAACGATCTGATACTTGACTAGGTACAGTTTACTAGTGCTGTGAGGGACTGATTATCGATCTAATATCATCTAATCCTGTGTTACAGAAAGGTTCCTGGCGGTGCTGTGAGGGGAAAGCTTAGCGTTCTTAAACGATCTGATACTGGACTAGGTAAAGTTTACTGGTGCTGTGAGGGACAGATTATAGTTCAAAAATAATCTCATCCTGTATTACAGAATGGTTCCTGGTGGTACTGTGAGGGGAAAGCTTAGCTTTCTAAAACCATCTGATACTGGACTAGGTACAGTTTACTGGTGCTGTGGACAGATTATTGTTCCAAAAGCATCTCCTTGTGCTATAGGGAGAGGTTCCTGCTGGTGCTGTGAGGGACAGATTATTGTTCTAAAATCATCTCATCCTGTATTACAGAATGGTTCCTGGTGGTACTGTGAGGGGAAAGCTTAGTTTTCTAAAACCATCTGATACTGGACTAGGTACAGTTTACTGGTGCTGTGGACAGATTATTGTTCCAAAGTCATCTCCTTGTGCTATAGGGAGAGGTTCCTGCTGGTGCAGTGAGGGACAGATTATTGTTCTAAAATCATCTCCTAGTGCTATAGGGAGAGGTTCCTGCTAGTGCTGTGAGGGGCAGATTATTATTCTAGAATTATCTCCTAGTGCTATAGGGAGAGTTTCCTGCTGGTGCTGTGAGGGACAGATTATTGTTCTAAAATCATCTCCTAGTGCTATAGGGAGAGGTTCCTGCTGGTGCTGTGAGGGACAGATTATTGTTCTAAAATGATCTCCTAGTGCTATAGGGAGAGGTTCCTGCTGGTGCTGTGAGGGACAGATTATTGTTCTAGAATTATCTCCTAGTGCTATAGGGAGAGTTTCCTGCTCTTTTCCAGAAAAAAGAAGAATTACTTCTTTTTTTTGTATTAATAAATAGTGCTACATAGTACATTTGCGGGCAGAATGAGGAGAGCGTCAAATAAGGGGCATGGTCGTGGTGCTGCTGGTGTTGGTGGTGTTGGTGAAGTTCCTGTTGCAAGGAGAGGACGTGGTCGATTTGTGCCAGCTATACACACAAGTGAAACACTTTCTTCAGGTGTGAGTAGCCGACAGAACCTTCAATGTTATATGGTAGGCCCGAATGCCTCTCAACAAATGGTGAGGCTAGAACAAGTTCAGTCGCTAGTAGATTGGGTTGCTGACAATGCCTCCAGTTCCTTCACATTGTTTCCCACCTGGTCCCTTGATGAATGCTCAGAGTTGGCACCTGAACCCCATGGCCATCCGTCTTTCACCTCAGCCCCTTGTAAATCAGCCTAGCAGTTTGAGCCCCAAGTCGTTCAACAGTCTCTTATGCTTTTTGATGACTCTGCTGGTGTGCTTTCCGTGTGCCATCCACATAGCCCTGCCCCAGAAGTGGAAGACATTGAGTGCACCGATGCCCAACCACTTCTGTTGCAGGATGAGGACATGGAAACACCAGCACAGCACGTCTCTGATGATGATGACGAAACACAGGTGCCAACTGCTGCGGCTTTCCACAGTGTGCAGACTGACAAGGAGGGCAGTGGTGAAGGGTGGGTGGAAGATGATGTGGAGGAGGATGATGAGGTCCTAGACCCCACATGCAATGAAGGTCATGTGAGTGACGTGTGCAGTTTGGAGGAAGAGGTGGTGGTCGCACTGAGGCACCAGCACAGCAAAAGAGGAAGCAGGTTGCAAAAGCGGAGCGAGCATCCCCTAGACAGTATGCCTGCTACCACCCACCACACCCATTGACCTAGCACACCAAAAGCAGCTCAAAGGTGTTCCCCGGTGTGGCAGTACTTCAGACAATGTGCTGACGACAATACACGAGTGGTTTGCACGCTATGCAATGAGTATCTGAAGCGAGGCATAAATATTCTAAACCTTAGCACAACCTGCATTACCAGGCATCTAAATTCAAAGCACGAGCAGCAGTGTAATAAGTACCTCAAAATCCAAGAAAGGTTTCGGCCTCCTCCTGCTTCCTCTTCTGCTGCTGCCTCGGCCTCTTCCTCCTCCTCTACAGTGCCAGTGTCACCCGCCACCCAGCAAACAGACGATGTGACAGCAATGCCACCATGTCCACCACCATCCCCAAGCATTTCCACACTGTCCCATGGAAGCTTACAGCTCTCCATCTCCCAAACACTGGAGAGAAAGAGGAAGTACCCCCCCCCCACCCATCCGCGATACCTGGCCCTGAATGCCAGCATTTCAAAATTCCTGGCTTTGAAGTGCTGTCATTCCGTCTGGTGGACCCGGACAGTTTTAAAAACCTGATGGCGGTGGCTTTCCCACAGTACGTGGTTCCCAGCTGCCACTACTTTTCCAAGCGAGCCATCCCTTCCCTGCACAAACAAGTCGGGGACAATATCAAGTGTGCACTGCGCAACACCATCTGTGGCAAGGTCCAAATAACCACTGATACGTGGACCAGTAAGCACGGGCAGGGACGCTATATCTTGCTAACTGCACACTGGGCAAATGTAGTGGCGGGTGGGCCTGAGGTGGCTAGCCATTTGGCACATGTCCTTCAGCCACCGAGGATTGCAGGGAATTTCTCTTTGCCTCCTGTTGCCTCCTCCTCCTACTGCGCTTCCTCCTCCTCCTCCTCTACCACCTCCTCATCCGCTCAGCGTAACACCTTCACCACCAACTTCAGCACATTCAGGGGGAAACGACAGCATCCTGTTTGAAAACTGATATGTTTGGGGGATAAACCCCACACTGCGCAGCAGCTGTGGACGGGCATTGAACAACAGACCGATGAGTGTTTGTTGCCACTGAGCCTCAAGCCCGGCCTTGTGGTGTGCAATAATGGGCGAAATCTCGTAGCAGCTCTGGGCCTAGTCGGTTTGACGCACATCCCTTGCCTGGCGCATATGCTGAATTTGATGGTGCAGAAATTTCTAAAAAACTACCCGAATATGTCAGAGCTGCTGCAGAAATTGCGGGCCGTCTGTGCGCGCTTTCGGCATTCTCACCCTGCTGCTGCTCGCCTGTCTGCGCTGCAGAGGAACTTCGGCCTTCCCGCTCACCACCTCCTATGCGACCTGCCCACAAGGTGGAACTCCACCTTGCACATACTGGAGAGACTGTGCAAGCAGCAGCAGGCAATAGTGGAGTTTCAGCTGCAGCACGCACGGGTCAGTCGCTCTGCGGAACAGCACCACTTCACCACCAACGAGTGGGCCTCCATGCGAGACCTGTGTACCATATTGCGGTGTTTCGAGTATTCCGCCAACATGGCCAGTGCTGATAACGTTGTTCTCAGCGTTACTATCCCACTTCTATGTCTCCTTGAAAAAACACTTCGGGCGATGATGGAAGAGGATATGGCACAGGAGGAAGAGGAGGAGGAAGAGGATTCATTTCCACGGTTTTCAGGCCAGTCATTCACAAGTGGCTTGGAGGGTGGGTTCCTGCACCAGCATAAGCCAGGTAAAAAATTTTCAAGCCAGGGCACAGTTCTGGAGGACGAGGAGGATGAGGAAGATGATGATGAGGAGGAACCATGTTCACAGCAGTGTGGCACCCAATGCAGTTTGTGGGCATCACTGAAGCATGGCTGGGGGGATACAGAGGACACAGATGATACACCTCCCACAGAGGACAGCTTGTCTTTGCCTCTGGGCAGCCTGGCACACATGAGCGACTAGATGCTGCAGTGTCTGCTCAACAACAGCCGAGTTGCCCACATTGTAACTTGTGCTGATTACTGGGTGGCCACCCTGCTGGATCCCCGTTACAAGGACAACGTGCCATCCTTAAGAAGGCAGGGTTAGCATGGCCGAAATGTGGAAAAGCTTTGTCAGCAGCATGCCACAACAAACAGCACCACCAGCACCACCAGCTGACAAGGCAGGAGGCAGCATTTCAGCAACCTGGTGGAAGAGTATGTGTGCACACGCATACACGTACTGACTGATGGGTCTGCCCCATTCAACTTCTGGGTCTCCAAATTGGGCACATGGCCTGAGCTTGCCCTTTATGCCAACGTGGACAAGCTAACGTTTATTAACCACTTCAGCCCCGGAAGGATTTCCAGCTTTAGGACCGGAGCCCTTTTTGCGATTCGGCGCTGCGTCGCTTTAACTGACAATTGCGCGGTCGTGCGACGTTGTACCCAAACGAAATTTGCGTCCTTTTTTTCCCACAAATAGAGCTTTCTTTTGGTGGTATTTGATCACCACTGCGTCATTTCTGATCACCGCTATAAACAAAAGAAGAGCAACAATTTTGCAAAAAAACCCAAATTTCTTACTTTTTCCTAAAATACAAATCCAAAAAAAAAATATAAAAAAACATTTTTTTCACCGTTTTTGGCCGATTTATATTCTTCCTCATATTTGCGATAAAAAAAATCGCAATCAGCGTTTATTGATTGGTTTGCGCAAAAGTGGTCGCGTTTACGGATGATGAGGATTCATTTTTGGGGTTTTTTATTTTTTTTATTTTTTACTAATAATGGCGGCGATCTGCGATTTTTTGCGGTACTGCGATATTTCAGCGGACATGTCGGACCATTTTGACACTTTTTTGGGACCATTGGCATTTATACAGCGATCAGTGCTATAAAAATGCACTGATTACTGTGTAAATGCCATTGGCAGTGAAGGGGTTAACCTGCAGGGGGCGCTCTAAGGGTTAACTATGTTCCCTGGGCTTGTTCTAACTGTATGGGGGCTTGCCTAGCAGGGGAAGGGAAGTGGTCACAGCCTTCACGTAAAGGAAGGCTGTGATCACAGCCCTTCCCCCTCACACAGAGCGGAGGTCCGTGTTTACATACACGGACCTCCGCTCACTCGCTCCGGGGGGGCCATCGCGGGTAGCCGACGGCAATCGAAGCTGCCGCACCCGCTCCCTGCCCCCCCCTGGACACAGTGAGCATGCGGGCGCGCCTCCGGTGGCGCGCACACGCTCACTAAACTCGTTCCAGCAGCCGCCGTCGTATGACGGCGATTTGCGGGAACGAGCCACTTTGCCACTGTCAGATGCCGATCGGCGGTCGGCAAGTGGTTAAAATGAACCAGGCATGGATCCCACAAGACTTGTCTGTACCTTGTGCAGAATGGACATTTAGACCGGCCTCACACAGCCATTGGTATACTTGTTTTTTTTTAATATGTCTCAATATTTTGGGGGCTACACCAATTAGAAAAAAAGAACCAAACAAGCAAAAAACAGTGTTGGCTACCTCCTCCTCCTCCACCGCCACTTCCACCTACACTGCCACGGTCATGGCCTAGTCAACCTCTAGGCTCCTACTCCACATCCACCTCCTCCTCCCATTTTTTTTTATGTGATTTTATTTAAGTTATTTCCCTATCCACATTTGTTTACAGGGCACTTGTCCTACTCTTACCCCCATTTGCTTCCTTTTGCAGTCCTTTAGCCCTTTCCAGAACTTTTTTACAGCCATTTTTGTGCCCAAAAGTTTGGGTCACCATTGATTTCAATGGAGTTCGGGGTCCCTGGTCAAGTTCGGGTCAAGTTCGGTACCGAACCCAAACTTTTACGCAAAGTTCGGCAGAACCAGACAAAACCAAACATCCAGGTGTCCGCTCAACACTACTGAATAACTTGCCTGGTCTCCAGGACTTGCACTGTGCATCAGGAACTCATTAGGCCTCTCCGAGGCACCAGTTACCCAACCTGGGTCCCCTAGTACACCCGGAGCTGTGGCAGTCGCTTCCAGATCATGGCAGGGCACAGATCGTACTCCGCCATTCCCTAGGAGTTTACCACGACCAGGGTCATGAAGGCAAATGCAGCCATTAGTCATCCATGTTATGTCTAGACCACCAGGCTCGGGCGCCATAGGAGCAACATACTGCCAGAGGGACTCTACTGAGGCAACCGTCAGCTGAATCTTAGGCCAAGTAGACAACCCATATAAGTCACATGAAGGTTCAGAGCTTTCCGACCCATTAACAGGCGAACACTCAGCCTTTACACAAGCATCCAACTGAGGCATAAGCACATCAGACTGGACAGCGGGCACCGGATCGTCAGACTGGTCAGCGGACACCGAAACATTAGACTGGACAGCGGGCACTGGGACATCAGGCTGGACAGCAGATTCCGGATCATCAGACTGGTCAACGGACACCGGATCATCAGACTAGACAGCAGGCACCGGGTCATCAATGAGGGCAGCGGGCACAAGATCATCAGACTGGACGGCAGGCACCGGATCAAACTGGAAAGTGGGCACAGGATCATCAGATTGGACAGCAGGCACCAGAACATCAGACTGGACAGCGGGCACTAGATCATCAGCCTGGACAGCGGGCACTGGATCGTCAGACTGGACAGTGGGCACTGGATCGCCAGACTGGACAATGGGCACAGGATCATCAGACAGGACAGTAGGCACTAGAACATCAGACTGGACAGTGGGTACTGGAACTTCGGACTGGACAGCGGGTACCGGTTCATCAGACTGGACAGTGGGCACCGGAACATCAGACTGGGCAGCGGGCACTAGATCGTCAGACTGGACAGCGGGCACTGGATCATCAGACTGGAGAGCAGGCACTGGAACATCAGTCTGGACAGCGGGCACTGGATCATCAGACTGGACAGCGGGCACCGGAACATTACACTAGACAGCGGGTACTGGGTCATCAGACTGAATAGCACGCACCAGATCGTCAGACTAGACAGCAGGCACAGGATCGTCAGACTGGACAGTGGGCACAGGATCGTCAGACTGGACAGCGGGCACTGGATCGTCAGACTAGACAGCAGGCACAGGATCGTCAGACTGGACAGTGGGCACAGGATCAGCAGGCTGGACAGCATGTTTAGGTCTGTCGGAAGCAGGCCAAACCTTATCAGCAATCGTGAAGGTAGACTGGGGCAGATTGGCTGGTGTGGAGGCAGACTGGAACAGATCGGCTGGTGTGGAGGCCGATTGGAGCAGATTGGTCAGTGTGGAGACAGACTGGGGTATATTGGCTGGTGTGGAGGCAGGAATGGATACAGGCTGGATAGTGCAGGTTGGGAAAAACTTCAGTTTCTTCTTACCACTGGAGCTCTGTAAGTGACTGCAGGGCTGTAAATAGGGGGTGTAGCTGATGGAAGAGTATGGCTGGCGTATGGTAAGGAGGGAGTGGTGAATAAGGGGGATTTTCGTGGAATTGTTGCAGGAAGCGGAGAAGAGGTAGGTGGGTTAAAGGCAGGGTAGGTGCAGCAGATGGAAAGGGGGTACTGATACTTGGTAGGTAGCAGAGTATATTGGCCTGTGACTGTGGTTGCTGTAGTTGAAGGAAAGAAGGAACTTTGAGCAGGTAGGTTTCTAGGGGCAGGAATTGGTTGGTGCAAGCTGACTGGGGCTGAATGCAATATATCTGACCATGCCTGTAGTATAGATTGAACAAAATTTGGTGTACATACGGCCTGTCTGACAAGAGCCTGCACTGCATTAATGCACTCCATTAACACCTGTGGAGGGCGTGCTGAATAATGCTCAAAGAAATAAGCTGAGTCATCTTCGAGTAACCATAACAGCGATTCTACCTGAGCCTTGCTGAAGGGAGGGGAAAAATCATCACTGCCCTTAGGAATGCTGGACAAAGCCAACGCTGCACATACTTGAATCAAAGGCTGAACATCACTGAACAACATACTGCCCTGATCAACTAGGACATGAGCCAGAAGTATACATTCCAAAAGCTGATCCCTAGTCCACTCCTTCAACATTTGGCGGCAATAATCATGATCCTCTGTCACCAGCAGAGAAAAATAAACAACCTCCTCTGGATGCATGTTGCCACCAAAACCAAGATGGCTTCCTTGTGCAGTCACTTCTGGTCAGGACTGGCCTTGGTGTTATGTCAGGAACTGGTGTGACCAGAAATGTGTGAACTGTACAGAAAATACCAGACACAACATAGAGTGAATAAAGTGATTCATTAAGGATATAAGTAAAATGGTGATCCAAACGCACATCTAATATAATAAACAGTGTAAACAACCACAGCAACATAAATAGTGAAAACTGCTAAAACAGGCATAGGGAAATGTTCAAACCGTAAATGTAGCCAGGCCAGGGCCATGCACGGGAGATCAATCAGAGGGGGCAGGGAGCAAGATAAAGCAGAAACCAGAACAGATGACGGGAAAACCGGTGAGACAGGATCAGACTGCAGACAGGGGTCCAGGAGCAGATTCAGGGTTCAGGATACAGGGTTCATTATTCTAGATACAGCATTCAGGATTACAGATACAGGGTTCAGGATTCAGGATGCAGAGGAACATGGAGGACAAACACCAAGGCACTAATCATATGGTAAACAGGGTTTAAATATCCTTCCTGTAACGAGTGTCAGGTGGTGACTCATGAACCTCTGATTACTGGGAGACATCCGCTGGTGGACACTGGAACTGCAGCTCATGGATCCAGGAGCCCCAGTGCCACCACCAGATGAGACCTTTACTGACACTCGCTGGTGGACACTGGAACTGCAGCCCATGGATCCCCGAGCCACAGCGCCACCCGCTGGAGGGACTATTCTTAACAGGAAGGTAACGCACTGAAATATACTGCATTAAACTTGCAGTAATGCACTGAAATGTACTGCGTTAAACGGAAGGTAACACACTGAAATATACGGCGTTAAACTTACAGTAACATACTGAAATATATGGCATTAAACTTGCAGTAACACACTGAAATATACGGTGTTAAACTTGCAGTAATGCACTGAACTATACTGTTTTAAATGGAAGGTAACAGACTGAAATATATGGCGTTAAACTTGCAGTAATGCACTGAACTATACTTCATTACATGGAAGGTAACACACTGAAATATGCGGCATTAAACTTGTTAAACATACACTAACCCACTGAAATATACGGTGTTAAACTTGCAGTAACGCAATGAAATATACTGTGTTAAATGGTCACTACACTCACACTGACTGAACTGTCCCTAGATTCACACTAATGAAAAGATAAATGGTGGTCATTACACTCACACTGACTGAACTATCCCTAGATTCACACTAATATAAAGATAAATGGTGGTCACTCGCTACACTCAAACTGACAGAACGACCCCTAGATTCCAACTAGTGTAAAGATGAATGGTGGTCACGACTCACTACAGTTACACTGAGTGAACTATCCCTAGATTTACACTAAACTGGAATTCTACACTGACAATAGAATCACAATAGCACACTATAGCACACTAACTGTCTAGTAGCGCTGAACAGAGCCCTGTTCTATCTTTCTCTACACTGATATCACACTAAAATGGCTGCTATTGAAAGAATATGCTTAATAGTGTGGGGAGGGACTAAGAACAATGTGCTATGATTGGATAGAGTCATCATGACAGTGTCCAATCATGGCTCTGACAGTGCCCTGATTGGGTGAAGCTTTCATTGCTTCAGCCAATCAGGGCTTTCAATGCTCTGTGCGGCAGCGCAATAAATCGTGGTCATTCGGCAGGCTGAACAAATGGTCGAACTCCCTGATAAATTTGGTTGTTCGGAAAACAGCCATTGTTCGGCCTGAACTCATGCTTGGGCCAAACCATTCGCCCATATCCCTACTAAATTCTTTGGAATGTCTACTTTCCAAAAAGGGGTCATTTGGGGGGCATTTGTACTTTCCTGGCTTGTTAGTGTCTCAAGAAATTAGAGCTGTCAGTACATCAGGCGTGATCAAAGTTCAATGATTGCCACCATAGCTTGTAGACTCTATAACTTTCACAAAGATCAAATAATATATACTTATTTGGGTTATTTTTACCAAAGATATGTAGCAGTATAACTTTTGGTCAAAATTTATAAAGAAAAATAATTTGCAACATTTTATAAAATGTTCTGTCTTTTTTCATTCATAGCGCAAAAAATAAAAAACCCAGCAGTAATTAAATACCACCAAAAGAAAGCTCTATTTGTGTGAAAAAATAACAAATGTTTCATATGGGTACAGTTTTGCATGACTGAGTAATTGTCATTCAAATTGTGAGAGAGCTGAAGATTGGCCTGGTTAGGAAGGGGGGTTAAGTGCCCAGTGGGCAAGTGGTTAAATCAGATCTGGTCTCCACACAGAGTCTGGCACAATCAATCACATTGCAGGTGGACAGACAGACAAGGAGTATGCCATAGCCAAAACCAGGATGCTGGAACCAGCAGCTTCTGACGTTCTGAGGGGACCCCACCTCTTGCAGACAAGCTGTACATCTGGCACTGGACCATCAGGGTGGGCAAAGGTCAGGGAATTAGCGAGGTCAGGTTGGTTAGTAGGTTATGTGTCACTGGAGTCAAGCTGGATAACTAGAACACAAGCTGGATGCAGAGTGGCTTGAAGAAAAGGTCAAAGGCCCCACCTGGCTGAATGAGACAGCCTATCCAAAGAATGGATGGAACTTCTTAGACAGGCTTGAGCAGATATACAGTAGTTGCAGTAGTAGTAAAAATGTGAGAGGCTCAATTGGCAGGGGCTGAACCGGAATAATTGGCGCAGAGACAGACTGGACCATATTGGCATGTGTTGAAGCAGAGCTTGAGGACAAATTAGCCTGGATGTGCATCCAAAGGTTGTTCAGGGACAGGCAAAGGTAGGGGTGGTCCAGAGGGCTTGACATTTGAGGAATTAGAGCGAGCACAGATTTTGCAAGCCTTTGCAAATGTTTACTGTACAAATTAAGGTCCCTCAACATGGATCAAAGGGTGAGCACCTGGCGGTTTAACCTTAAAAAGCGTAGAGGGTTCTTTATGGTAAGAGCAGTGAGGATGTGGAATTCTCTTCCACAAACAGTAGTCTCTGCTGGGAGTCTAGATAATTTCAAAAAATTATTAGATGCACACCTAAGGGACCACAACATTGAGGGGTATACAATTAAATACTGATATTAAAAACACACACATAGGTTGGACTTGATGAACTTGTGTCTTTTTTCAACCTCGTTTACTATGTAACTATGTACATAGGAACAGGAGTCCTTATGCAAAGAGGGCCACCAAAGCTTGCAAGAAACCAAAGAAAATGATTTAGTATCCCTGTGTGCCCAACCATCTTAGTGTCATGTGCAATATCACTAGCATGAGACTGAAGGTTTGGCTGACTTAAATCAGATCTGGTCTCCAGCCAGAGTCTGGCCACAATCAATCACCTTGCAGGTGGACAGACAGACAAGGAGAATGCCCTAGCCAAAACCAGGATGCTGGAACCAGCAGCTATGATGGAGCAGGGGTGCATATGTTCCTGACACATACTATGTTAATATCCCAATTCCTATACAATGTTTAGACTTTATAGCTTTTTGAGGGGTATGCCATGCAGTAGTTGATTCTTTCCCATTTGACCTTCACCAATTTCAAAATATTACACTATATATCCAAGGCTCTGCATTTGATTGCGTAAAGTATATAAGAACGCAGGATCAATGTTGTGCTGTTTTACTTTCAAAATATTTTATTTTTTGTTTCAAAAGTGCAAACAGAAGATTTACATCGTCACAGACAAAGATGAATAACAAAGTATTTTGGGGAAAAAAAGTTTGTGAAGACATTCTCTATATCAAAGATAGCAACCATGTAGGCACCAAACCTTAGAAGAGGTAATATTGTTTCAAACTTAGAAGACAGAAGGGAGAAGAGCCCTCATTTAATATAAGAAAGTAACATAGATATCTTGGGCATTTTCGCCTTTTTGCGAGTAAGTGTAAGACCCTAGGCCTGTTGGAATTCCTCCCCCAATCCCCAGAGAGCAAGCCGGAGACCCCCCCCCAGCACCCCCAGTGGGATCACACTGTGCCGGAGGAGGACCCCAGACGCCCCCAGGAATCCAGGGAAGCACCCCAAAATCTCACCATCTTCTCCGGGGAACCTATCCCCCCTCTGCATAGTCTGGAATGCTGGAAAGAACCGAGAACCTCAAAATAACATACACACTGGGTGCCCACAGAGTACACCCGTCCCGAGAAGTCTCTTGGGAGTCATGTCTTATAACGACCAACTATATAATCACAATATAACCAGTGCGATAGATAGAGGAAAGAAAGGAAAGGAGGAGTAAAGAGAAGCAAGAGAAAAGAAAAAGGAAAAGAGGAGGGGGGGAGCCAACACGTTCTCCCTGTGTAGAACTCATCCACACAATAGCTTATGGCTGCTTGGAAAGAATCATTCCTGGGTATAGTGAGATACCCATAAAAGAAGCCCATGGCTCCCATATGGCTTCAAATTTTTTGGACAAGTTAGAAAGAGCACTAGCCAGTTTCTCTTGTGACATAATCCAAGAGACCTTCCTAATCACTGCTTTCAGTGATGTGTGGGTTTTTTTCCAAGACCTAGCTATTGAGATTTTAGTGCCCAAAAAAATTAAGTGGATCAGTTTTTGAGACAGCTTTGAAATGTTCGGAATAGGTGAATTTAGAAGAGCTACCGTTGGGTTGCTAGGGATTTTGAGGTTTGTTACTTTATAAATCAGCAAAGAGATTTTTTTCCATAATGTTCTAATTCTGGGACATTCCCACCAGATGTGCACCATGGTACCTTGAAGCTGACATCCTCTGAAGCAAAGAGGGTCTGCCGTAGGAAATATTTTTGCTAACTTAGAGGGAGTCATGTACCATTGGCAGATGACTTTGATATTCGCTTCAATCAATGAGGTATTGAGAATCCCCCTAAAGGCCAGCGACGTAACATTGTGCCAAGTATCTAAGTTCCACTGAAACTGAAGGTCTTCCTCCCAGGCTAGCATATAAGAGGATTTAGTATTTCGGCTGGTAAGTGACGCATAGATAATCGATATGCCCCCTCTCTGCTCCATGGCTGAGCCACACCAGGCTTCAGAGTGCGTTATACGGGGAGGAGAGGGCTTGTCCTTCCAAATGCTATAGAGAAAGTGACTAATTTGTCTGAATCTAAACTTTTCAGAGTTCGGAAAGTTGAGTTTGCTAACACAATAGGCTAAAGTGATTGGGCCTGAGGATGTAAAGAAATGTCCTATCCGATATAGGCCTTTGTCTAGCCACCATTGAAAGGTTTTAATATCTTGCCCAGGTGGGAACTCCAGATTATGGAACATATGCGCTAGGGGTTGAGTGGAGGAGACTAGGGTGGGGTTTTTTCTTAGTTTGTCCGAAAGGGAAAAGTAGGTGGAGAGCGTTGGCAAAAGAATAGCTGGGTGATCTCTTGGGTTACACCACAGAAGATAATCGAGTGTAAACGACGGTGCTGCTTGACGTTCTATCTGTACCCACTTGGGCTTCTCCGCTTTAGTGTAAACTGTGGAGATTTGGTAGAGTCTAGCCACAAAATAATATTTGAGGAGATGAGGGACCCCCAAACTGCCACTCTTCCTAGAAAGCAACAGTGTTTGTTGTTTAATTCTGTATCCCGCTCCCCCCCATATAAATTTGAGTATTTTACTTTGTAGAGATCTCAGATGATCTCTCCTGATCTGTATGGGAAGGGCTCTAAACAGATATAATAATCTAGGTAGTAGGGTCATTTTGACAGCATTGATTCGTTCAAACCATGTTAGACTCTGCTTTGGCCATTCCTTAAGATCTTGTTCCAATTTACGGAACATAGGGGGGGAATTAAGGGCATAGAGATTTTCAAACCTTGGGGACAAAAAGACGCCCAAGTATTTAATGTGAGAGTCGTTCCATGAAAATGTAAATGCCTGCTTTAGTGACACAAGAGACTCCTGTGGGATAGAAACATTCAGGGCTTC
>BLSH010441030.1:462085-482218 GCA_018402905.1 Glandirana rugosa
TAGCAGTTAGAGGAAAGAGATAAACCATTTACCACCAACAGGGTGCTTAGAATGATCGGCTTTTATTTATGTAAAACCTTTATCCCAAAAGGAAAAAAAAACTGTTGCTGTTACCGGTTAAAGTGTTAGCTGGACTTCATAAATCTAAGAGGATTGTACAATCAGATTGTATAGTGTGTGGTTAGCCGTAGATGGGTTACCATATGAGGGTGGGGGGATGTATTGTGGAGGGGAAAGAGGGTGGTTGTAAGATGAGGGGGGGGCACCAAAATGCACCTTCACCTGTGTGGACAAAAATCCTTGCACCTACCCTGCTGCTGGTCCAGTAGGCAGTGCACAAAGACAGGGCATCTCACGGCACAAAAGGCACACACAAGGACTGACCGGCATGATCTCAGGGCACAAAGCAGCAGGGTTCTAAAAATTTCACAGAAATTTTTGTAAAGTAATGATGAAAATCCTGGTCTGTCATGATGTATTGAGGTGAAAGGGGAAAAAGAGGGAACAGACAAATGTGAAAGAAAAGGAATAGATGGAAACCATTGGGAAAGAAGAGAAAAGGAAGGAAAATAAAAAAGGAAACAAAAAAAATAAGGATAGCAGAAGAGAAAGGGGGAGAAGAAGGGTAACAGAAAGGAAGTGAACAAAGAGATAAAGAAGGGTGAGAAAAAGGGGAGAAAAAGAAAAAAGAATGAGAAAGGAACGAGTAAAAGAGAAGAAACAAAGGAAAGAGAAAGGGGAAGGGGAGGAAAAGAAGGAAGGAAAAAAGAGGGAGGAAAGAAGGAGGAAAAGGAGAGGGGAGGGAGGGTATCAGGATGGGCATGCCAGTAGACAAGATAACTCAACTGGATTGACTTCTGTGCACAGGCTAAAACATATCACCTTTTATGCTTGCAAGAATTGGACACTGGCTAATGCATATGCAATGCTGGCGCTTGCGTGCACCTGTGACAGATGCTGGTGCCAAATAGGCTATTTAAACTCAGCCAGTGCTCAGGATCAGTGCTGCTTTGTCTTTAGACTCCTGTGTAATCGGTGATCCTGTGAATCTATACCATGCTTCCAGTTGCTGACCCGGCTTGACCATTCTCCACCTGCATCGATCTCGGCTTGTCCCCTGATCTCCGCTACTGTATGCTCCTTTGGCTCCTGGTTCACTGATCGGTTCCAGGCCTGGAATGTTTCCTGACCATACTCCTGTCTGTGCCCTGTACACCATCCATCCCATCTGTGAATGACCCAGCCTACCTGGCTCTGCTACTGCTGTCACCAGTACCAGCTGCCTGCCTGCTCGCTGAACCAATCTGACAGCTTTTCCTTCCCAGCGTGGACACCTGCCCAGCTGTTAGCAAGACCTACAGGCACTCATGCCACCCTGTACTCCTGCACCTCCTGTCTACACTATTAGGGGCCTAGAGTCAGAGGTGTAAGAGATACCATCCTCATCATGTCAGGCTCTGCTACCAGGTACATGATAAAGGGGAAAAGAAAGGGAAGAAGGGGGAGGAGGGGAAAGGGGAGAGGAAAGGAGGGGCAGGGTGAAGTTCTTGCAGATATCCTTGCCTAAGGGAGAGAGGAAAAAACTGTATGAGCATTTCTGGGTCTAGTAGGGTTCTAGTAGGATTCCACCAGTGATGTGTCCTTAAAGTGTTACTAAACCCAGGACCCTGCATTCACTATATCTGGTCTCCCATGGTACACAAAACTGCTAAATACCTTTTCTCATCAGCAGTATATAGCAGTTTTGTGACTTCTATTAGTGCCTAGTTAAAGCTTGTAGGAGCAGTTTTCATACTGCATTGGCTGTCCTATCAGAATGCAGGACCCTGGCCCTGTCTGGACAGTGCCAATTGGCCCTGTGCTGATCACATGCGCTCTCCCAAGAAAAACAAAACTCTCTAGCAATACACACCAAACTGAGCAGGTGCAGCCTAACTCCAGTAACTCTGTCTTATCCGGACATGTTTTGGGGCAATGCAAGAAGGGGAGAATCGGTGCATACAGGATCAAACAGCCTTTTTACACAATGGAGAGGACTAACCACTTAGGACAGAAGGTTCAAGAGTGAGTCTAACAAGAATGCTTTACTGCATATACTGACTGATTTTACTGTTGTGGGTTTAGTAACACTTTAACTTTGCCACCTTTGTGCCAAAGACCAACCTGGTTGTCCTGGATTTTTCCAGGAAATTCATCTTACAGACAGATGGGTTTAGGAGTGATCCCATCTCAAGAGGTAAATGTGGAAGAGCACCTCATGTGCTCATTTTTCTCAGAGATTGTCCTACTTATTCTGCTAAAACTTTCTGTATTAGTACTGCTTGGACCACCTGCTATTCTTGTAATAACTGTAACATTTTTAGATATTCTTTTACTTTCTGTCCTAATGGCAATAATACACACCCTTCTGGGCATGTAGTGAGTGTGAATCCCTCCAACAAGATAATTTACAGCAGTTAAAACCTAACGGGGAATGTAACCTTTTCCAAATCTTTTCAACATTTTTTCCAAGAGCAAGTTGCCACTAAGACATTTTTCTAACAATTTTTGCCATTGTTTCAGGTGTGTTTGCATCTAGAAATAATCTAATTTATACTTTGCTTATTAAATCTCTGCACACTCTCAATAGATTTTGTAGTCAGGTGTAGATTATTATTGGGAAATGTCTAAAAAAAAAACTTGTTAGAACTTTGAATTTTTACAAAATGACAAGGAAAGAGAATGGTCAGCCTAATGAAAACTAATATCTGATAGCTTGCAATAGGTGAAAGTGTTGAAGTCTAATTGTTTAACATGTCTCCAATAACAGAAAAATAGTGCATCTGAAAAAAATCTGAAAATATATATAGAGATAAAAAAAGATCTACAGTTTTCCACTTTAATACTTAAATGCCACAATTTTACAGCTGCTTTTACTAATGCAAAAACTATATAAATATACTTTAATTCGAGCATTGAAATGTTTTATTCAACCTAGACTATATTTGAGAAAACAGGGCCACGCATATTTTTATAGCAGTAACACATTTTTTACTCAAAGAAGGGAAATAATTTGAGGATCACGTACAATGGAAATGCCTTACACCTGGAACAGTTCACATTCTTAGACTATAAATTATTCCTTATCCATTCATGCATTTAGGAAATTATCTTAAAATGCAGGTGTTGTTTTCTGAAGCATTAGCATATTTTCTGTTATCAATTTTATTTAAATTGATATTCAAATATTATAATCTAATATATCTAGCAGGTATTGTCACTGAAATATCACAACGTACAGTGGTATAACAGTGGTATAACATATACCATGTATGTATATATGCTGTACATATTTTACCATTTGTACATTGTAAAAAATGTATTGCAAAGAAAGTACATAGTAAATCTTCTCTGAAAATGTTTTCAATAAATGTATTTTTATGAAATGAACAGAAAGCATATTAAAACCCTTAGATATTACAATAGTTGACGGCACTAATTCCCTAGAGTGCTGTCAGACCCAAAACTTACATAAATTAGAACAAAAATAATGTATGGGGCTTTTGAGTAGTATACACAGTGCCTTGAAAAAGTATTCATACCCCTCAAAATTTTCCACATTTTGTCATGTTACAACCAAAAACATAAATGTATTTTATTGCGATTTTATGTGATAGACCAACACAAAGTGGCACATAATTGCCAAGTGGAAGGAAAATGATAAATGGTTTTCCAATATTTTGTAGAACCACCTTTCCCTGCAATTACAGTTGCAAGTCTTTTTGGGGATGTCTCTACCAGCTTTGCACATTTAGAAAGTGACATTTTTGCCCACTCTTCTTTGAAAAATAGCCCAAGCTCTGTCAGATCGGATGGGTAGTGTCTGTGAACAGCAATTTTCAAGTCTTGCCACAGATTCTCAATTGGATTTAGGCCTGGACTTTGACTGGGCCATTCTAACACAAGGATATGCTTTGATCCAAACCATTTCATTGTAGCTCTGGTTCTATGTTTAGGGTTGTTGTCCTGCTGGAAGTTAAACCTCCACCTCAGTCTCAAGTCTTTTGCAGACTCTAATAGGTTCTCTTTTAAGATTGCCCTGTATTTGGTTCCATCCACCTTCCCATCAACTCTGACACGCTTCCCTGTCCCTGCTGAAGAAAAGCATCCCCACATCATGATGTTGCCACCGTCATGTTTCACAGTGGGGATGGTATGTTCAAGGTGATGTGCGCTGTTAGTTTTCTGCCACACATAGCATTTTGCTTGTGGCCAAAGAGTAAAATTTTGGTCTCATCTGACCAGAGCACCTTCTTCCACATGTTTGCTGTGTCCCCCATATGGCTTCTTGCAAACTGCAAATGGGACTACTTATGGCTTTCTTTCAACAATGGCTTTCTTCTTGCCACTCTTCCATATAGGCCAGATTTGTGGAGTGCACAATTAATAGTTGTCCTGTGGACATATTTTCCAACCTGACCTGTGGATCTCTGCAGCTTCTCCAGAGTTACCATGGGTCTCTTGGCTGGTTCTCTAATTAATGTTCTCCTTGCCAAGCCTGTCAGTTTAAGTGGACGGCCATGTCTTGGTAGGTTTGCAGTTGTGCCATACTCTTTCCATTTGTGGATGATGGATTGAACAGTGAGATGTTCAAAGCTTGGGATATTTTTTTATAATCTGACCCTGCTTTGAACTTGTCCACAACTTTATCCCTGACCTGGCTGGTGTCTTCCTTGGCCTTTATGATGCTGTTTGTTCACTAAGGTTCTCTAACAAACCTCTGAGGGCTTTATAGCTCAGCTGTATTTATACGAAGATTAAATTACACACAGATGGACTCTATTTAGTAATTAGGTGACTTCTTAAGGCAATTGGTACCACTAGATTTAGTTAGGGGTGTCAGAGTAAAGGGGACTGAATACAAATGCATGCCACACTTTTCAGATATTTATTTGTAAAAAATTTGAAAACCATTTATCATTTTCCTTCCACTTCACAATTATGTGCCACTTTGTTTTGGTCTATCACATAAAATCCCAAAAAATTACATTTACGTTTTTGGTTGTAACATGACAAAATGTGGAAAATTTCAAGGGGTATGAATACTTTTTCAAGGCAGTATATATATATATATATATATATATATATATATATATATATATATATATAGTAAGATTGGGGTTATCAGACTCAAGCGGTAGGTGCGTTTTCAATGATTGTGCCAGTCCAAAACTGTATTTTTAAGGGCATGGTAGCCCACTTTTATTTAAAAATACAGAAATGTTCACAAAAGACATCAGTAGCTCACACAGAGGGTTCCACCATTACTGTAACTTGCACAATCAGAATATGTCAGCCTCTTGGCTTACTCTCTTGCCACACAGCTGTTTCAGGCCTCTTAGCCTAGGCCTTAAGTCTGCTTCTCAGACCTTAGTGTCAAACTCTCTCCTAGCTTACTCACTATCAGCTTCTTGCTGCTCTGTCACAGATGAAATCTGCCTCCTGCAGACATGCACACTCTGGTTGCTCCATGGAACCTCTCTAACTCCTGGAGAGGTTGGGGGTCCACCTGACTTCCCCTGCACAGACCTCCTGTCTTTTGGGTGAAGCCCTGAGCTATAGTCAGGTTCCATCTTATAGCCCAGAACACAGATGTGTAATCAGCGAGCCTGTATCTCCAAACATCTGGCCTAAACCAGCAATCTTTTGAGTAGCACGGGGTCCCACTGCCACATATCCCCCCAGGTTTCGAACCGGAGGGAGGAACACATAAACCCGTCACCATGGATGGCACCCCTCTGTGCCAGCCATTAGCTGCATAGGCCCAGCTCTTTCTCTGGGTATGTTTCCACCAGCACTTCACCTTGGCACCTCTGTGCCAACTGTCAGCAGCAGGAGTCCTAACATGCCCAATCTTTTTTCTAAAGGGGCACTCCATCCACATCTTCTCCCTTAACCATGGGCTTCCACTAATCTCTCTACTATCCCTTCTACCTTCTGGCCTTGGGATCCTCCATTTCTTTTAACCTCCCCCAGACCTACCTTCCTGGGACTGTTGGGGACCCACTTCCATGACACCTGTCAGGGACTGACCTCTCTCACTAGCTGGCTCAACACTAACCAACATCATCTGTTTTTTAGATTCACTAACCCCTGCGTGGTTACCCTTGGCAATCAAACCATCTGAGATTAACACCACATCCTTCTGTTTAACCTCAATAGCCACCTTCCACACTGCATTACTCAACTCAATATTGTCAGTGTCATCAGGACCTCTTGTACCCTAATTTGTTAGGACAGTGTATGTGGGGGGACCACCTACAGGCAAGCAGTTATTCCCCATGGGACACTCCAATAGCGTCTGCCCTACCAATGAACATTTTTCGCCATATTTTTGCACACCAATCTCTTTATCCATTTCTATGTCCATTGGTACCTCAACCAATACCTCTGAGCTGTCCGACAGTTCCCTAGAGTGCCTCTCATGCACCACATCAGTAGGCAGCAACCCAGCACACTGTGAGACAAAATTCAACATGGGTTTACACACTTTCCCATTACAGTTACGCACACTATTTTCTGTAAGAGTGTCTTCGGATACCTCAAACTGTACCTTTTTGCGAGTGATGGACAGAATTCCCACTACTGCCACGTCTGTTCCGGGCCTTTCCTTCACATGAGATCTAGCGGGTGAAACAGTACATGCACCATGTACCAATCACTGCTCAGCGGCACCTCAGATCGCACCAGCAGGAATGCACCTCATCACACCAACATACGGAGAGATTTCCACCATGTCTGTCATTTCTGATTCCTCTAGCAGTTCCCTTGAGCGCCTTTCGCACGCAACTGCCGCTGGAAGCCCGCTCGCAGAGAACTATGAGACCACTTTCCATAAGTAAACAAGAATGAGTCCCAAATATGATCTCAAAGGATCCACACAGTGTTCAAATAGAGAATACAAGGAGTGAAACATCCATGTGTGTGGTAGATCAGACCCACATCCGGTAACACACAAAGTGAATTCTTTCCAGGCAGAATGTAGAACGATAGATCCCTCCAACACACCAAAGTAAGTAGATGTTCTAAAATCTTATCAGATACATCTGACCACCAAATGATAAGCGATCAGAAGTCACGTTTAGGGGTGTCAAGGTCTCTTGTTACCCACTTATAATCACCAGTTGTCACCACATTCTCTATCAGCCATTATATATGGAGAAAAATAAAACAGAACCTCATGGTGCAGTATGTTTCTAAAAGTCATTTTATTTGAAGTTAAAATGTACTTACAAGAGGTCTGAAAGATAACAGCCTGAATAGAAGCATCTGTGCAGCAAAATGTTACAGGGTCCTCACTCGTACAAACTCTCCCCCCGGCTCCTTCCAGCTTTCCGGCAACCAGTCAATCAATGTTGAATAGCGTAATGATGTCACCGCCCAGGCCACGCCCTGCGCATTTAGTCACATTGAATGTCGTCTGGGGAAGGGCCAAATGGGGGCGTCATCACGCTCTGCCTATAAATAGAGTTGGGGGCCACCTTAACTACTGGCTCAATCAAAGAGTGAGCAGCCATCTTACAAATTGGCAAAGAACGAGCAATGACGCTCATGTAGAGAATATGCAGGCAAAGGGAGAATTCAAACCTCAGAATGGAACAATGCGATCTAGTGTATGTAAATATCTAAAATCTTTGTGTAAATATGCCAAAACAAGCCGGAGGGAGAGAGTTTTAGATAGACGATACCACCTCCAGAAATTATTACAATATACAGCAAATCATCAAAAGTTACATTGTATCCATAAAGAATACAAACATCTCTAAAATGTATTAATAAATAATAAAAATAAATAATAATGAATAATGAAAATTTGGACCTTGAATGAAATATTTAAAAAATTCCTTAGGAATATTCAAGCATTATTTATAAAGCAATTTATGTCCCATTCGACATTTAAGCCAAAAGGGGCATAAGATCACATATCGAATATCCACCAGGTTTCAAGCCTGGACACAGCCCTCACCATATTTGTCCCCCTCCAGTGGAGTACCACTTTGTCTATAGCATAAAATAAAGTACCCTCCACATTCCTTTTATGACACTTGGCACAATGCCAATATTACTCACATGCTCAGCCAAACGTACATGTAGTTCATGTTTTGTGCATCCAATGTACTGTTTGGAACAAGGGCATTGGATCATATTAACTACAAACTGTGTAGAACCTGTAAGAAACATGTCAATTTCATAGTTCAGGCCAGTTTGAGTAGAATGAAAAGAATTGCATTTCCTCCCTCGGAAGGCATTAATCTGACAGATACTGCCCCTTCTACAAGGGAAAAAACCCTTCATAGCTTGAAAAAACGTATTTTTTTTATGTGGATCTATGATGTTCGGGACAGTTTGTGCCTTAATGAGGGGGCTCCCCTAAAAATCACCTGTGGTTTATCTGAGAGTTCAGGTCCCAAAACCCCTATCATTTTTGAGGATCCCCCAGCATTTCTGGAGGATCTTCTCAATAGAGAATAGTTGATTGGAGTAACCAGTGATCATAGACCAACTGAACTTGTTATCATTAGATGTAAGAGGTCTTCTACTTGTATTACTTAACATGGATTTTCTATCCATGTTTTTTTACATTATTGATAGTATCATTAACAACACCTATAGGTTAACCTTTCTCAATAAACCTTTGAGCAGAGTTCCACCCAGTTAAAAGTCAGCAGCTACAAAAAGTGTAGCTGCTAACTTTTAACAATCAGACACTCACCTATCCCAGGCTCCAGCGATGCAGTCGCCCGAGGGCTCGCTCCTCTCCCCCTCCCCTTGGCGGTGCTGGCATCACAAATGTGGGCGCACTGTGCATGCGTGAGTCGCTTAGTGCCTTGTGAATGGTCGGCGTATCTTCTGGGATCTGGGAAGGTGAACTTCCTTCCGGAGCCGTGGCTCTAGGAAAGGAAGTGGATCTGGGACCCTGGGTCACCCCCCCAAAAAAAAAATGACATGCCAATTGTGGCATGTCAGGGGGTCACCTTCCTTTGAAGCGGAACTTTTGGGTGGAACTCAGCTTTAAGAATGTTAGCCTGTTGGAAATAGTCAGTCAAATCTGAACAGTTGTGCCTAATTCGCAAAAACTGGCTTATAGGGACCCCATTCAACCAAGACCTATGGTGACAACTAGAAAGGGGATATAGGCATTATGGTCTGTCTCCTTGAAATAGCTGGTGGTCATGAGTTCAGCCTCCTTACTGATAATATTCAAGTCTAGAAAATGTATGCAAGAGTCGCTGGCCTCATGCTCCAAGACAATGCCCCTATCATTAAGGTTCAAACCCATAAAGAAAGGACATATCCCCCTCCCAGATAATAAGAACATTGTCTATATATCTTTTCCAAAGTCGTAACTCCCTTGGGGGGTTGTCCCAGATGATCTCCTTTTCCCAATGGGCCATAAATAGATTTGCTAGACTTGGAGCAAATTTTGCGCCCATCGCCACACCACGGTCATGTAGAAATTTCCCCCAAACCAAAAATAATTATGGCTTGTGGCGAAAGTTAAGAGTTTGACTATAAAATATTTTTAGTAATGGGAGATGGAGACATCACTGTCAAGAAAATCGTTGACAGCCTCTAATCCCTGCTGGTGGGAGATGACCGTATATAGCGAAGCAACATCCGCTGTCACCAATAGGTAACCATTAGAGTTGAGCGAACACCTGGACGTTCGGGTTCGGAGGTTCCGGACGAACTTTGGGAAAAAGTCCGGGTTCGGCACCGAACGTTGCCCGAACGTTATCCCGGACACCGGACCCCATTGAAGTCAATGGGGACCCGAGCTTTTAGGCACAAAAATGGCTGTAACAATGTCCTGGCAAGTGCTAGAGGGCTGCAAAAGGAAGTAAAATGGGGGTAAGAGTAGGGCAAGTGCCCTACAAAAAAATGGGGATAGGGAAAATAAATTAAAATCAAATAAAAAAATGGGAAGGGGGAGTGGATGTGGAATAGGAGCCTAGAGGTTGACTAGGCCATGACCATGGCAGTGTAGGTGGAAGTGGCGGTGGTCAAGGAGGAGAAGGAGGTAGCCAACATGGTATTTTTTTTTTGTTTGTTTATAATTGGGGTAGCCCCCAAAATATTGAGGCCTATTCAAAAAAACAAGTATATGAATGGCTGTGTGAGTCCGGTCTAAATGTTTATTCTGCACAAGGTGCAGACAAGTCTTGTGGGATCCATGCCTGATTCATTTTAATAAAGGTTAGCTTGTCCATGTTGGCTGTGGACAAACGGCTCCGCTTGTCTGTGATAACGCCCCCTGCCGTGCTAAACACACGTTCCGACAATACACCGGCTGCAGGGCAGGCCAGCACCTCCAAGGCATAAACGGCAAGCTCAGGCCATGTGGCCAATTTGGAGACCCAGAAGTTGAATGGGGCAGACCCATCAGTCAGTACGTGTAGGCGTGTGCACACATACTCTTGCACCATGTTGCTGAAATGCTGCCTCCTGCTAAGACTTTGTCTATCGGCTGGTGGTGCTGTTTGTTGTGGCGGGCTGCTGACAAAGCTTTGCCACATTTTGGCCATGCTAACCCTGCCTTCTGAGGTGCTGGCGGTGGCACAGCTGCGTTGGTGGCCTCTTCCTCCTTCTCCTCTGCCTTCGCCTTGTGCTTCCGCTGAGCCCCCGGTGTCATTTGGGAATTCCCTCAGCAGCGCCTCTACCAGTGTGCGCTTGTAGTCGCGCATCTTCCTCTCACGCTCCAGTGAGGGAATTAAGGACGGCACGTTGTCCTTGTAATGGGGATCCAGCAGGGTGGCCACCCAGTAATCAGAAAAAATTACAATGTGGGCAACTCGGCTGTCATTGCGCAGGCACTGCAGCATGTAGTCTGCCATGTGTGCCAGGCTGACCAGAGGCAAAGACAAGCTGTCCTCTGTGGGAGGTATATCATCTGTGTCCTCTGTATCCCCCCAGCC
Organism: Glandirana rugosa; assembly: GCA_018402905.1. Taxonomy (NCBI): domain Eukaryota; kingdom Metazoa; phylum Chordata; class Amphibia; order Anura; family Ranidae; genus Glandirana; species Glandirana rugosa. The sequence continues at coordinate 473,041 of BLSH010441030.1, forward strand.
ACGCTCCAGTGATGCCCACGAGCTGCGTTGGGTGCCACCCTGCTGTAATTCCTCCTCCTCCTCATCTTCCTCGTCCTCCTCGTCCTCCAGAACTGTGCCCTGGCTTGAATATTTTGGACCTGGCCTATGCTGGTGGAGGAACCCACCCTCTGAGCCACTTGCGAATGACTGGCCTGATAACTGTGGAAATTACCCCTCTTCCTCCTCCTCATCCTCCTGTGCCACATCCTCTTCCATCATGGCCCGAAGTGTTTTTTCAAGGAGACATAGAAGTGGTATAGTAACGCTGAGAACAGCGTCATCGGCACTGGCCATGTTGGTGGAGTACTCAAAACACCGCAATAAGCTACACAGGTCTCGCATGGAGGCCCACTCGTTGGTGGTGAAGTGTTGCTGTTCTGCAGAGCGACTGACCCGTGCATGCTGCAGCTGAAACTCCACTATTGCCTGCTGCTGGTCGCACAGTCTCTCCAGCATGTGCAAGGTGGAGTTCCACCTTGTGGGCACATCACATATGAGGCGGTGAGCGGGAAGGCCGAAGTTCCGCTGCAGCGCAGACAGGCGAGCAGCAGCAGGGTGAGAACGCCGAAAGTGTGCACAGACGGCCCGCATGCAGCAGCTCTGACATATTCGGGTAGTTTTTAAAAAAATTCTGTACCACCAAATTCAGCACATGCGCCAGCCCAGAGCCGCTACGAGATTTCGGCCATTGTCGCACACCACCAGGCCGGGCTTGAGGCTCAGTGGCACCAACCACTCATTGGTCTGTTGTTCAATGCCCGTCCACAGCTCCTGCGCAGTGTGGGGTTTATCCTCCAAACATATCAGTTTTAAAACAGCCTGCTGTCTTTTCCCCCTGGATGTGCTGATGTTGGTGGTGAAGGTGTTACGCTGAGCGGATGAGTAGGTGGTCGAGGAGGAGGAAGCGCAGTAGGAGGAGGAGGCAACAGGAGGCAAAGAGAAATGCCCTGCAATCCTCGGTGGTGGAAGAACATGCACCAAATGGCCACGCGGCTCAGGCCCACCCGCCACTACATTTGCCCAGTGTGCAGTTAGCGAGATATAGCGTCCCTACCCGTGCTTACTGGTCCATGTATCAGTGGTTATGTGGACCTTGCCACTGATGGCGTTGCGCAGTGCACACTTGATCTTGTCCCCGACTTGTTTGTGCAGGGAAGGGATGGCTCGCCTGGAAAAGTAGTGGTGGCTGGGTACCACATACTGTGGGACAGCCACCGCCATCAGGTTTTTGAAACTGTCCGTGTCCACCAGACTAAATGACAGCATTTCAAAGGCCAGGGATTTTGAAATGCTGGCATTCAGGGCCAGGGATCGCGGGTGGGTAGGGGGGTACTTCCTCTTTCTCTCCAGTGTTTTGGAGATGGACATCTGTAAGCTTCCATGGGACCATGTGGAAATGCTTGGGGACGGTGGCGGACATGGTGGCGTTGCTGTCATATCATCTGTTTGCTGGGTGGCAGGTGACACGAGGAGGCCGAGACCTTTCTTGGATTTTGAGGTAATTATTCCAATGCAGCTTGTGCCTTGAATTTAGGTGCCTGGTCATGGGGGTTGTGCTCAGGTTGAGAACATTTATTACCCCACTCAGGCTATCATTGCACAGCTTGCAAACTACTCGTGTCTTGTCGTCAGCTCATTGTCTGAAGAACTGCCATGCGGGGGAACGCCTTTGAGCTGCCTTTGGTGTGCTAGGTCCCTGGGTGCGGTGGGTAGTAGCAGGCCTACTGTCTAGGGAACGCTCGCTCCGCATTTGCAACCTGCTTCCTCTTTTGCTGTGCTGGTGCCTCTGTGCGACCACCACCTCTTCCTCCAAAGTCCACACGTCACTCGCATGACCCTTATTCCATGTGGGGTCTAGGACCTCATCATCCTCCACATCATCTTCCACCCACCCTTCACTACTGCCCTCCTTGTCAGTCTGCACACTGAGGCAAGCTGCAGCAGTTGGAACCTGTGTTTCGTTATCATCAGAAATGTGCTGCGCTGGTGTTTCCATGTCCTCATCCTGCAACAGAAGTGGTTGGTTATCGGTGCACTCAATGTTTTCCACTTCTGGGGCAGCGCTATGTGGATGGCCCACGGAAAGCACACCAGGAGAGTCATCAAAAAGCATAAGAGTCTCTTGCAGGACTTGGGGCTCAGACTGCTTGGCTAATTTACAAGAGGCTGAGGTGAAAGACAGATGGCCATGGGGTTCAGGTGCCAACTCTGAGCTTTCATCAAGGGACCGGGAGGGAGACAATGTAAAGGAACTGGAGGCATTGTCAGCCACCCAATCTACTATCGCCTGTACTTGTCCTGGCCTCACCAATCGTTGAGGGGCATTCGGGCTTACCATATACCGGTGAAGGTTCTGTTGGCTACCTAAGGAAGGTGTTTCCCTTATGCGTGTAGCTGGCACACCTCGACCACGTCCTCTCCTTCCAACAGGAGGTTCACCAACACCACCAACACCAGCAGCACCAGCATCACCAGTAGCACCATGACCACATCCCTTATTTGCTCTCCTCATTGGGCCTGCAAATGTACTATGTAGCCCTATGTAAGTATTTATTAATACCAATTAATACCTTTTTTTTGGAAAACACCAACGTAGCCGGACTTTTTATTTTGGTGCAAGAAATGCACTGCTCACACCAACAGCTGGAAGCTCTCCCTTGAGAACTAGGAGATGATTTGTGAACAATAAATAATCTGTCACTTACAGTAACAGCTGGAACCTGGCCCTATAGGAGTAGGTAATGGTTTTTGAACAAGAATCTGTCCCTCTAAGCAACAGCTGGAAACTCTCCCTTTAGAACTAGGAGATGATTTTTGAACAATAATGTGTCACTTACAGCAACAGCTGGCCCTATAGGAGTAGGCAATGGTTTTTGAACAAGAATCTGTCCCTCTAATCAGCAGCTGGAAACTCTCCCTTTAGAACTAGGAGATGATTTTTGAACAATAATGTGTCACTTACAGCAACAGCTACGCCCTATAGGAGTAGGCAATGGTTTTTGAACAAGAATCTGTCCCTCTAAGCAGAAGCCTCTACCTAGTGCAGGCAGATCGCTAAAAGCAGCAGTATGTGAAATCTCAAATTCCTCCCACAATCTGATTGTTGTGTACGATCCCACAATCTGATCGTTGTGTACGATCGTAACGATCATTGTGTTAGGCAGGGTTGAATCTGCAATGTGTCACTCAAAGCAGCAGTATGTGAAATCTCAAATTACTCCAACAATCTGATCGTTGTGTACGTTGTTGTGTTAGGTAGAGTTTGATCTGCAACTCAAAGCAGCAGTATGTGAAATCTCAAATTACTCCAACAATCTGATCATTGTGTAGGATCGTAACGATCGTTGCGTTAGGCAGAGTTTGATCTGCAATCTGCAACTCAAAGCAGCAGTATTTGAAATCTCAAATTACTCCAACAATCTGATCGTTGTGCACGATCGTAGTGATCGTTGTTTTATGCAGAGTTTGATCTGCAATCTGCAACTCAAAGCAGCAGTATTTGAAATCTCAAATTACTCCAACAATCTGATCATTGTGCACGATCGTAGCGATCGTTGTTTTATGCAGAGTTTGATCTGCAATGTGCAACTCAAAGCAGCGGTATGTGAAATCTCAAATTTCTGCTATCTGTCACTCAGAGCAACAGCACAGCAGTAGTAATCTCAGGATGCAGGATCAGATGTTAAAATGTCTGTAATCTCTCCCTCACGCCGGCAGCTTCCTCTCCCTACCCTAACCCAAGAGCATGTGACATGCAGCACTGTGACTCCAGCTTATAAAGAGGCTGGGTCACATGATGCACTGGCCAATCACAGCCATGCCATTAGTAGGCACAGCTGTGATGGCTTCTAAGGGCAAACCAGTGAAACGTTTGTTGATTGGCTGCCCTGCAGCTATTCAACATGCGTGATCAATTACCAGAAGCCAGAACCCGAACGTTTTTTGAAATGTCCGTGTTCGGGTCCGGGTCCCGGACACCCAAAAGTTCGGTACGGACCCGAATGTTACAGTCCGGGTTAAGTATAACTTGGTGTAAACCAGTCTCAATGAGACTTTTGCGCTCAAGTTAAAATTTGACTGTGGGATCTGAATTCAGTGGTACATATGTTGATTAATTTGAAAGCAACCTTTGTATCTCTGCAACATAATCATCTATATTTAAAATTACAATGCCACCCCCCTTGTCCGCAGGGCAGATGATCATTACATTCACATAATTGTTTGAGACTCTGCTGTACCGTATGTCTAGACCTAACATTAGGGATTTTTAACGTCTCAATATCTCTAATAACCATCTCTTTGAAAACTTGGATGGATGAAGGGACATTACCTGGGGGATTAAATAAAGAGGCATTAGAAAACTTCGTATGACGGACCTGAGTAGCCTCCCTAATATTAGAAGCAGTAGATGTCAAATTAACAATGGTAGTCCTATTCTCTACTGGATTGACCATAAAGTGTCTTTTAATGCTCATTTTTCTAACAAACTTTTGAACATCAATGAATGTTTCAAATTTGTTTAATTTGCGTGTGGGGGGGGGGGGGCATATTTCAATCCTTTGCTGAGTACATGTTCTTCCTGAGAAAGAACAGCAGAACTTAAGTTAAATGTTCCACTTGTTACTAACGTTCCCTTTTCTTTGGGTCTGTGCCTCCTCCCCCCTCGGATGCCTCTTTTTCTTCGTAACCTCTATTTTCCCCTGAGAAAAATCCCTGGGAAAAAAATGAGGCTGTTGTACATTCCTCAAGCTACGCCAATTCATGCAGCAACTCATATCCATCTTATTTCCTGATTTACCGGCTGGTGAAATCACTGTGGACCGTGCTCACAGGCTACCCAAACTGCAACACTTACCTGACAAGATCCCATGGGACGTCATTGCCTGCATACATTTTTTCCATGTGAAAGACAAACTTATGCGGTTTGCCAGACAGAACTCTCTGTTGCCAGATCCATATGCAGGAATAGCTATCTATGCTGACTTGTCGCAGTACACCATGACGGCTCTGAAAAAATTAGTTCCCCTCACCAAACTGTTGCGCAACAATCATCTGTCCTACTCCTGGGGCTTTCCAACTAAGCTACTAATAATTAAAGGTGGCCGTACTCATGCTGTCAGGTCCCTAGAGGAGGGATTATGCCTGACTAAGAAATGGGGCCTTTTACCTCAAGATGAAGACGACGCATTGTCTAAACCATCTCCAGGTCGCATCTCTCCCGAGTGAAGGCAAGTCGACACAACAAGTAACAAGCAAACAAGTAAAAAGCATATCTATCACCTTTAGGCCTGGCTGGATGCTGAACTATTTCTTAGGCACAGCAGTGGAAGCTGGATTATCAGAGCTGTACCCCTTTTACTCTTATGCAAAATTTTTTGCACGTTGAGGACTTTGTCCTCTTTCTTAAACTGTTTATGTTTTCCTTTTGTTATTGACATTGTTGATTTTTTTCTTTTTTTTTTTACCACCAGCATCTTCAAATGGAAGAAATTAAGTTACCTGTCTGGGAATGAGCCATAATCGCCACCAACCAAAACGATGCCTAGCTTGCTTAAAGAACTGTGGTGCAATGCTGCTGTCAGGTATGGCCCACTATTTGAAACCTTAGGAAACCAACTATAAACCAACTACATGATCTCATTCGAGATAAAGTGGGAAGATTTCTCATACTAGTGTGCGAATTGAACAATGCACTTTATACGCTCGTAAACCTATATGCCCCTAATACTGGTCAGGTATCATTTATCCGCTTACTAAAAAAAGGATGGATAAAATCAAGAAAGGTCTGCTATTATATTGTGGGGATTTTAATTGTGTAGTAAATAAGCATCTGGACTGCTCTACCCCAGACCTCGCCTCAAGGAGTGTGCTACAGACTTTTTTGCATTCCTCTGATTTGTATGACCTGTGGCGTTGTGTTAATGCGACAGAGAGAGATTATACTTTCTATTCGGCTCCACACAGGTCTTATTCCCAAATAGATCTTTTTCTGTCTGAGCTACCACTTTTGCAAAATGTTATATGAGTGAAAATTCACTCTATTACTTGATCTGACCATGTGACGGTCTCATTAGAGGTCAAACAACACCATTGAGGTGCGCCCATACACCTGTGGCAAAACAACCTTACTTTACTACAAAACTCAAATCTTAGGGATAGGCTGCATGGTCAGATCAAAGAATTTCTTGAAATAAATGACACAGGTGATGCTAATCTATTAAGGCATTTTGCAGAGGCCTTTTGATTCAGACGGCTTCCAGGGAAACTAACTAACTAAGTTACTGGATAAACTCAAATTACTGGCATCCCAGCATAAGTCAAATCCCAACTGCCAGGTGCACACTACGTTGGCTCAATGTAGGCTAGAAATAAGATTGCTTATGATTAGGGTTGAGCGGACACCTGGATGTTCGAGTTTGTCGGGTTCGGCCGAACCTCGTGAAAACGTTCGGGTTCGGCACCGAATTCGAACCGAACTTGACCCCGGACACCAAACCCCATTGAAGTCAATGGTGACCCGAACTTTTGGGCACAAAAATGGCTGTGAAAAAGTTATGGAAAGGGCTAGAAGGCTGCAAAAGGAAGCTAAATGGGGGTAAGAGTAGGGCAAGTGCCCTGCAAACAAATGTGGATAGGGAAATAACCTAACATGACATAAAAAAATAAAAAATTGGAGGAGGAGGTGGAGCAGGAGCCTGGAAGTTGAGGAGGCGGTGACCGTGGCGGTGTAGGTGGAAGTGGTGGGGTCTAGGACCTCATCATCCTCCTGTACACCATCTTCCACCCACCCTTCACCACTGCCCTCCTTGTCAGTCTGCACACTGTGGAAAGCTGCAGCAGTTGGCACCTGTGTTTCGTCATCCTCAGAGACATGCTGCGGTGGTGTTTCCATGTCCTCATCCTGCAACAGAAGGGGTTAGGCATCGGTGCACTCAATGTCTTCCACTTCTGGGGCAGGAATATGTGTATGGCCCATGGAAAGCACACCAGGATAGTCATCAAAAAGCATAAGAGACTGTTGCATGACTTGAGGCCCAGACTGCTTGGCTGATTTACAAGGGGCTGAGGTGAAAGACAGATGGCCATGGGGTTCAGGTGCCAACTCTGAGCTTTCATCAAGGGACCGGGTGGGAGACAATGTGAAGGAACTGGAGGCATTGTCAGCCACCCAATCTACTATCGCCTGTACTTGTTCTGGCCTCACCATTCGTTGAGCGCCATTCGGGCCTATCATATAACGTTGAAGGTTCTGTCGGCTACCTGAGGAAGGTGTTTCACTTGTGCATGTAGGTGGCACAGATTGACCACGTCCTCTCCTTGCAACAGGAGCTTCAGCAACACCACCAACACCAGCAGCACCAGCAGCACCACGACCACGACCACGTCCCTTATTTCACGCTCTCCTCATTCTGGACACAAATGTACTATGCAGCACTATTTATTAATACTAAAAAAAAAATAACAAATTATTATTCTTTTTTTTTTTAAAAAGAAAATTGTAGATGCACTTTTTATTTTTGTGCAAGAAATGCACCGCTCACACCAGCAGCAGGAACCTCTCCAGCGCTCACACCAGCAGTAGGAACCTCTCCCTACACCAGTATGAGATGATTTTAGAACGATAACCTGTCTTTCACAGCACCAACAGGAACCTGTCCCTACTGCAGTATGAGACGATTTTAGAACAATAATCTCCCCCTCACAGCACCAACAGGAACCTCTCTCTAATGCAGTAGGAGATGGTTTTAGAACGATAAACTCTCCCTCAGAGCACCAACAGGAACCTCTCCCTAATGCAGTAGAAGATGGTTTTATAACGATAAACTCTCCCTCAGAGCACCAACAGGAACCTCCCCCTAATGCAGTAGTAGATGATTTTATAACGATAAACTCTCCCTCAGAGCACCAACAGGAACCTCTCCCTAATGCAGTAGTAGATGGTTTTATAACGATAAACTCTCCCTCAAAGCACTAACAGGAACCTCTCCCTAATGCAGTAGTAGATGGTTTTATAACCATAAACTCTCCCTTAGAGCACCAACTGGAACCTCCCACTAATGCAGTAGTAGATGGTTTTATAACAATAAACTCTCCCTCAGAGCACCAACAGGAACCTCTCCCTAATGCATTAGTAGATGGTTTAAGAACGATAATCTCGGGGGGGGGGCGTGGCTAGCCGGCAACAGTGACGGCCGCACAGTGAAGGAGCTCCGGAGCAGCGGGCATACAGCGACTGATAAGACACTGAAGGTGACCCACAAAACGATGTCTGCAGACACCCCACTCCACCCCCCGCCAGGGGAACAAAGAAAATGCGGCTCCCAGCGATCGGCGCCGCAAAAATTAACAGACTTCTTCTCAGCAAGGAGCGACAAGGGACACCAAGATGGCGGACCGAGAGCACAGCTGGCTGCAGCGCCGGAAGGCCCCAGCTCCTCATCCAGCTCATCGCAGGATTCGGTATGTACGGCTATACACAACACCAATCCAGGGGACACTGCTAGAACCCCCCCAGACAGCCCCACTACCCGAAGTCCTGTGAAGCATAAAAAACTGAGACAGAGCGCTATTATAGACGATCAGTCTGACATGGAAGAAGAACTAGATTCTGACCCCTCTCCACAGGTAACGCTGGAGCAGTTCCCTTCTTCCTCACAACCTGTCTCTATAGGAGACATGAAAGAAATGCTTATCTCCTTAAGGGATTCCATGCATCTAGACATGAAGAAGGCCTTGCGCCCTATTAAACAAGACATACAGGATCTACAACATAGAGTGACACACGTGGAGGACAAACTAGATGAGGCCTACACAGCACACAACAGCCTAGTGGATGCACATCAGGAACAACAAAGCGACATGCAGCGTTTAGCGGCCAAAATCGCTGACATGGAGGACCGCAGTCGCAGAAATAATATTAAATTCCGCGGTGTACCAGAGACAGTGGTCAATGCAGACTTGCACAAATACATTCGCCATCTACTGCATCTGCTGGTCCCTGACGCAAGCGAAATTGAACTTACTATTGACAGGGCCCACAGACTCCCTAAACCCTCCTTTCTACCGGCCTGCATTCCCCGTGATGTCCTAGCGAGAATACATTACTACCATGTCAAGGAGGAAACAATGCGCTCCATCCGCAAAAACCCCCCACTAC
>BLSH010441030.1:495169-519319 GCA_018402905.1 Glandirana rugosa
GTCTATAGACCGTAGGGGAAACCTTTGTGTTAGGTGTTTTAATCAAACAAACGCCTGCTGTAATATAATTGGGGAGGTCCAGGCGCGATAACGGCTTTATGCCGAGGTCGCGCCTGGACTTTACGGCCCTCCTGCAGGTACCTGCAGGAGGTGACGCGTACGAGGGCGCGCGGGGGACCTCCGTCGCCGCCGCGCGCTCGCACGGGCGCCCAGCCCGTCTGAGCTACAGGCGGGCTCTGGGCGGTAGTGAAAGTCCTCGGAGTCTTGCCCCTTGGCGGCAACATTTGTGCCGCCAAGGGGCAAGAAACTGTCCTAGATCTGCTATGTCCCCTGTCAAAGAACGGGGAACCGCCGTGTTTACAACGGCGGTTCCCCGTTCTGAGGCTCCTGAAAGTGATGGCGGGTCTCGGGCGGACATCGAGTCTGCCCGACCCGCGGGCACGCTCGCGCGCCGCCGCTGCCTCCAGGGGGCGCGCGGGAGCATGCGCAGTGGAGGACGTCCATGGACGTCCTCCCGGCATTTCAGGTCCGCGCTGGAGCCGTATTTCGGCAATAGCGCGGACCTGGAGGGGTTAATATAATGTCGTCCGCAAACAAACTAATTTTGTGGATTGTGTTTCCAAAGGGGATGCCAGATATCTGTGTATTTTCTCTAATTTTAGATGCCAGTGGTTCTATGAGGAGGGCGAAAATGATAGGGGAAAGGGGACATCCCTGCCTAGTTCCGTTTGTGATATCAAAAGGATTTGAGAGCGTTCCATCTACCAATACTCTAGCTGAAGGGGAAGAGTAGAGGGAAAGTATGGCTGACTGTAGCCAGCCCACTATTCTGAATTTATTCAAGGTTGCCCTCAAGAATCCCCAGTGTATGCGGTCGAACGCCTTCTCTGCATCCAAGGAAAGGAGCAGAGAAGGCGTTCGATTTGATTCCACACTGTGTATGAGGGAAAGGATCCTTCTCTTAGCATCAGGTGCTTGACGGCCAGGAATAAATCCCACCTGGTCAGGATGGACCAGAGAGGAAATTATTGTTGCCAGTCTTTTTGCTAATATTTTGGCATAAATTTTGACATCAGTATTGATTAAGGAAATTGGTCTGTAATTCTGAACTTGTGCTGAGTCCTTTTCAGGTTTAGGTATGGTAATTATAGTTGATAGTAACATTTTTTTAGGAAAGGCCCCAGAGGTCGCGACATGATTGAATAGGTCTGCTAGATATGAGGAAATAGAGGGGGCAAGGTGTTTATAAAATTCATTAACAAACCCATCTGCTCCTGGTGCTTTGTTCGGGGGTAAGGTGCTAATTACTTGTTCTATCTCCAGTGGGGATATGGGTATAGAAAGGTCCTGTAGCTGGTTGGGAGATAGTGAGGGGAGATTAACTGATTGTAGAAATGACTGAATGGAGTCTGGAGTAGGTTGAGATGTGGAATTATCTTCCTTTAAATTATATAGAGATTGATAGTATTCGCTAAAGGCGTTAGCTATCTCCAGGTGATTATGTACGGGGGATTTTTTACTTGGGTGTATGATTTTGGTGATTGTTGTTTTAAGGCGTTGTTGTTTCACATATTTGGCTAATTTAGCTCCTGCTCTGTTGCCCAATGAATAGAAATTTGCTTTGGTTATTTTAAGTTGATTAGCATATTCATGGGAAAGGAGGGAGCGGAGTCTGTTTCTTTCTTTAATCAGGGCTGTGCTAAGGGATTGGGAGGGAGAAGTCTTATTAAGTTCTTCTTTGTTTTTAATAGATTCTAAGACTTCTTCAATCTGTCGCGACCTCTGCCTCCTTTCTATACTTTGTATTTTAATGCATATGCCTCTAATAAAGGCTTTGTATGTCGCCCAAAGAGTCGTTATGGGCACGTCTGGGGAAGAGTTAGTCTCAAAAAATAGTGTTTGGGCATCTTCAATTGTCTTGTAATGTTTGGGGTTCTTAAGTATGTTAGGATCCAGTCTCCATAATCTAGCTGGTGCATTTTTGTAAGAAGAGCCGATCTCTATGGATATGGGAGCGTGGTCTGACCACGTAATTGTGCCAATCGAGGAATTCATTATTTGCTGTAGGGTGAATTTGTCCGTAAGAAAAAAATCAATCCTTGAATAGGAAAGGTGAGGAGCTGAGAAGTACGTATAGTCCTTTTCGGTTCCATGTTGGCATCTCCATATGTCATGTAAGCCGTTAGATTGTAGGATTGGGGTAAGAGTTTGGTGTGTAGTTTTCTTCTTTGTTGTAGAGTCCATGTCTTTGTCATTAATGATGTTGAAGTCCCCGCCTATAATCAGTTGACCTTTTTTAAGAGGTTCTATTATGGAAAAGAGCTCTTTAAAAAATCGAATTTGTTTGGAGTTTGGACCATATACATTGACTAGGGTGTAATGTACATGGTTTATCTCGCATATGAGTATATGGTAGCGTCCGAGTGGGTCCGAGACTTCCGAGATAGTTGTGAATCGTAGAGAATCATGTATTGCAGTCAGTACTCCATGGGTTTTCTTGATATTGGAGGACATGAAGGTTTTTGAGTAGTGTTTTAGCCGAAATTGAGGTGTTTTGGAAGCCATAAAGTGAGTCTCTTGAATGAAGAGAATATCCGCCTTGAGTTGCCGTGCTTCTTTATAAAGTAGGGAGCGTTTATGTGGAGAGTTAAGTCCCCTCACATTCAAGGATGAAAGTTTAAGTGCCATAATAAAGGAGCTTCGAAGCGTTGGGGCGTCGTTTGGGCACATAAAGGGCTGTGTGTTCAGATCTCAATTGGAGTGTCGAGGGGATCATTTTTGGTGCAGTTTTCATGGGTAGATGTTGATGGTGGTTATATGCTGGTTCGCATTCGTCTTGAGTATGGTGCTTGAGGGTTTTTCGAATTAAGGATTGCCATTGAGGAGTAGAGTTTAAGGAATCCGTGTACAGGTAGGGAGTAGATTGTAGTAGTACTTGGAGTGGAGTAAGAAATAATACAACAAGTAAAGGTAAAAAGGACCTGCAAAAAAGGCAGGTACAACTGGTAGTCAACTGGACTACTGCCAACTGGGGGAAGAAAGAAGACCATATCAATAGCATATCGATATGGTGAAGAGTCAAAGTGAGTATGTTTATCGACATACGAGCCGATGTGCTCCAGCCAAGAGTGGTGAGTTGAGCCTATGTCCTGGTAGAAGTAGGTATTGAGGCCTGTATCAGGCTGTCTGTGTTTCTCCCGTGTCCATCTGTTGAGAGGAGTTTATGGCCCGTGGTCCGGCGTCGTCTGGTAGGATGTGCCAGTCTTTGAGTAAGTCCAGGCCTTCTTCTAAAGATCTGATGGTAAACGATCTGCCTTGTCTTTTGATTGTTAGTTTAGTTGGGAAGCCCCATTGGTATCCGATATTGTGGTTACGGAGTGCTTTAGTCACGGTAACCAGTTTTTTCCTATTCAAAAGGGTAGCCTTCGAAAGGTCAGCAAATAGTTTTATGCCCGCATGAGTCGCTGGGGGTGGAGGTGACCGTTTTGCTGCCATTATCACTTTCTCTTTTGTTTGGTAGAAATGAATTCTGGCTAGAACGTCACGGGGAATCGATGCTGGGAGAAAGGATGGCTTGGGGATTCTGTGCGCTCGATCGATCGCCATTTCTGTGTCGGTGAGCGTAGGAATATAGTGCTTCATCAGTTGTTGTATATGGGCGATAAGAGAGTCCGGGGACACCGAGTCGGGGATTCCGCGGAACTTAATATTGTTCCGACGGGATCGGTCCTCCATGTCCGCGATCTTGAGTTGGAGTTGTTGGATTATTGCATCGTGGTGAGAATGGGCATCTATAAGGTCGTTGTGGGCCTGTGATAGTTCTCCCACTCTTGTTTCAGTGCGAGTAAGTCGCCGGTCTTGTTGTTGTAATGCTTGGGATAGAGGAGTCATTGTAGCCATCATATCTGAGTGAAGGTCCTGTTTTAAGGATAGCAGCATGGCCTTAATCGCCATTTCAGATGCAGGCTGATCTGAGGCTGGGAATGTATCAATGGCAGATTGAGTGTTTTGGTGATCTGTAGTGATCCCTAATGTCGTGGGAAGATTGTCTATCCGTGGTCTGGATTTCAGGGGGCTTCTTGATGAGGGGGATAAGGGTGGTGACAACTCACCGGGATCTCCTTCGTATAGAGGCCTGGATAGCCTAGGGTCTGGTCGGTAGCTTTCCTCATTTGCACCGAACGAAGGTTCCTCCGTTCCGAACGAAGATTCCATGTCTCAGAGCGAGTTTTCGTTTCGGCGGCCGCCGCGGCCATCTTGGCTGCACGTGGAGCTTCGGGCCGGAAAGAAGTCAGTCAGTTTTTGCAGCTTGTAGGGCGACTTACGTCTTCTGGGCATGGTGCCCTGAGGGAGAAGGTGTTGATCCATAGTTAGGTTTGAGATTAAGGCTCAAAAGTCGGTGTAATGCCGCTGAATTGGCTGAAGGACACGAGGAGCTTCAGAGGAGTACAACCATCTGCTCCGCCGGCTAGCCACGCCCCCCTCGACACCTTTGTTTTCTAACCCTGATTTCCTGCCAGCATTAGGGGCCTGGGATTTTCTGGATTGGAAGAGACAAGACGACGTGAGACTGGCCCAGATCCTGGTGGACGGGGAGGTCCCTCAATTAAATACATTAAGGACAGAAAAGGCAAATAAATGGATACAATATCAACAATCGGTATCATATATTCACTCATTGGAACACTACTCCGAACTAGCGAGAGCACCTACAGAATTTGAGAAAGTTCTAATACAAGCGCATTAATCTGGTCATACACTATCTAGAGTATATAAAGAGCTACTCCCCATATGTTTGGATGGAAAAGTAACATATTTTAACAAATGGGAAGAAGAGATTGGGAGGTCAATACCTATACGACAATGGGAAAAAGCACTGACCTTAGTACACAAGCTGTCCCCTTCAATTAAACATCAGGAAAGGAGTTAGAAAATCATATCTAGATGGTATTGATGCCCAGCTGATCTTCATAAAATAAGGGAAAGTGCCCCAGGTGCATGCTGGAGATGTAATAGAACAGTAGGGAATGCGGCACATGTCTGGTATTTCTGCCCAGAGGTCTGCCAACTCAGGGCAGACATATTTGAGATATATAGAGAAATGTCTAACTCTACATTACAACCAGATATAACCATAGCATTGAAGGCCATCAAAAAAGATATCTTGTGATATATGTTAATAGTAATGAGAACAATTATTGCACGCTCCTGGAGAAAAGAGGCGGCCCATTCAATTACAGAATGGGTCTGTGAGATGGGCGAGATACGATTAATGGAGGAGAAAATGTGTGTCGAGACCGGTCCAGAGAGCATTTTAGAAAGACGTGGGTTAGGTGGGATAGTTTCTGCAATTCAAGATCACTATTAAAATACTTATAAATATACAGATTTTGTGGGCCCATACGGTACATATGGAATTATTTTTTTTTTTTTGTGAGTGTCTGTATGTGGGTGGGGGGACCCGTCCGTAGTTCTGGCTGGCCTAATGGACATGGACAGAGCACAGAATGGGAAGGTAAACATAGTCGATATGACAGACATGGAAAGGTAGATCACATTTCGCAGTATCTGTTAAGCAGGATAATACATGGACAGATATATTTTAATTTTTATTAGGCTCATGGGGGACCTTTCTATTTTGCTTGCATTCCTATAATATTCCTATTTATGAATATGTCACTGTGCCCCCTTCCTGAATGTATGTAGTATGATGTAAAAATTATTTTTCTAAGAAAATCAATAAACATGAATTAAACAACAAATGGTACCTGACAAGGGTGCCCTTTGTCTCCCTTGATTTTTTCCTTAGTAATGGAGCCTCTTGCAGAAGTTATCAGAATGGATAAAGCTATTACAGGCATCAATATAGCTGGACGAGACCACAGAATCAGCCTATTTGCCGATGAAGTGGTCCTAACCCTAACAAATCCAGTTTCTTCTCTGGTGAAAGTACAGCATATATTAGACCTATTTGGATCAGTGTAATACTACAAACTGAATTTAACAAAATCTTCTATATTACCTATGTGCATAACTACCACCACTCTCAATAGGTAAAAATCAAAATTTCAGTTTCAATGGGCTACTAAGACCCTTCAGTATTTAGGAATCACCCTTGCCTTTCCCACTAATTTTAAGTATGAAAGTAACTATCCCACTTTATTAAATACAATTAAAAAAGATCTGGATCATATTTCCATGTATGAACTCTCCTGGCTCGGGAAAATAGCTGCTTTAAAAATGACACTGTTGACGATACCCCCTTTCATAGGGGATCCTTTTATGCTGTTGGTTCCCACCATGACCTTTAAAGTTGGAACCATTATGTTGAGCAGGGTAGGACCCAGCTGGTAAAGATGATTTATGCCAATGTTTTCATGATTTGAATTGCTCAGGGGCATAGCCCTTCTGCCCTTTCTGGGTATTACCATTATTCCATCCCTGTGAGGGGGAGGGGACATAAGGTGCATTAGATGGAATAGATAATTTTTGGAGATTGGAAACAATCGGGGCAGACTCTATATCCATGCTCGACGTATCCTCTAATTTAACCTGCCCCTTAAAAACAACATTGGCAGCATAAACAGCCAGAACACGATTATATTTTTTCTTCTTTTGTTTTTTTTATCCAGATCCTCTTTCTCTAATAATTGCCTCAATTGGTCAGATTTTTGTTTATATGCATCAAGATCCTTAAAGGGAGCTAATTTATCCTTAACCAACGTATCATTAAAATAGGTGTACCAACCTCCGAGGTCCATCTCCCCCTTTCTGGGGGCTGACCTCCCAT
Organism: Glandirana rugosa; assembly: GCA_018402905.1. NCBI lineage: Eukaryota > Metazoa > Chordata > Amphibia > Anura > Ranidae > Glandirana > Glandirana rugosa. The sequence goes on from BLSH010441030.1 coordinate 501,960, forward strand.
CTGAGACTGCAAGGTACCATTTTTTGCACAACATATTGTTCTAGATAGGCACTATCCCAGCTTGTATGCAGTTAAGATATTACCAGATTTTTTTGATCACATTAAGAGACCACTTATTTCATAAGGCTGTTCAATTTTGCCATCAAATACTCCATCAGTATTAATATTATACTGTAATCTAAAATCAAAGATATCCATAATAAAGAATCAGCTGCAGTGAGTAGTATCAAAATATTCAAACAATTATAAGGGTAAATCATCACGCTTGAACGTATTCAAAAAGCTGCCAGCACATAAAGTCAAGATACAAACTTTAAAAGATGGTCATATAGTAAGGTCCAGTGCTGATCATTGAAAAACAGAGAAAAACACTGATTGGCTGGTTTTCAGAAGGAGCAGGAGGGAGAGTTTGTACAAGTGAGGACACCATAACATTTTGCTGTATGGATGCTTCTATTCAGGCTGTTATCTTTCAGACCTCTTGTAAGTACATTTTAGCTTCAAATAAAGTGACTTTTAGAAATGTACTGCACCAGGAGGTTCTGATTTATTTTTCTCCATATATAATGGCTGATGGAGAATTTTAATACAGCTTTGAGATATGTGGTGACAGCTGGTGATTATAAGTGGGTAACGGGAGACCCTGACATCCCGAAATGTGACTTCTGACCGCTTATCATTTGGTGGCCAGATGCATCTGGTAAGATTTTAGAACATCTACTCACCTTGGTGTGTTGGAGGGATCTATCTTTCTACATTCTGCCTGGAAAGAATTCACTTTGTGTTTTACCGGATGTGGGTCTGATCTACCACACACATGGATGTTTCACTCCTTTTATTCTCTATTTGAACTCTGTGTGGATCCTTTGAGATCATTCTTGTTTACAGTTTATCAATGATCAGCACTGCACCTTACTATATGACCATCTTTTAAAGTTTGTATCTTGACTTTATGTACTGGCAGCTTTTTGAATATGTTCCGAGCGTGGTGTTTTACCCTTATAATTCCACAAAAGTAACCAACATTGCAGTAACCAATTTTTATCAACATTGCTTAACATTGCCTGTATCACCTGCCTCCACTGATAGGTACTATGCCGTACCAGGCCGCCCATCTGTGGTGGATACACGCAGGTTTACAATGAAAAGGTTTTCACCAATTCCAACAAAATCTCAGTTATTTGTAAACATCCCACATCTAAACATAGAACGTTAGGAACATTCTGTTACTAGCAACGTGGAGGGGCTCATTTGCTAAGGCTTGAGAGGCCGGGACTCTTAAAGAATCCTCCACTTTAGAGGTGACTGACACAACTTGCGGCACCCCATGAGCACTGTAAAACATACGTGTCATACTCATCCTCTTATTTTCTGCAACACTGATCCTTTCCAAGTGCTTATCTATTACCCTGCCATTCTGACACTCAACATCACTCATCTGTTTTGCTGTGGACAAAACCTCTGCCATGTACCCACCCTTATCTGATCCATCCGATTGGAGAGGGCTAACTTATGCAACAGCCAATGCACCTGTGACTATTGGCACTGCAGTCTCTCCATTGGTCACATCAGCAATAGTGTCCACCTCACTATTACACAACATTGCCTGGTGGGACATCGCTACTTTACCACTTCAGCCCCGGCAGAATTTCCCAGGTTAGGACCAGAGCACTTTTTGTGATTCGGCACTGCATCGCTTTAACTGACAATTGCGCGGTCATGCGATGTTGTACCCAAACAAAATTTGTGTCCTTTTTTTCCCACAAATGGAGCTTTCTTTTGGTGGCATTTGATCCCCTCTGTGTCATTTCTGATCACCGCTATAAACAAAAGAAGAGCGACCATTTTGCAAAAAAAAAAATAATTTCTTACTTTTTGCTAAAATACAAATAAAAAAAAAAATATATAAACAAACATTTTTTTTCACCGGTTTTGGCCGATTTATATTCTTCCTCATATTTGTGATAAAAAAAAATTGCAATCGCCATTTAGTGATTGATTTGCGCAAAAGTGGCCGCGTTTACGGATGATGAGAATTCATTTCTGGGCTTTTTATTTTTTTTATTTTTTACTAGTAATGGTGGCGATCTACGATTTTTAGCGGTACTGCAATATTGCAGCGGACATGTCGGACATTTTTGACACTTTTTTGAGACCAATGACATTTATACAGCGATCAGAAAGTTAAATGTCCACTGATTACTGTATAAATGTCATTGGCAGTGAAGGGGTTAACCTGCAGGGGGAGATCTAGGGGTTAACTATGTTCCCTAGGCGTGTTCTATCTGTGGGGGGACTGGGCTACCATGGGCATGAGAGATTTAACTGATACCAGTGACAGAGACCAGTAGATCTCCCATGCCCCCACTAACAGAGCGGGGAACCGCCGTGTTTACATTGGCGGTTACCCGTTCTTTGCCTGTGGCCGCTCATCGCCGCGGGCACACTCCTCAGGAGTGTGGCGGGTGTGCGCCCCCTAGTGGCCATTCGCAGATTGCCGCCTTTTTATGGCGATTCGCGCCCAGCGTCCACTCTGCCACCGTAAATAGAGGGTAGGCAGTGTGGAACTGGTTAAATACTGCAAGTACTTCCCTGTGCCACTCCTCCCAGTCTATCCTGTCTGTGCTCCAGTCACCAGCACTCTGTAGCACTGCTCCATCTGCCCAAGAAGACACAGATGGACAGATTGGTTTGGCAGCAGACATCCTGCACAAGTCACTGTCAACTACATCAGATTGTGATAATTAATGCTTCATCATTTGAGTTGTTTTCACATTTTGTTCCACCCGAGCAGTATCAGGGTTGTCCTGGACCACCGCCGGCTCCAACACAGGGATTCCTCGTGAGATTTTCAGGGACAACTCTGCTGCACTGCCTGTGGTTGCCATGGGAGACATCAAACCATCAACATTTTCAGTAATACACTTTTCAACATCATCATTATCCACATTCCTGCCTTGTATAGGCTGCGTTGGTACATTACTTTTCCCCTCATGTGAAACACACTTGTCAGTCTGGGCAGTGACACAATTGTCCTGGGAAACCCGAAGCTCAGACACCATGAGCTCCTGTGTGGTCTCCAGGGACACCTCTGCTGTCAGGGTTGCTAGGGGCAATGGCACACATTTCTCAGTGGTCACCCCTGACATATCTGGATCCATTACCACATTTTCACCATCAACAGTTTTAGGCCTCAAGGACACGGGCGTATTAAAAAAACAAGCTATAACGCCGGGATCGACGTCAGGAAAAAAATTGGCGTCAAAAACGCTATTTCATCTGTTTTGCATTGACGTTAATGTGCATTTTTGAGCGTCAACGCTACGTCGCATTTTGTTTGAAAATACATCCCTCTGCTATTTTTGAACCTGAAAACACTGGCGCCAAATACGCCGGTTAACATCGATACGACGTTAATGCGCATCAGTAAGCGTTAGTGCCAAAAACGCTCTAACACTGCAGCTTCGGAACGTGCTGGCCATGGGTTCTGCTTTCAGCTCACAAACGCAGACGCTATCTACAGCTCAAAAATGTCAGCGTTTATATGGGGCCATTGAATAACATGGAGAGCTGCAAAAAACGCTCAAAAACGCGGCTGTAAAAACTTCCGCGTGTATGAGGCCTAAATCTCATTGGTGAGCAACATATTATATTCATTTTTACCACTTGTCTTCCTGCTACACAGTACTCTGCCTGAAGACAAGCCCTTATCAGTTCTCAGTCTTGCTGTGGGTTCAGCATTAACCTGTGCTTCCCCCCTGCAAAGCCACAAGTCTCTCTTGGTAGCACGTCCCCTCACTGGCTTTGCCACTACTTCACCGGCATTAAACATAAACTCAGTCTCTTCACCACATGAAACAGGAGCAGTCTTACCATTCCAGGTAGCAGGTGTTGAAACCTTCAATTGAGAGCGTAGTCCCTTCTTGGCTGTGCACTCACAGGCTAATGCCCCCACATGGTCACGGGGCAACATTGCAGCCTTCTTTGACTGTCCAACATCCCCTGCAGGAAAAACAGCTTCTCTGTTGCCAGCAGCAACAACCACCAACTTGGAACAGGAACCCAGGACTGCAGGTACAGGCTTTTCCTCAAAATTCTTATGCTCAGCTGTATTCCAGAATCTGGGGCAAGTAAAAATACTGTGCCCTACTTGACCACATTCCAGGCATGAAACAATTTTACTCCCATCTCTATGGTAAAGTGGAGCCCCTTCTCTGCTGCAGCTCCTCCTTTCTGCAAACAGACTTTCTCTGGTTGTTATGGGAGACCACATTTTCATTTTCATTCGCTGAATTTTTTTGCCTCTTTCTACATTGGATTGCTTCTAGGTAATTGTCGTGGGTTATGACCCACCCAGCGGTAATCCTCTTGGTAATCCTCTGTCAGAAAAGGCTGCACCAATTCAACCCAGCGACCTGTGGGCCACCCTCTGTAGGAAGCAATCATTGCAAACTCATCCAAAAAGTCCTCCACATGTTCAGAAGGCAACATAGGCTGTATGAAGTCAGCACCACGGATTTGTCTTTTGTTGCCACTAGACATGTGCAGGATGAAAAAATGTTACATTTCGATTCGTTATTTAACTAAAATTTGTTGTATTTGTTACATTAATTTTCGGGATTCATTTTGTTTCGAATTCAAATTTTTTTAAAAAATCAACTGCATTCGAAAAATTTCTATCAGATTTCGAAAAATTTCTACTGCATTTAAAAAAATTCTATCGATTTTGAAAAATGTCTATCGGATTTGAAAAATTTCTATGGGATTTGAAAAATTTCTATCAGTTTTGAAAAATTTCTATCGGATTTGAAAAATTTCTATGGGATTCGAAAAATTAAAAAAAACCTCAAAATTTGAATTTCAGAAGATTGTTATATATTATATTCTTTCTCTTTTATTATATTCTTTTCTATTTTTTTCTACTATATTATTTTCTATTCTATTGTATTCTCTTATGTTCTATTCTATTCTTTTCTATTATTGTCTTTTCTATTCTAGTCTTTTCTATTCAAAATCAAATTTATTCTATTCAAAATTAGAATTTCGGAAGATGGTTATATATTCTATTTTAATCTTCTGTTCTAAGGTTTTTCTATTCCATTGTTTTTTATTTTATTCTCCTATTTTCTATTCTATTCTTTTCTAATATTGTCTATTCTATTATAATCTTCTATATTCAAATTCAAATTCAGTCTATTCAAAATTGGAATTCATCCTATTCAAATTTTGAATTTCAGAAGATTGTTATATATTCTGTTTTATTATATTGTTTCTATTGTTTTTCTATTCTATTCTTTCATATTCTATTGTATTCTCTTATGTTCTATTCTATTCTTTTCTAACCTTTTCTATTGAAATTCGAATTTGAATTCATTCTATTTGAAATTCGAATTTCGGAAAATGGTTATATATATATATATATATATATATATATATATATATATTTTTTTTTTGTATTCTGTTTTATTGTTTTACTATTCTATTCTTTTCAATTCTATTCTTGTGTTCTCTAGTCTATTATTTTTTATTCTATTCTAATATTTCTATTTGTATTCATTCTATTCAAAATTCAAATTTTGGAACATGTTTATATATTATATTTTAATCTATTCTTTTATATTGCTTTTCTATTCCATTATTTTCTATTTTAGTCTCTTATTTTCTATTTTATTCTGTTCTAGTATAATCTTTTCTATTCTAGCTCAATTTAAGTCTATTAAAAATTGGAATTCATTCTATTCGAAATTCGAATTTTGGAAGATTGTTCTATATTCTTTCTATTTTAACCACTTTTCAACCGAGCCTGTTTTTTGGGTTTGTTGTTTACAAGTTAAAAACAGTTTTCCTGGTGCCTATCCATGGCAGCATACCTGTGACAAGCTCCGCCTTAGCTCCTCCCTCAGGACTAGTGAATAGTATAAAAGAAAAGGGCTAGTGCCCTCCAAGCATTCTCCTTTTTTTCCTCATACCTCATGGTCAGTGAATGGTGGTCGAACGTCCTTACCTCTGCAGTCGGCAGCTTCCATTTGGGTTCAGCCTCTCCCAAATGCAGTCTCTTGTCTTGGGCCGCTATTAGCGCTAAATAGCAAGGGAGTCCCTTCTGTGGGTCTTTTGGGACAGCAGTTGTCTCTTAAGTAAGAGCACCTATCTGCATTTATATACTGGCATTGGCTCAGGCTTGCAGCAAAGAAAGCAGCTGTATCTAATGTTCACTTTGCCTTACCCTTCCAGGTCTCTCTCCTGTCATCCTTTGTTTAAGGTACATGATATAACTGGGTACTAACATTTTTAGGTAAAGGTGATCCAGGTAAAATCCGATTGCCTCTTGGGGGGTCAGGAAGGAATTTTTTCCCCTGCTGTAGCAAATTGGATCATTGGCTTTGCTGGGGTTTTTCGCCTTCCTCTGGATCAACTGTGGGTGTAGGATTGTGTGATCCCTTTTGTATTTGTGCAGAGAAAGCAGCAATATTTTATTTTTAGCTTATCCTTCCTTCCCGCCTGTCGTTCATTGCATTTTACCTTTCCTTCCTCCCATCTTGCTTTCCTTTTCCACCTACACCCCCCCCCCACACACTATAGTTTGTATCTTCATTTCCCTGGCACTTAGTGGTCGCCACGCACCTCGTGACAGCTTTTATGAGTCCTTCAGCGTCTCCTGGCTGCTCTGCGCATGCACAGACATCAGGAGCCGGCTCGGGGTCCGGGCTGAATCGGACGGGTCCCAGGTGCCTGTGACCACCCATGCGCGGTCTGACTTTCCCTGCTCCCGTTGATATAATTGTCGCTAATGTCCCTATTTCCTATAGCTGCTTTTTTCTGTCCACTGCCTATCAGGAGCTGTACGCCAACCGACCAAGACCCTCTCCAACATTTATGGTAAGGACCATCATCCAGGTAAGAAAAAAAAAGAGAGCACTTGGTACGTTTATGTATTTCAGCCATGTACACCAAAATAAGTCCAAGTGGACATCAAGGCAACATATAAAAGCCCCAACCAGCAGACCATCCAGCTCAGGATATCATGCAAGGGGCAAAAGTGCATCTGTGGAAAGTTACAGTGCTTCATGTTCATCAATTCCCAAGTCCCTGAAAATGCAGAGCATGCGAGGCCATCCCATTGCCAACTGAATTGGTTTGCAAAGGTTGCTATGGGCCACATTTCTACTAGTGTAACTTACTGTACGGGTCCCATGACAGATCACAGCCCATTGTGTTTAGTGGCACCTGTTCCCATATATGCAACTTTGAAAGTCAGCGACATTGGGAAGACCCCTGCATGGCTTTGTTCCATCCTTTTGATACCCAGAGGGTGTAAAGTCACATTGAGGTCATACTCCAGATCGTGCGACTGTGGGGGTCGCAATAGTGGAAGCCAAGGCTTAGACTCTATCCAGCAGACAGAGTCAGACGGTTAACAGGTAACCAACCTGCTCAAAGTTGTGCAAAGGTTGTATATCAGAATGAGCTCAGCAGTTCCAGGGCAGCAATTAGCTCAACCTCCTCCAGAGAAGTTAACTCTTCCTAGCCCATTCTAGAGAGAATCCTCTCACCACGCAGCCAGTATCCCTCCTAGACATCGGGATGATAATGGCCATTTAAGGATAGCTCAGAGGAGCCTGACCCACAGACATCAACTCTTCCTTATCTCAGCCCTATGTTCAGGCTGTAAGACCAGATATTGGCTGGAAACACTACATCTGAGAAGTCATAGATGTACCTCCCATTTCTAAGGGAGCAGATTTCCTTCTTTCCTCTGGGGGATATCAGAAGATGTCACTGGGGGAAAAATAAATAAATAAATTAATTAATTAATTAAAAAAAAAAAAAAAACATTTTTTCTCTCATTTGCCTAGGAAAATGTATCCACTGTAGGGTTGCCACATCATCCCTTTAATCCAGGACACATATGAATTGCACAGGATCTGTGGCTAATTTAATGCAGATGAGGCACTAAGTGAGTTTAATTACCAACTTAATCAGCCACAGAACCTGTGTAATTCATATGTGTCCTGGATTAAAGGGATGATGTGGCAACCCTAATCCACTGTCAGAACAAGATTCTGCAATAGCAGACGGTCCACCAGTGGTAGACGCAGCAGTGGCAAAGAATTTCATCTCACCAATCGATGATGTAGCCTCAATGGAGGTTTAGGTAGACGAACAGACCCTGACTGAAAGAAGCTTACCAAATGGCGGGCAAATGCCTGGAAGCCAGCAATTGCCTTACCTGTATCCAAAGCCATGCAGGCATGGACTGAAAATGGGGAAACAGCGATTCTGCAATGTCCCTAGAGAAATTATAGGCAAGACTTGGGGCGAATTATTGCTCGCAGCAGACTTCACTGGTGAGACGGCAATGGATACATTTCAATTCTTTGCAGGGTCCATGCTACTTCTTGTAATAGCAATACAGGCATTGTGGTTAGAACTATGGGCAGCTGACACTGCGTCAAAGTCTATATATTCCAATGGTCCCCGTTCTAATTGGTGCGACTCAAGTCGCAACAACTCCAAAAAAAAGGGTTTTTGCACTGCTTTGTTCCTACCTTTGATGCAACTTTGATCTAGAGAATGTAAAGTTGGGTCGGGGCTGCACTCAGGGTTGCATCAGAGTCGCACTCTAAATTGTGCGACTTTGGGGTCGCAATAGTGGAAACTTAGCCTAAATACTTTTGATGGCAGAGCACTCTTTGAAGAAAGGTTACAGAAAGCTTTTTCTGTCACAGGAAAAAGGTCAGACTTGATCTCCCAGAACAACAGAATTGGACGTACCCGGGGTTTCAGGAATGCTTACTCGCACACACCCATACTGTAACCATTACAGATGTACCTGGGTTTTTCGATCAAACAGGTCCTTCTACAATTCCAGAGCCTCCCCTTCAGACCTTGCACTTCTTTCAGAGCCCTCACGGGGGTTCGGATCACTATCGAAGCTTCTCTACGAGAACTGGGTCGCAGTTCTTATCACTAACGAGATGATATCCACCTCTTATCAAAGATCCAGCCCAGGTAGTGGAACACAGGTGGAGGTTGTGGCCTACACTATCAAGATACAGCTGGATGGTAAATCATCAAGGGAGTCCTCTTTTCTCCAGTTTAAGGAGAGTGAGGACATGGTCCTACATAACAGCCTCGAGCTAACTCAACTTAATAGGGTTTTCTTTTGTCTACCTATATCAAGAGGGTCCCATGGATACCTCAGGCACCTTTATCTAGAATTCCTGAAGCAATCAAGCAAACAGTCTATCCCAGTCCATATATCAAACAAGTTTGATGCACAGATGTCTTCACTAGTAGACAAAGAGGGAGATACTTGTAAAGCCACATCCATTAAGGCATGTCTTCTAGTCCATGGTTACCACAGGCGCCAATGCAATAGGCAAGGAGGCACATTGCAACCAGACTTTGGTTCAAGAGAGATGAGTGTTTGATACAGCAGACATCATCACAAATATCCTGGAGACCCAGGGGGCTTATCTCGCATTGACAGCGTTACTCTCTCAGATGAAGGACAATTTAGTTCTAATTTGGATAGACTATAAAGCCACAATATCGTACATACATCACCAAGGCAGAGCCCACAACAGTACCTTACTGGAGGAAGTGGAGCCCATCTTCATTTGGGCAGAGGGGAATCTGAAGGACCTAAGAGTAGTCTATCTTTCCAGCCCACTTAAAAACACAGAGGCCAATCTCATATCCCAAGGATTCTCGGATCCCAACGGGTAGTCTCTACAACTGAAGTTATTCAGTTGGATTGTGGGACAGTGGGTTTTTCCCGAACTGCATCCTTTTGCTACAGCAAGCATTACAAAGCTGCAGAGGTTTATTTCACATCTACCTCACCCTTGGGCAGAAGCAATAAATACCCTGTCAAGTCTTTTGGCATGCAATCTAATGTAGGCGTCCTCCGGCCTCCTACCTCAAATTCTCTTGAGACTTGCAATATCAACAATAACGGTGATAACAGCCCTGCCATATTTACAGGAAAACTCATGATTCCCTAGGGCCTCTGGTAAATATTCCTCCAATACCGTTTCTTCTGGTTCAAAGCATCACACCCATCAGAATCCTCACAGATTTAGCCTCCACATTAGGATCTTAAAATCTTAATCATTAGGATGCTCTGCTAGTGTTGTTTCAACTCTGCTCAAACCACAGGAGCCTTCAGCCAACAATACGAATGACGAGGTTTGGAATAAGTTTAGATCATTTCGCTAACAGCAAAACTTCCTCAATCCTGATGTACCCTCTTACTCCCAACTCCTTGACCTCCTGCAAGCAGACCACGACTTAGGATCAGGATTAAGCATCCTAAGGGTACAGCTGGTGGTAACCTCGGCTATGACAACAAGACATGGGCCAAAAATCCTTTTAATAATCAAATTTTTCAAGGCAGACAAGAAGATAAGCCCATCTGTTAAAACAATTTTTCCCACTTGGGACTTCTCTATCGCCTTGGAACCCTTATCCAATGGCTTTCTGCCCCATCTGATTCAGCATCCTTGAGGAATCTCACCTGGAAACTATTTTGTCTTTGTGGCGATGACATGGGGCTGGGGAATATCAGAGCTTCAGGCTCTGGGATTGGAAGAAAATAATATTATCTGCACTTGGATGGGATTGGACTTGGAGCAGTGCATGAATTCATCCCTGGGTTCTCCTCTTCCTCTGCTGTCTGCGGGACTTGAGCCCTGCCAAACTTTGAGATCCATTTTTGACAGCATTGGTTTTGTGCTGGGACACTGTTTTCAAGCCACAACTCCCATCGGACCTTTCTTCTAACTTAAACCAGGAGCAGAGAAGCATCATTTGGAGCAGAGACCTCAGGAATGTGGCCCTCCAGCCTTTCCAGAACTACAGTATCCATCATGCTTAGTCATGTCTGTGGACATCAGAGCTCTACAAGTACCTCATGGGACATGTGGTTCAGCGGCAGCTGGGGATAGATTGCAGATCCCTGCTCCAGTACAATAGTTCCATGGATAATCAAATTGTTTAAGAAGGTGTACAGATTTAGGGGCCTAGAACCCCTCTTCAATTGGGCTGTATGCCACCCACTTGTTTTCTGCTTTTTGGACAGTCAGAGCAGACGTATCCATCAAAAGAATCTAAAGAGTAGCATCATGATCATCTCAACATACGCTTATGAGACGTTACAGGGTAGACCCGGCAGCTTTTTCATGTGTACTGGCACACAGGCTAACCGGGCTGGCATTTGTCGAATCCTTTTCTCAAATAAATCTTGTACTATGTATCATCCCACCCATTTCAGCTAGTTATTTTGTCACAGGTATGCTGCCATGGAGGCACCAGGAAAACAGAAAATTGTATCATACTTACCGTAATTTTCTTTTCCTGGTGCCTATCCATGGCAGCATACAATCCCACCCTCGTTATGCTATATTACGTAGAATGCTGGGAGGGCACTAGCCCTTTTCTTTTATACTATTCACTAGTCCTGAGGGAGGAGCCAAGGCGGAGCTTGTCACAGGTATGCTGCCATGGATAGGCACCAGGAAAAGAAAATTACGGTAAGTAAAAATTTAAGTCAAAATTGCGTCGGCTCACGGAATGGCGACAAACTTTGCAACTTAAAAATCTCCATTGGCGATATTTAAAAAATTGTACAGGTTAGCAGTTTTGCATTACAGAGGAGGTCTAGTGCTAGAATTATTGCTCTTGCTCTAACGATCGTGGTGATACCTCACATGTGTGGTTTGAACACTGTTTTCATATGTGGGCGGGACTTAGGTATGCGTTCGCTTCTGAACGCAAGCTCAGTGGGACGGAATAACATTTTTTTTTTTTAATTATTTATTTTGCTTTTGACTTTTTATTTTTAAACTGTTCTTTAAAAAAATTGATGACTTTTATTCCTATTACAAGAAATGTAAACATTCCTTGTAATAGAAAAATTTCTCTTGGTTTAAAGCAGCCAAATGCCTCTTGCACCCGTCAGGGGCTTGTTCTGAAAGTGACAACCCCTCTAGCCACAGGGTTCTGTCTCTCATCTCAGCAAACATTGCTTCCAGTGGCATAGCTAGAACCTTCAGGGCCAATGGTGCAATAAACCATGAAGGGCCCCCCTGAAACCCAGCCGGAGATCCTTCAAGTACGACCTTTGTGAGCCCTCTAGTTCTGCCACTGGTATCAGTTGCAATTCAAAACTGTCTCACTGCTTTGCAAAATCTCTGCTATAACTGGGTTATGCAACTTTCTTTTAAGCAATTCAAAACTCTCTCACTGCTTTGCAAAATCTTTGCTATAACTGGGGTATGCAACTTTCTTTCAAGCAATTCAAAACTGTCTCACTACTTTGCAAAATCTCTACTATAACTGAGGTATGCAACTTTCTTTCAAGCAATTCAAAACTGTCTCACTACTTTGCAAAATCTCTGATATAACTGGGGTATGCATCAAATTATTTTATTTGCAACTTAGCCATTTGTTAATCATGGATTCTCACCTCGTCTTGGGATCTAAGAGATACTCATCTTTATGACTGCCCTGTGTCTTTCTGACCATTCCTCCCCCGATTTCATGTGTTCCTTATGAGTCCCTAATTGGAGTGTGGAATATTTCCTCATTTGACTTGTGTTCATGGGGGAAGTCAGAGACAGGGGGTCTAGGCAGAGTAATTTTTGCTGCCATGAGTAATTTTCCTGCAGGAGTAATAAGCAGTTAAACACGGCAGTTTAACTAAAGCAGGGTAGCGAAAGTAGCAAGAAAAGACCATAAAGGACTTTACTCCACTCTGGACTGACCACAAACCACCACCTTGGAAGGCATACTGCAAGTCTGAAACTTATCCTGCCACCCCTTAATATATCCCCTCTGCTCTGCCTTCTCATACCAGTATCCTCTGCTTTCAAATTCTCACTTCTTTTTACCTCTTCTTCACCCAAAAACGTTTACATATCACCATCACGTCTACCCTCTCCCTACTACTGTTCTCATCAACTCCTGCTAATACTTAACCCACCTGCTGACCCACACTCAAGGACAGGAAAGTATGTGCACTCATACACATCTCATTCCCATGTTACTTTCCTCACCCTCCTTCTTCTGCTAACCTCTGGGGATATCTCTCCCAATCCTGGTCCTTCAGGATCTCACCCCACACCCTGCACCCTCCCTCCTCCAGCATCAACTGCAATCTTCTCAATCTTATCTCGATCCCCCTGCTCCCAGAAACCACCCCCATCTTCTCATGAGCCCTCTGGAATGCCCGCTCTGTCTGCAATAAACCTACGTCTGTTTATGACCTTTTTGTCTCCCACTCCCTTAACCTTCTTGCAATCACAGAAACATGGCTTCAAGAGTCAGATTCTGCCTCACACGCAGCTCTCTCTAATGGAGGCCTCCACTGGACTCATTCACTCAGACCCCATGGATGGAAAGGAGGTGGAGTTGGTTTGCTTCTATCCCCACTGAGCACCTTTCAAGTCCTGACTACCCCTCCCTCTCTATCCTTATCTTTTTTTGAGACACATTGTATTCGTCTGTTTTCTCCCATTTCTCTAATGATTGCAGTGATCTATCGGCCTCCTGGACCAATGTCACGCTTCCTTGATGACTTCTCTGCCTGGCTACCATACTTTCTCTCCTCCACATTACCCACTATTATCCTTGGTGATTTTAGCATCACCACCAATGTTAACAGCCAAGCTGCATCCCAACTTTTCAACTTAATCTCATTCTTTGACCTTACACAATGGACACAGTCCCCCACTCACTCTGATGGTAATACCCTTGACCTTGTCTTCTCCCATCTTTGCACCCCCTACAATCTCACCATCACCCCCTGTCTTCTCTCTGACCACAACCTCATCACTTTCATATTGTGCTGTCTCCAACCACCTGCCCCACCAAGCAGAAAACAATTACCTGCCACTTTATTCCTTCTCTTTTCTACTCTGCAACTGACCACCTCTATGACAAAATTTCAGCCCTATCATGCTCTAACCTGGCCACATCTATCTACAACAGTTCACTTTCATCCTAACTGGATTCTCTTGCTCCTCTCAAAATGTCAGGCTCCGACCATTAGAACCTTGGCAGACCGACGACACCAGAAACCTTAAGAGACATAGCCATGCACTGGAGCGAGTGTGGTGTAAAACAAATCCCAGCATGCGTTCACCCAATATAAATCTGCCTTTTTAAAATACACTTCCTCCCTCCATGCTAACAAACAAACCTACTCTGTCAGCCTAATTAATACCCTGTCCTTCAGTCCTCATTGTCTCTTCTCTACTTTTAACTCTCTACTTTCTCCACCACCACCTCCACCCAGTAACTCACTCACTGCTCACGAGATTGCAAACCATCTACTACTGCATTAGGGAGAGGTTCCTCTTGGTGCTCTGAGGAAAGTTTATCGTTATAAAACCATCTCCTACTGCATTAGGGAAAGGTTCCTGTTGGTGCTCAGAGGGAGAGATTATCATTCTAAAACCATCTACTACTGCATTAGCGACAGGTTCCTGTTGGTGCTCTGAGGGAGAGTTTATCGTTCTAAAACCATCTACTACTGCATTATAGAGAGGTTCCTGTTGATGCTCTGAGGGAGAGTTTATCGTTATGAAACCACCTCCTACTGCATTAGTGAGAGGTTCCTTTTGGTGCTCTGGGGGAGAGTTTATCGTTATAAAACCATCTCCTACTGAATTAGGGAGAGGTTCCTGTTGGTGCTGTGAGGGAGAGATTATCATTTTAAAACCATCTACTACTGCATTAGCGACAGGTTCCTGTTGGTGCTCTAAGGGACAAATTATAATTCTAAAAACCATCTACTACTGCATTAGGGAGAGGTTCCTGTTGTTGCTCTGAGGGAGAGTTTATCATTATAAAACCATCTCCTACTGCATTGGGAGAGGTTCCTGTTGGTGCTCCGAGGGAGAGATTATCATTCTAATACCATCTACTACTGCATTAGCAACAGGTTCCTATTGGTACTCTGAGGGACAGATTATCATTCTAAAACCATCTACTACTACATTAGGGAGAGGTTCCTGTTGGTGCTCTGAGGGGGAGTTTATCGTTCTAAAACCATCTACTACTGCATTAGGGAGAGGTTCCTGATAGTGCTCTGAGGGAGAGTTTATCGTTATAAAACAATCTCCTACTGCATTAGGGATATATTCCTGTTGGTGCTCTGAGGGAGAGTTTATCATTATAAAACCATCTACTACTGCATTAGGGAGAGGTTCCTGTTGGTACTCTGAGGGAGAGTTTATCTTTATAAAACCATCTACTACTGCATTAGGGAGAAGTTCCTGTTGGTTCTCTGAGAGAGAGTTTATCGTTATAAAACCATCTACTAATGCATTAGGGAGAGGTTCCTGTTGGTGCTCTGAGCTAGAGTTCATCATTATAAAACCATCTACTACTGCATTAGAGAGAGGTTCCTCTTGGTGCTCTGAATGAGAGTTTATCGTTCTAAAACCATCTCATACTGCATTAGGGAGAGATTCCTGTTGCTGCTCTGAGGGAGAGTTTATCGTTATCAAACCATCTACTACTGCATTAGGGAGAGGTTCCTGTCGGTTCTCTGAGGGAGAGTTTATCGTTCTAAAACCATCTACTACTGCATTAGGACAGGTTCCTCATGGTGCTCTGAGGGAGAGTTTATCGTTATAAAACCATCTCCTACTGCATTGGGAGAGGTTCATGTTGGTGCTCTGATGGAGAGTTTATCGTTCTAAAACCATCCACTACTGCATTAGGGAGAGGTTCCTGATAGTGCTCTGAGGGAGAGTTTATCGTTATAAAACAATCTCCTACTGCATTAGTGACAGGTTCCTGTTGGTGCTCTGAGGGAGAGTTTATCATTATAAAAACCATCTACTACTGCATTAGGGAGAGATTCCTTTTGGTGCACTGAGGGAGAGTTTATCGTTATAAAACCATCTACTACTGCATTAGGGAGAGGTTCCTGTTGGTGCTCTGAGGGAGAGTTTATCATTATAAAACAATCTCCTACTGCATTAGAGAGAGGTTCCTGTTGGTGCTCTAAGGGAGAGTTTATCGTTATCAAAACATCTACTACTGCATTAGGGAGAGGTTCCTGTTGGTTCTCTGAGGGAGAGTTTATCGTTATAAAACCATCTACTACTGCATTAGGGAGAGGTTCCTGTTGGTACTCTGAGGGAGAATTTATCGTTATAAAACCATCTATTACTGCATTAGGGAGAGATTCCTGTTGGTTCTCTGAGGGAGAGTTTATCGTTATAAAACCATCTACTACTGCATTAGGGAGAGGTTCCTGTTGGTACTCTGAGGGAGAGATTATCATTCTAATACCATCTACTACTTCATTAGCGACAGGTTCCTGTTGGTGCTCTGAGGGACAGATTATCATTCTAAAACCATCTACTACTGCATTAGCGACAGGTTCCTGTTGGTGCTCTGAGGGAGAGTTTATCGTTCTAAAACCATCTACTACTGCATTATGGAGCGTTTCCTGTTGATGCTCTGAGGGAGAGTTTATCGTTATTAAATCACCTCCTACTGCATTAGTAAGAAGTTCCTTTTGGTGCTCTGAGGGAGAGTTTATCGTTATAAAACCATCTCCTACTGCATTAGGGAGAGGTTCCTGTTGGTGCTGTGAGGGAGAGATTATCATTTTAAAACCATCTACTACTGCATTAGCGACAGGTTCCTGTTGGTGCTCTAAGGGACAGATTATCATTCTAAAAACCATCTACTACTGCATTAGGGAGAGGTTCCTGTTGTTGCTCTGAGGGAGAGTTTATCTTTATGAAACCATCTACTACTGCATTAAGGAGAGGTTCCTGTTGGTGCTCTGAGGGAGAGTTTATCGTTATAAAACCATCTCCTACTGCATTTGGAGAGGTTCCTGTTGGTGCTCCGAGGGAGAGATTATCATTCTAAAACCATCTACTACTACATTAGGGAGAGGTTCTGTTGGTGCTCTGAGGACGAGTTTATCGTTCTAAAACCATCCACTACTGCATTAGGGAGAAGTTCCTGATAGTGCTCTGAGGGAGAGTTTATCGTTATAAAACAATATCCTACTGCATTAGTGACAGGTTCCTGTTGGTGCTCTGAGGGAGAGTTTATCATTATAAAAACCATCTACTACTGCATTAGGGAGAGATTCCTTTTGGTGCTCTGAGGGAGAGTTTATCGTTATAAAACCATCTACTACTGCATTAGGGAGAGGTTCCTGTTGGTGCTCTGAGGGAGAGTTTATCATTATAAAACAATCTCCTACTGCATTAGAGAGAGGTTCCTGTTGGTGCTCTAAGGGAGAGTTTATCGTTATAAAACCATCTCCTACTGCATTAGGGAGAGGTTCCTGTTGGTGCTGTGAGGGAGAGATTATCATTTTA
>BLSH010441030.1:529873-542322 GCA_018402905.1 Glandirana rugosa
CAGTATCTCCACCAGTCAACGTCTCATCTTTTCTCTTCCTTATTTCACCGTCCATTAACAAAAGACGAACCACCCCGTCCACCAACCTCTGTTCGTGTTATACTTTCACTACTCCAACACCAGTCTCTCTTCTGTCCCCCACTACCACTCTAACATCCCTCACGTTTCTACCCTCTTCTGTTCCAGTTCCCATAATGGTAGTCTCACTCACCCCCTGACACAGGTAACACATTCCAGTTTCTTACTCTAATTTAACTTTTCAACCCTACGTCGAACCGACAATTGTAACCACCACAGTGATCTATCGGCCTCCTGGACCAATGTCACGCTTCCTTGATGACTTCTCTGCCTGGCTACCATACTTTCTCTCCTCCACATTACCCACTATTATCCTTGGTGATTTTAGCATCACCACCAATGTTAACAGCCAAGCTGCATCCCAACTTTTCAATTTAATCTCATTCTTTGACCTTACACAATGGACACAGTCCCCCACTCACTCTGATGGTAATACCCTTGACCTTGTCTTCTCCCATCTTTGCACTCCCTACAATCTCACCATCACCCCCTGTCTTCTCTCTGACCACAACCTCATCACTTTCATATTGTGCTTGTCTCCAACCACCTGCCCCACCAAGCAGAAAACAATTACCTGCCACTTTATTCCTTCTCTTTTCTACTCTGCAACTGACCACCTCTATGACAAAATTTCAGCCCTATCATACTCTAACCTGGCCACATCTATCTACAACAGTTCACTTTCATCCTAACTGGATTCTCTTGCTCCTCTCAAAATGTCAGGCCCCGACCATTACAACCTTGGCAGACCAACGACACCAGAAACCTTAAGAGACATAGCCATGCACTGGAGCGAGTGTGGCGTAAAACAAATCCCAGCATGCGTTCACCCAATATAAATCTGCCTTTTTAAAATACACTTCCTCCCTCCATGCTACCAAACAAACCTACTCTGTCACCCTAATTAATACCCTGTCCTTCAGTCCTCATTGTCTCTTCTCTACTTTTAACTCTCTACTTTCTCCACCACCACCTCCACCTAGTAACTCACTCACTGCTCACGAGATTGCAAACCATCTACTACTGCATTAGGGAGAGGTTCCTGTTGTTGCTCTGAGGGAGAGTTTATCATTATAAAACCATCTACTACTGCATTAGGGAGAGGTTCCTGTTGGTGCTCTGAGAGAGAGTTTATCATTATAAAACCATCTCCTACTGCATTGGGAGAGGTTCCTGTTGGTGCTCCGAGGGAGAGATTATCATTCTAAAACCATCTACTACTGCATTAGCAACAGGTTCCTGTTGGTACTCTGAGGGACAGATTATCATTCTAAAACCATCTACTACTACATTAGGGAGAGGTTCCTGTTGGTGCTCTGAGAGGGAGTTTATCGTTCTAAAACCATCTACTACTGCATTAGGGAGAGGTTCCTGATAGTGCTCTAAGGGAGAGTTTATCGTTATAAAACAATCTCCTACTGCATTAGGGAGAGGTTCCTGTTGGTGCTCTAAGGGAGAGTTTATCGTTATAAAACCATCTACTACTGCATTAGGGAGAGGTTCCTGTTGGTGCTCTGAGCTAGAGTTTATCATTATAAAACCATCTACTACTGCGTTAGGGAGAGGTTCCTGTTCGTGCTCTGAGGGAGAGTTTATCGTTATAAAACCATCTACTACTGCATTAGGGAGAGGTTCCTGTTGGTGCTCTGAGAGGGAGTTTATCGTTCTAAAACCATCTACTACTGCATTAGGGAGAGGTTCCTGATAGTGCTCTAAGGGAGAGTTTATCGTTATAAAACAATCTCCTACTGCATTAGGGAGAGGTTCCTGTTCGTGCTCTGAGGGAGAGTTTATCGTTATAAAACCATCTAATACTGCATTAGGGAGAGGTTCCTGTTGGTGCTCTGAGCTAGAGTTTATCATTATAAAACCATCTACTACTGTACTAGAGATAGGTTCCTCTTGGTGCTCTGAATGAGAGTTTATCGTTATAAAACCATCTCCTACTGCATTAGGGAGAGATTCCTGTTGTTGCTCTGAGGGAGAGTTTATCGTTATAAAACCATCTACTACTGCATTAGGGAGAGTTTATCATTATAAAACAATCTCCTACTGCATTAGGGAGAGGTTCCTGTTGGTGCTCTAAGGGAGAGTTTATCGTTATCAAACCATCTACTACTGCATTAGGGAGAGGTTCCTGTCGGTTCTCTGAGGGAGAGTTTATCGTTATAAAACCATCTACTACTGCATTAGGGGGATGTTCCTGTTGGTGCTCTGAGGGAGAGTTTATCGTTATAAAACCATCTACTACTGCATTAGGGAGAGGTTCCTGTTCATGCTCTGAGGGAGAGTTTATCGTTATAAAACCATCTACTACTGCATTAGGGAGAGGTTCCTGTTGGTGCTCTGAGCTAGAGTTTATCATTATAAAACCATCTACTACTGCGTTAGGGAGAGGTTCCTGTTCGTGCTCTGAGGGAGAGTTTATCGTTATAAAACCATCTACTACTGCATTAGGGAGAGGTTCCTGTTGGTGCTCTGAGCTAGTTTATCATTATAAAACCATCTACTACTGTACTAGAGATAGGTTCCTCTTGGTGCTCTGAATGAGAGTTTATCGTTATGAAACCATCTCCTACTGCATTAGGGAGAGGTTCCTGTTGGTGCTCTAAGGGAGAGTTTATCGTTATCAAACCATCTACTATTGCATTAGGGAGAGGTTTCTGTCGGTTCTCTGAGGGAGAGTTTATCGTTATAAAACCATCTACTACTGCATTAGGGGGATGTTCCTGTTGGTGCTCTGAGGGAGAGTTTATCGTTATAAAACCATCTACTACTGCATTACAGAGAGGATCCTGTTGGTGCTTTGAGGGAGAATTTATCGTTCTAAAACCATCTACTACTGCATTAGGGAGAGGTTCCTGTTGGTGCTCTGAGTAAGAGTTTATCGTTCTAAAACCATCTACTACTGCATTAGGGACAGGTTCCTCACGGTGCTCTGAGGGAGAGTTTATCGTTATAAAACCATCTCCTACTGCATTGGGAGAGGTTCCTGTTGGTGCTCCGAGGGAGAGATTATCATTCTAAAACCATCTACTACTACATTAGGGAGAGGTTCTGTTGGTGCTCTGAGGGAGAGTTTATCGTTCTAAAACCATCTACTACTGCATTAGGGAGAGGTTCCTGATAGTGCTCTGAGGGAGAGTTTATCATTATAAAACAATCTCCTACTGCATTAGGGACAGGTTCCTGTTGGTGCTCTGAGAGAGAGTTTATCGTTATAAAACCATCTACTACTGCATTAGGGAGAAGTTACAGTTGGTGCTCTGAGCTAGAGTTTATCATTATAAAACCATCTACTACTGCATTAGAGAGAGGTTCCTCTTGGTGCTCTGAGGGAGAGTTTATTGCTATAAAACCATCTCCTACTGCATTAGGGAGAGATTCCTTTTGGTGCTCTGAGGGAGAGTTTATCGTTTTAAAACGATCTTCTACTGCATCAGGGAGAGGTTCCTGTTGGTGCTCTGAGGGAGAGTTTATTGTTATAAAACCATCTCCTATTGCATTAGGGAGAGGTTCCTGTTGGTGCTCCGAGGAGGAGTTTATCGTTATAAAACCATCTACTACTGCATTAGGGAGAGGTTCCTGTTGGTGCTCTGAGGGGGAGTTTATCGTTATAAAACCATCTACTACAGCATTAGGGAGAGGTTCCTGTTGGTGCTCTGAGGGGGAGTTTATCATTATAAAACCATCTACTACTGCATTAGGGAGAGGTTCCTCTTGGTGCTCTGAGGGAGAGTTTATTGTTTTAAAATCATCTCCTACTGCATTAGGGAGAGGTTCCTGTTTTTTCTCTGAGGGAGAGTTTATCGTTATAAAACCATCTACTACTGCATTAGGGAGAGGTTCCTCTTGGTGCTCTGAGGGAGAGATATCATTCTAAAACCATCTACTACTGCATTAGGGAGAGGTTCCTCTTGGTGCTCTGAGGAGTGTTTATCGTTATAAAACCATCTCCTACTGCTTTAGGGAAAGGTTGCTGTTGGTGCTCTGAGGGAGAGATTATCATTCTAAAACCATCTACTACTGCATTAGCGACAGGTTCCTGTTGGTGCTCTGAGGGAGAGTTTATCGTTCTAAGACCATCTACTACTGCATTATGGAGAGGTTCCTGTTGATGCTCTGAGGGGGAGTTTATCGTTATGAAATCACCTCCTACTGCATTAGTGAGAGGTTCCTTTTGGTGCTCTGAGGGAGAGTTTATCGTTATAAAACCATCTACTACTGCATTAGCGACAGGTTCCTGTTGGTGCTCTAAGGGACAGATTATCATTCTAAAAACCATCTACTACTGCATTAGGGAGAGGTTCCTGTTGGTGCTCTGAGGGAGAGTTTATCGTTATAAAACCATCTCCTACTGCATTGGGAGAGGTTCCTGTTGGTGCTCCGAGGGAGAGATTATTATTCTAAAACCATCTACTACTGCATTAGCAACAGGTTCCTTTTGGTACTCTGAGGGACAGATTATCATTCTAAAACCATCTACTACTACATTAGGGAGAGGTTCCTGTTGGTGCTCTGAGGGGGAGTTTATCGATCTAAAACCATCTACTACTGCATTAGGGAGAGCTTCCTGATAGTGCTCTGAGTGAGAGTTTATCGTTATAAAACAATCTCCTACTGCATTAGGGACAGGTTCCTGTTGGTGCTCTAAGGGAGAGTTTATCATTATAAAACCATCTACTACTGCATTAGGGAGAGTTTATCGTTATAAAACCATCTATTACTGCATTAGGGAGAGGTTCCTGTTGGTTCACTGAGAGAGAGTTTATCGTTATAAAACCATCTACTACAGCATTAGGGAGAGGTTCCTGTTGGTGCTCTGAGCTAGAGTTTATCATTATAAAACCATCTACTACTGCATTAGAGAGAGGTTCCTCTTGGTGCTCTGAATGAGAGTTTATCGTTATAAAACCATCTCCTACTGCATTAGGGAGAGATTCCTGTTGTTGCTCTGAGGGAGAGTTTATCGTTATCAAACCATCTACTACTGCATTAGGGAGAGGTTCCTGTCGGTTCTCTGAGGGAGAATTTATCGTTCTAAAACCATCTACTACTGCATTAGGGAGAGGTTCCTGTTGGTGCTCTGAGTAAGAGTTTATCGTTCTAAAACCATCTACTACTGCATTAGGGACAGGTTCCATATGGTGCTCTGAGGGAGAGTTTATCGTTATAAAACCATCTCCTACTGCATTGGGAGAGGTTCCTGTTGGTGCTCCGAGGGAGAGATTATTATTCTAAAACCATCTACTACTGCATTAGGGACAGGTTCCTCATGGTGCTCTGAGGGAGAGTTTATCGTTATAAAACCATCTCCTACTACATTAGGGAGAGGTTCCTGTTGGTGCTCTGAGAGGGCGTTTATCGTTCTAAAACCATCTACTACTGCATTAGGGAGAGGTTCCTGATGGTGCTCTAAGGGAGAGTTTATCGTTATAAAACAATCTCCTACTGCATTAGGGAGAGGTTCCTGTTCGTGCTCTGAGGGAGAGTTTACCGTTATAAAACCATCTACTACTGCATTAGGGAGAGGTTCCTGTTGGTTCTCTGAGAAAGAGTTTATCGCTATAAAACCATCTACTACTGCATTAGAGAGAGGTTCCTGTTGGTGCTCTGAGCTAGAGTTTATCATTATAAAACCATCTACTACTGTACTAGAGATAGGTTCCTCTTGGTGCTCTGAATGAGAGTTTATCGTTATAAAACCATCTCCTACTGCATTAGGGAGAGATTCCTGTTGTTGCTCTGAGGGAGAGTTTATCGTTATAAAACCATCTACTACAGCATTAGGGAGAGGTTCCTGTTGGTGCTCTGAGTAAGAGTTTATCGTTCTAAAACCATCTATTACTGCATTAGGGACAGGTTCCTCATGGTGCTCTGAGGGAGAGTTTATCGTTATAAAACCATCTACTACTGCATTAGGGAGATGTTCCTGATAGTGCTCTGAGGGAGAGTTTATCATTATAAAACAATCTCCTACTGCATTAGGGACAGGTTCCTGTTGGTGCTCTGAGAGAGAGTTTATCGTTATAAAACCATCTACTACTGCATTAGGGAGAAGTTCCAGTTGGTGCTCTGAGCTAGAGTTTATCATTATAAAACCATCTACTACTGCATTAGAGAGAGGTTCCTCTTGGTGCTCTGAATGAGAGTTTATCGTTATAAAACCATCTCCTACTGCATTAGGAGGAGATTCCTGTTGTTGCTCTGAGGGAGAGTTTATCGTTATAAAACCATCTACTACTGCATTAGGTAGAGGTTCCTGTTGGTGCTCTGAGGGAGAGTTTATCATTATAAAACAATCTCCTACTGCATTAGGGAGAGGTTCCTGTTGGTGCTCTAAAGGAGAGTTTATCGTTATCAAACCATCTACTACTGTATTAGGGAGAGGTTCCTGTCGGTTCTCTGAGGGAGAGTTTATCGTTATAAAACCATCTACTACTGCATTACAGAGAGGATCCTGTTGGTGCTCTGAGGGAGAATTTATCGTTCTAAAACCATCTACTACTGCATTAGGGAGAGGTTCCTGTTGGTGCTCTGAATAAGAGTTTATCGTTCTTAAACCATCTACTACTGCATTAGGGACAGGTTCCTCTTGTTGCTCTGAGGAGAGAGTTTATCGTTATAAAACCATCTACTACTGCATTAGGGACAGGTTCCTCATGGTGCTCTGAGGGAGAGTTTATCGTTATAAAACCATCTCCTACTGCATTGGGAGAGGTTCCTGTTGGTGCTCCAAGAGAGAGATTATCATTCTAAAACCATCTACTACTACATTAGGGAGAGGTTCTGTTGGTGCTCTGAGGGAGTGTTTATCGTTCTAAAACCATCTACTACTGCATTACAGAGAGGATCCTGTTGGTGCTCTGAGGGAGAATTTATCGTTCTAAAACCATCTACTACTTCTTTAGGGAGAGGTTCCTGTTGGTGCTCTGAGTAAGAGTTTATCGTTATAAAACCATCTACTACTGCATTAGGGAGAGGTTCCTGATAGTGCTCTGAGGGAGAGTTTATCATTATAAAACAATATCCTACTGCATTAGGGACATGTTCCTGTTGGTGCTCTGAGAGAGAGTTTATCGTTATAAAACCATCTACTACTGCATTAGGGAGAAGTTCCAGTTGGTGCTCTGAGCTAGAGTTTATCATTATAAAACCATCTACTACTGCATTAGAGAGAGGTTCCTCTTGGTGCTCTGAGGGAGAGTTTATCGTTATAAAACCATCTCCTACTGCATTAGTGAGAGATTCCTTTTGGTGCTCTGAGGGAGAGTTTATCGTTCTAAAACGATCTTCTACTGCATCAGGGAGAGGTTCCTGTTGGTGCTCTGAGGGAGAGTTTATTGTTATAAAACCATCTCCTATTGCATTAGGGAGAGGTTCCTGTTGGTGCTCTGAGGGGGAGTTTATCGTTATAAAACCATCTACTACTGCATTAGGGAGAGGTTCCTGTTGGTGCTCTGAGGGTGAGTTTATCATTATAAAACCATCTACTACTGCATTAGGGAGAGGTTCCTCTTGGTCCTCTGAGGGAGAGTTTATTGTTTTAAAATCATCTCCTACTGCATTAGGAAGAGGTTCCTGTTTTTTCTCTGAGGGAGAGTTTATCGTTATAAAACCATCTACTACTGCATTAGGGAGAGGTTCCTCTTGGTGCTCTGAGGGAGAGATATCATTCTAAAACCATCTACTACTGCATTAGGGAGAGGTTCCTCTAGGTGCTCTGAGGAGTGTTTATCGTTATAAAACCATCTCCTACTGCATTAAGGAAAGGTTCCTGTTGGTACTCTGAGGGAGAGATTATCATTCTAAAACCATCTACTACTGCATTAGCGACAGGTTCCTGTTGGTGCTCTGAGGGACAGATTATCATTCTAAAAGCATCTACTACTGCATTAGCGACAGGTTCCTGTTGGTGCTCTGAGGGAGAGTTTATCGTTCTAAAACCATCTACTACTGCATTATGGAGAGGTTCCTGTTGATGCTCTGAGGGAGATTTTATCGTTATGAAATCACCTCCTACTGCATTAGTGAGAGGTTCCTTTTGTTGCTCTGAGGGAGAGTTTATCGTTATAAAACCATCTCCTACTGCATTAGGGAGAGGTTCCTGTTGGTGCTCTGAGGGAGAGATTATCATTTTAAAACCATCTACTACTGCATTAGCGACAGGTTCCTGTTGGTGCTCTAAGGGACAGATTATCATTCAAAAAACCATCTACTACTGCATTAGGGAGAGGTTCCCGTTGTTGCTCTGAGGGAGAGTTTATCGTTATGAAACCATCTACTACTGCATTAGGGAGAGGTTCCTGTTGGTGCTCTGAGCGAGAGTTTATCGTTATAAAACAATCTCCTACTGCATTAGGGACAGGTTCCTGTTGGTGCTCTGAGGGAGAGTTTATCATTATAAAACCATCTACTACTGCATTAGGGAGAGTTTATCGTTATAAAACCATCTACTACTGCATTAGGGAGAGGTTCCTGTTGGTTCACTGAGAGAGAGTTTATCGTTATAAAACCATCTACTACAGCATTAGGGAGAGGTTCCTGTTGGTGCACTGAGCTAGAGTTTATCATTATAAAACCATCTACTACTGCATTAGAGAGAGGTTCCTCTTGGTGCTCTGAATGAGAGTTTATCGTTATAAAACCATCTCCTACTGCATTAGGAAGAGATTCCTGTTGTTGCTCTGAGGGAGAGTTTATCGTTATAAAACCATCTACTACTGCATTAGGGAGAGGTTCCTGTTGGTGCTCTGAGGGAGAGTTTATCATTATAAAACAATCTCCTACTGCATTAGGGAGAGGTTCCCGTTGGTGCTCTAAAGGAGAGTTTATCGTTATCAAACCATCTACTACTGCATTAGGGAGAGGTTCCTGTCGGTTCTCTGAGGGAGAGTTTATCGTTATGAAATCACCTCCTACTGCATTAGGGAGAGGTTCCTTTTGGTGCTCTGAGGGAGAGTTTATCGTTATAAAACCATCTCCTACTGCATTAGGGAGAGGTTCCTGTTGGTGCTCTGAGGGAGAGATTATCATTTTAAAACCATCTACTACTGCATTAGCGACAGGTTCCTGTTGGTGCTCTAAGGGACAGATTATCATTCTAAAAACCATCTACTACTGCATTATTGAGAGGTTCCTGTTGTTGCTCTGAGGGAGAGTTTATCGTTATAAAACCATCTACTACTGCATTAGGGAGAGGTTCCTGTTGGTGCTCTGAGGGAGAGTTTATCGTTATAAAACCATCTCCTACTGCATTGGGAGCGGTTCCTGTTGGTGCTCCGAGGGAGAGATTATTATTCTAAAACCATCTACTACTGCATTAGCAACAGGTTCCTTTTGGTACTCTGAGGGACAGATTATCATTCTAAAACCATCTACTACTACATTAGGGAGAGGTTCCTGTTGGTGCTCTGAGGGGGAGTTTATCGATCTAAAACCATCTCCTACTGCATTAGGGACAGGTTCCTGTTGGTGCTCTGAGGGAGAGTTTATCATTATAAAACCATCTACTACTGCATTAGGGAGAGTTTATCATTATAAAACCATCTACTACTGCATTAGGGAGTGGTTCCTGTTGGTTCACTGAGAGAGAGTTTATCGTTATAAAACCATCTACTACAGCATTAGGGAGAGGTTCCTGTTGGTGCTCTGAGCTAGAGTTTATCATTATAAAACCATCTACTACTGCATTAGAGAGAGGTTCCTCTTGGTGCTCTGAATGAGAGTTTATAGTTATAAAACCATCTCCTACTGCATTAGGGAGAGATTCCTGTTGTTGCTCTGAGGGAGAGTTTATCGTTATAAAACCATCTACTACTGCATTAGGGAGAGGTTCCTGTTGGTGCTCTAAAGGAGAGTTTATCGTTATCAAACCATCTACTACTGCATTAGGGAGAGGTTCCTGTCGGTTCTCTGAGGGAGAGTTTATCGTTATAAAACCATCTACTACTGCATTACAGAGAGGATCCTGTTGGTGCTCTGAGGGAGAATTTATCGTTCTAAAACCATCTACTACTGCATTAGGGAGAGGTTCCTGTTGGTGCTCTGAGTAAGAGTTTATCGTTCTTAAACCATCTACTACTGCATTAGGGACAGGTTCCTCTTGTTGCTCTGAGGGAGAGTTTATCGTTATAAAACCATCTACTACTGCATTAGGGAGAGGTTCCTGTTGGTGCTCTGAGGGAGAGTTTATCGTTATCAAACCATCTACTACTGCATTAGGGAGAGGTTCCTGTCGGTTCTCTGAGGGAGAGTTTATCGTTATAAAACCATCTACTACTGCATTAGGGGGATGTTGCCGTTGGTGCTCTGAGGGAGAGTTTATCGTTATAAAAACATCTACTACTGCATTACAGAGAGGATCCTGTTGGTGCTCTGAGGGAGAATTTATCGTTCTAAAAGCATCTACTACTGCATTAGGGAGAGGTTCCTGTTGGTGCTCTGAGTAAGAGTATATCGTTCTAAAACCATCTACTACTGCATTAGGGACAGGTTCCTCATGGTGCTCTGAGGGAGAGTTTATCGTTATAAAACCATCTCCTACTGCATTGGGAGAGGTTCCTGTTGGTGCTCCAAGAGAGAGATTATCATTCTAAAACCATCTACTACTACATTAGGGAGAGGTTCTGTTGGTGCTCTGAGGGAGTGTTTATCGTTCTAAAACCATCTACTACTGCATTACAGAGAGGATCCTGTTGGTGCTCTGAGGGAGAATTTATTGTTCTAAAACCATCTACTACTTCATTAGGGAGAGGTTCCTGTTGGTGCTCTGAGTAAGAGTTTATCGTTATAAAACCATCTACTACTGCATTAGGGACAGGTTCCTCATGGTGCTCTGAGGGAGAGTTTATCGTTATAAAACCATCTCCTACTGCATTGGGAGAGGTTCCTGTTGGTGCTCCGAGGGAGAGATTATCATTCTAAAACCATCTACTACAACATTAGTGAGAGGTTCTGTTGGTGCTCTGAGGGAGAGTTTATCGTTCTAAAACCATCTACTACTGCATTAGGGACATGTTCCTGTTGGTGCTCTGAGAGAGAGTTTATCGTTATAAAACCATCTACTACTGCATTAGGGAGAAGTTCCAGTTGGTGCTCTGAGCTAGAGTTTATCATTATAAAACCATTTACTACTGCATTAGAGAGAGGTTCCTCTTGGTGCTCTGAGGGAGAGTTTATCGTTATAAAACCATCTCCTACTGCATTAGGGAGAGATTCCTTTTGGTGCTCTGAGGGAGAGTTTATCGTTCTAAAACGATCTTCTACTGCATCAGGGAGAGGTTCCTGTTGGTGCTCTGAGGGAGAGTTTATTGTTATAAAACCATCTCCTATTGCATTAGGGAGAGGTTCCTGTTGGTGCTCTGAGGGGGAGTCTATCGTTATAAAACCATCTACTACTGCATTAGGGAGAGGTTCCTGTTGGTGCTCTGAGGGGGAGTTTATCATTATAAAACCATCTACTACTGCATTAGGGAGAGGTTCCTCTTGGTGCTCTGAGGGAGAGTTTATTGTTTTAAAATCATCTCCTACTGCATTAGGGAGAGGGTCCTGTTTTTTCTCTGAGGGAGAGTTTATCGTTATAAAACCATCTACTACTGCATTAGGGAGAGGTTCCTCTTGGTGCTCTGAGGGAGAGATATCATTCTAAAACCATCTACTACTGCATTAGGGAGAGGTTCCTCTTGGTGCTCTGAGGAGTGTTTATCGTTATAAAACCATCTCCTACTGCATTAGGGAAAGGTTCCTGTTGGTGCTCTGAGGGAGAGATTATCATTCTAAAACCATCTACTACTGCATTAGTGACAGGTTCCTGTTGGTGCTCTGAGGGACAGATTATCATTCTAAAACCATCTACTACTGCATTAGCGACAGGTTCCTGTTGGTGCTCTGAGGGAGAGTTTCTCGTTCTAAAACCATCTACTACTGCATTATGGAGAGGTTCCTGTTGATGCTCTGAGGGAGAGTTTATCGTTATGAAATCACCTCCTACTGCATTAGTGAGAGGTTCCTGTTGGTGCTCTGAGGGAGAGTTTATCGTTATAAAACCATCTCCTACTGCATTAGGGAGAGGTTCCTGTTGGTGCTCTGAGGGAGAGATTATCATTTTAAAACCATCTACTACTGCATTAGCAAAAGGTTCCTGTTGGTGCTCTAAGGGACAGATTATCATTCTAAAAACCATCTACTACTGCATTAGGGAGAGGTTCCCGTTGTTGCTCTGAGTGAGAGTTTATCGTTATAAAACCATCTACTACTGCATTAGGGAGAGGTTCCTGTTGGTGCTCGGAGCGAGAGTTTATCGTTATAAAACAATCTCCTACTGCATTAGGGACAGGTTCCTATTGGTGCTCTGAGGGAGAGTTTATCAT
>BLSH010441030.1:542481-554644 GCA_018402905.1 Glandirana rugosa
GCTATTTGAGAGAGAGTCTCTTGGTTGTCCTTGGAGAGGGATTACGTCATCATCTACTAAAATATTGCTATTTGAGAGGGAGTCTCGTGGTTGTCCTTGGTAAGGGATTACGTCATCATCTACCAAAAATATTACTATTTGAGAGGGAGTCTCGTCGTTGTCCTTGGACAGGGATTACGTCATCACCTACTAAAATCTTGCTATTTGAGAGGGAGTCTCGTGGTTGTCTTGGAGAGGGATTACATCATCATCTACCAAAATCTTACTATTAGAGAGGGAGCCTCGTGGTTGTCCTTGAGAGGTTCCTGTTGGTGCTCCGAGGGAGAGATTATCATTCTAAAACCATCTACTACTACATTAGGGAGAGGTTCTGTTGGTGCTCTGAGGGAGAGTTTATCGTTCTAAAATCATCCACTACTGCATTAGGGACAGGTTCCTGTTGCTGCTCTGAGGGAGAGTTTATCATTATAAAAACCATCTACTACTGCATTAGGGAATGGTTCCTGTTGGTGCTCTGAGGGAGAGTTTATCGTTATAAAATCATCTACTACTGCATTAGGGAGAGGTTCCTGTTGGTTCTCTGAGAGAGAGTTTATCGTTATAAAACCATCTACTACCGCATTAGGGAGAAGTTCCAGTTGGTGCTCTGAGCTAGAGTTTATCGTTATCAAAACATCTACTACTGCATTAGGGAGAGGTTCCTGTCGGTTCTCTGAGGGAGAGTTTATCGTTATAAAACCATCTACTACTGCATTACAGAGAGGATCCTGTTGGTGCTCTGAGGGAGAATTTATCGTTCTAAAACCATCTACTACTGCATTAGGGAGAGGTTCCTCTTGGTGCTCTGAGTAAGAGTTTATCGTTCTAAAACCATCTACTACTGCATTAGGGACAGGTTCCTCATGGTGCTCTGAGGGAGAGTTTATCGTTATAAAACCATCTCCTACTGCATTGGGAGAGGTTCCTGTTGGTGCTCCGAGGGACAGATTATCATTCTAAAACCATCTACTACTACATTAGGGAGAGGTTCTGTTGGTGCTCTGAGGGAGAGTTTATCGCTCTAAAACCATCCACTACTGCATTAGGGAGAGGTTCCTGATAGTGCTCTGAGGGAGAGTTTATCATTATAAAACAATCTCCTACTGCATTAGGGACAGGTTCCTGTTGGTGCTCTGAGGGAGAGTTTATTGTTATAAAATCATCTCCTACTGCATTAGGGAGAGGTTCCTGTTTTTGCTCTGAGGGAGAGTTTATCGTTGTAAAACCATCTACTACTGCATTAGGGAGAGGTTCCTCTTGGTGCTCTGAGGGAGAGAGATCATTCTAAAACCATCTACTACTGCAATAGGGAGAGGTTCCTCTTGGTGCTCTGAGGAGAGTTTATCATTATAAAACCATCTCCTACTGCATTAGGGAAAGGTTCCTGTTGGTGCTCTGAGGGAGAGATTATCATTCTAAAACCATCTACTACTGCATTAGCGACAGGTTCCTGTTGGTGCTCTGAGGGAGAGTTTATCGTTCTAAAACCATCTACTACTGCATTATGGAGAGGTTCCTGTTGATGCTCTGAGAGAGAGTTTATCGTTATGAGATCACCTCCTAATGCATTAGTGAGAGGTTCCGTTTGGTGCTCTGAGGGAGAGTTTATCGTTATAAAACCATCTCCTACTGCATTAGGGAGAGGTTCCTGTTGGTGCTCTGAGGGAGAGATTATCATTTTAAAACCATCTACTACTGCATTAGGAAGGGGTTCCTGTTGTTGCTCTGAGGGAGAGTTTATCGTTATAAAACCATCTACCACTGCATTAGGGAGAGGTTCCTGTTGGTGCTCTGAGGGAGAGTTTATCATTATAAAACCATCTCCTACTGCATTGGGAGAGGTTCCTTTTGGTGCTCCGAAGGAGAGATTATTATTCTAAAACCATCTACTACTGCATTAGCAACAGGTTAATGTTGGTACTCTGAGGGACAGATTATCATTCTAAAACCATCTACTACTACATTAGGGAGAGGTACCTGTTGGTGCTCTGAGGGGGAGTTTATCGTTCTAAAACCATCTACTACTGCATTAGGGAGAGCTTCCTGATAGTGCTCTGAGGGAGAGTTTATCGTTATAAAACAATCTCCTACTGCATTAGGGACAGGTTCCTGTTGGTGCTCTGAGGGAGAGTTTATCATTATAAAACCATCTACTACTGCATTAGGGAGAGTTTATCATTATAAAACCATCTACCACTGCATTAGGGAGAGGTTCCTGTTGGTTCTCTGAGAGAGAGTTTACCGTTATAAAACCATCTACTACTGCATTAGGGAGAGGTTCCTGTTGGTGCTCTGAGCTAGAGTTTATCATTATAAAACCATCTACTACTGCATTAGAGAGAGGATCCTGTTGGTGCTCTTAGGGAGAATTTATCGTTCTAAAACCATCTACTACTGCATTAGGGAGAGGTTCCTGTTGGTGCCCTGAGTAAGAGTTTATCGTTCTAAAACCATCTACTACTGCATTAGGGACAGGTTCCTCATGGTGCTCTGAGGGAGAGTTTATCGTTATTAAACCATCTCCTACTGCATTGGGAGAGGTTCCTTTTGGTGCTCCGAGGGAGAGATTATCATTCTAAAACCATCTACTACTACATTAGGGAGAGGTTCTGTTGGTGCTCTGAGGGAGAGTTTATCGTTCTAAAACTATCCACTACTGCATTAGGGAGAGGTTCCTGATAGTGCTCTGAGGGAGAGTTTATCGTTATAAAACAATCTCCTACTGCATTAGGGACTGGTTCCTGTTGGTGCTCTGAGGGAGAGTTTATCATTATAAAAACCATCTACTACTGCATTAGGGAGAGGTTCCTGTTGGTTCTCTGAGGGAGAGTTTATCGTTATAAAATCATCTACTACTGCATTAGGGAGAGGTTCCTGTTGGTTCTCTGAGAGAGAGTTTATCGTTATAAAAACATCTACTACTGCATTAGGGAGAAGTTCCTGTTGGTGCTCTTAGCTAGAGTTTATCATTATAAAACCATCTACTACTGCATTAGGGAGAGATTCCTTTTGGTGCTCTGAGGGAGAGTTTATCGTTCTAAAACGATCTTCTACTGCATCAGGGAGAGGTTCCTGTTGGTGCTCTGAGGGAGAGTTTATCGTTATAAAACCATCTACTACTGCATTACAGAGAGGATCCTGTTGGTGCTCTGAGGGAGAATTTATTGTTCTAAAACCATCTACTACTGCATTAGGGAGAGGTTCCTCTTGGTGCTCTGAGTAAGAGTTTATCGTTCTAAAACCATCTACTACTGCATTAGGGAGAGGTTCCTGTTGGTTCTCTGAGGGAGAGTTTATCGTTATAAAATCATCTACTACTGCATTAGGGAGAGGTTCCTGTTGGTTCTCTGAGAGAGAGTTTATCGTTATAAAAACATCTACTACTGCATTAGGGAGAAGTTCCTGTTGGTGCTCTTAGCTAGAGTTTATCATTATAAAACCATCTACTACTGCATTAGAGAGAGGTTCCTCTTGGTGCTCTGAGGGAGAGGTTATCGTTATAAAACCATCTCCTACTGCATTAGGGAGAGATTCCTTTTAGTGCTCTGAGGGAGAGTTTATCGTTATAAAACAATCTCCTACTGCATTAGGGAGAGGTTCCTGTTGGTGCTCTAAGAGAGAGTTTATCGTTATCAAACCATCTACTACTGCATTAGGGAGAGGTTCCTGTTGGTTCTCTGAGGGAGAGTTTATCGTTATAAAACCATCTACTACTGCATTAGGGAGAGCTTCCTGTTGGTACTCTGAGGGAGAGTTTATCGTTATAAAACCATCTACTACTGCATTAGGGAGAGATTTCTGTTGGTTCTCTGAGGGAGAGTTTATCGTTATAAAACCATCTAGTACTGCATAAGGGAGAGGTTCCTGTTGGTACTCTGAGGGAGAGATTATCATTCTAAAACCATCTACTACTGCATTAGCGACGGGTACCTGTTGGTGCTCTGAGGGTCAGGTTATCATTCTAAAACCATCTACTACTGCATTAGCGACAGGTTCCTGTTGGTGCTCTGAGGGAGAGTTTATCGTTCCAAAACCATCTACTACTGCATTAGGGAGAGGTTCCTGTTGGTGCTCTGAGGGAGAGTTTATCATTATAAAACCATCTCCTACTGCATTGGGAGAGGTTCCTTTTGGTGCTCCGAGGGAGAGATTATCATTCTAAAACCATCTACTACTACATTAGGGAGAGGTTCCTGTTGGTGCTCTGAGGGGGAGATTATCGTTCTAAAACCATCTACTACTGCATTAGGGAGAGGTTCCTGATAGTGCTCTGAGGGAGAGTTTATCATTATAAAACAATCTACTACTGCATTAGGGACAGGTTCCTGTTGGTGCTCTGAGGGAGAGTTTATCATTATCAAACCATCTACTACTGCATTAGGGAGAGGTTCCTGTCGGTTCTCTGAGGGAGAGTTTATCGTTATAAAACCATCTACTACTGCATTACAGAGAGGATCCTGTTGGTGCTCTGAGGGAGAATTTATCGTTCTAAAACCATCTATTACTGCATTAGGGAGAGGTTCCTGTTGGTGCTCTGAGTAAGAGTTTATCGTTCTAAAACCATCTACTACTGCATTAGGGAGAGGTTCCTGTTGTTGCTCTGAGGGAGAGTTTATCGTTATAAAACCATCTACTACTGCATTAGGGAGAAGTTCCTGTTGGTGCTCTGAGGGAGAGTTTATTGTTATAAAACCATCTCCTACTGCATTGGGAGAGGTTCCTGTTGGTGCTCAGATGGAGAGATTATTATTCTAAAACCATCTACTACTGCATTAGCAACAGGTTAATGTTGGTACTCTGAGGGACAGATTATCATTCTAAAACCATCTACTACTACATTAGGGAGAGGTTCCTGTTGGTGCTCTGAGGGGGGAGTTTATCGTTCTAAAACCATCTACTACTGCATTAGGGAGAGGTTCCTGATAGTGCTCTGAGGGAGAGTTTATCGTTATAAAACCATCTATTACTGCATTAGGGAGAGGTTCCAGTTGGTGCTCTGAGCTAGAGTTTGTCATTATAAAACCATCTACTACTGCATTAGAGAGAGGTTATTCTTGGTGCTCTGAATGAGAGTTTATCGTTATTAAACCATCTCCTACTGCATTAGGGAGAGATTCCTGTTGTTGCTCTTAGGGAGAGTTTATCGTTATAAAACCATCTACTACTGCATTTGGGAGAGGTTCCTGTTGGTGCACTGAGGGAGAGTTTATCATTATAAAACAATCTCCTACTGCATTAGGGAGAGGTTCCTGTTGGTGCTCTAAGGGAGAGTTTATCGTTATCAAACCATCTACTACTGCATTAGGGAGAGTTTATCGTTATAAAACCATCTACTACTGCATTACAGAGAGGATCCTGTTGGTGCTCTGAGGGAGAATTTATCGTTCTAAAACCATCTACTACTGCATTAGGGAGAGGTTCCTGTTGGTGCTCTGAGTAAGAGTTTATCGTTCTAAAACCATCTACTACTGCATTAGGGACAGGTTCCTCATGGTGCTCTGAGGGAGAGGTTATCGTTATAAAACCATCTCCTACTGCATTGGGAGAGGTTCCGGTTAGTGCTCCGAGGGAGAGATTATCATTATAAAACCATCTACTATTACATTAGGGAGAGGTTCTGTTGGTGCTCTGAGGGAGAGTTTATCTTTCTAAAACCATCCACTACTGCATTAGGGAGAGGTGCCTGATAGTGCTCTGAGGGAGAGTTTATGGTTATAAAACAATCTCCTACTGCATTAGGGAGAGGTTCCTGTTGGTGCTCTGAGGGAGAGTTTATCATTATAAAAACCATCTACTACTGCATTAGGGAGAGGTTCCTGTTGGTGCTCTGAGGGAGAGTTTATCGTTATAAAATCATCTACAACTGCATTAGGGAGAGGTTCCTGTTGGTTCTCTGAGAGAGAGTTTATCGTTATAAAACCATCTGCTACTGCATTAGGGAGAAGTTCCTGTTGGTGCTCTGAGCTAGAGTTTATCATTATAAAACCATCTACTACTGCATTAGAGAGAGGTTCCTCTTGGTGCTCTGAGGGAGAGTTTATCGTTATAAAACCATCTCCTACTGCATTAGGGAGAGGTTCCTGTTGGTGCTCTAAGGGAGAGTTTATCGTTATCAAACCATCTACTACTGCATTAGGGAGAGGTTCCTGTTGGTGCTCTGAGGGAGAGTTTATCATTATAAAACAATCTCCTACTGCATTAGGGAGAGGTTCCTGTTGGTGCTCTAAGGGATAGTTTATCGTTATCAAACCATCTACTACTGCATTAGGGAGAGGTTCCTGTTGTTTCTCTGTGGGCGAGTTTATCGCTATAAAACCATCTACTACTGCATTAGGGAGAGGTTCCTGTTGGTACTCTGAGAGAGAGTTTATCGTTATAAAACCATCTACTACTGCATTAGGGAGAGGTTCCTGTTGGTTCTCTGAGGGAGAGTTTATCGTTATAAAACCATCTACTACTGCATTAGGGAGAGGTTCCTGTTGGTACTCTGAGGGAGAGTTTATCGTTATAAAACCATCTACTACTGCATTACTGAGAGGATCCTGTTGGTGCTCTGAGGGAGAGTTTATCGTTTTAAAACTATCTACTACTGCATAAGGGAGAGGTTCCTGTTGGTGCTCTGAGGAAGAGTTTATCATTATAAAACCATCAT
This sequence comes from Glandirana rugosa, assembly GCA_018402905.1. Classification (NCBI taxonomy): domain Eukaryota; kingdom Metazoa; phylum Chordata; class Amphibia; order Anura; family Ranidae; genus Glandirana; species Glandirana rugosa. The sequence continues at coordinate 549,173 of BLSH010441030.1, forward strand.
CTACTGCATTAGGGAGAGGTTCCTGTTGGTGCTCTGAGGGAGAGTTTATCGTTATAAAACCCTCTACTACTGCATTAGGGAGAGGTTCCTGTTGGTTCTCTGAGGGAGAGTTTATCGTTATAAAACCATCTACTACTGCATTAGGGGGAGGTTCCTGTTGGTGCTCTGAGCTAGAGTTTATCATTATAAAACCATCTACTACTGCATTAGAGAGAGGTTCCTCTTGGTGCTCTGAGGGAGAGGTTATCGTTATAAAACCATCTCCTACTGCATTAGGGAGAGATTCCTTTTGGTGCTCTGAGGGAGAGTTTATCGTTATAAAACCATCTACTACTGCATTAGGGAGAGGTTCCTGTTGGTGCTCTAAGGGAGAGTTTATCGTTATCAAACCATCTACTACTGCATTAGGGAGAGGTTCCTGTTGGTTCTCTGAGGGAGAGTTCATCATTCTAAAACCATCTACTACTGCATTAGCGACAGGTTCCTGTTGGTGCTCTGAGGGACAGATTATCATTCTAAAACCATCTACTACTGCATTATGGAGAGGTTCCTGTTGATGCTCTGAGCGAGAGTTTATCGTTATGAAATCACCTCCTACTGCATTAGTGAGAGGTTCCTTTTGGTGCTCTGAGGGAGAGTTTATCGTTATAAAACCATCTCCTACTGCATTAGGGAGAGGTTCCGGTTGGTGCTCTGAGGGAGAGATTATCATTTTAAAACCATCTACTACTGCATTAGCGACAGGTTCCTGTTGGTGCTCTAAGGGACAGATTATCATTCTAAAAACCATCTACTACTGCATTAGGGAGAGGTTCCTGTTGTTGCTCTGAGGGAGAGTTTATCGTTATAAAACCATCTACTACTGCATTAGGGAGAGGTTCCTGTTGGTGCTCTGAGGGAGAGATTATCATTCTAAAACCATCTACTACTGCATTAGCAACAGGTTCCTGTTGGTACTCTGAGGGACAGATTATCATTCTAAAACCATCTACTACTATATTAGGGAGAGGTTCCTGTTGGTGCTCTGAGGGGGAGTTTATTGTTCTAAAACCATCTACTACTGCATTAGGGAGAGGTTCCTGATAGTGCTCTGAGGGAGAGTTTATCGTTATAAAACAATCTCCTACTGCATTAGGGACAGGTTCCTGTTGGTGCTCTGAGGGAGAGTTTATCGTTATAAAACCATCTACTACTGCATTATGGAGAGGTTCCTGTTGGTTCTCTGAGAGAGAGTTTATCGTTATAAAACCATCTACTACTGCATTAGGGAGAGGTTCCTGTTGGTGCTCTGAGCTAGAGTTTATCATTATAAAACCATCTCCTACTGCATTAGGGAGAGATTCCTGTTGTTGCTCTTAGGGAGAGTTTATCATTATCAAACCATCTACTACTGCATTAGGGACAGGTTCCTGTCGGTTCTCTGAGGGAGAGTTTATCGTTATAAAACCATCTACTACTGCATTACAGAGAGGATCCTGTTGGTGCTCTGAGGGAGAATTTATCGTTCTAAAACCATCTACTACTGCATTAGGGAGAGGTTCCTGTTGGTGCTCTGAGTAAGAGTTTATCGTTCTAAAACCATCTACTACTGCATTAGGGACAGGTTCCTCATGGTGCTCTGAGAGAGAGGTAATCTATATAAAACCATCTCCTACTGCATTGGGAGAGATTATCATTCTAAAACCATCTACTATTACATTAGGGAGAGGTTCTGTTGGTGCTCTGAGGGAGAGTTTATCTTTCTAAAACCATCCACTACTGCATTAGGGAGAGGTTCCTGATAGTGCTCTGAGGGAGAGTTTATCGTTATAAAACAATCTCCTACTGCCTTAGGGACAGGTTCCTGTTGGTGGTCTGAGGGAGAGTTTATCATTATAAAAACCATCTACTACTGCATTAGGGAGAGGTTCCTGTTGGTGGTCTGAGGGAGAGTTTATCATTATAAAAACCATCTACTACTGCATTAGGGAGAGGTTCCTGTTGGTTCTCTGAGAGAGAGTTTATCGTTATAAAACCATCTACTACTGCATTAGGGAGAAGTTCCTGTTGGTGCTCTGAGCTAGAGTTTATCATTATAAAACCATCTACTACTGCATTAGAGAGAGGTTCCTCTTGGTGCTCTGAGGGAGAGTTTATTGTTATAAAACCATCTACTACTGCATTAGGGAGAGGTTCCTGTTGGTGCTCTGAGGGAGAGTTTATCGTTATAAAACCATCTACTACTGCATTAGGGAGAGGTTCCTGTTGGTTCTCTGAGGGAGAGTTTATCGTTATAAAACCATCTACTACTGCATTAGGGAGAGGTTCCTATTGGTGCTCTGAGCTAGAGTTTATCATTATAAAACCATCTACTACCGCATTAGAGAGAGGTTCCTCTTGGTGCTCTGAGGGAGAGTTTATCATTATAAAACAATCTCCTACTGCATTAGGGAGAGGTTCCTGTTGGTGCTCTAAGGGAGAGTTTATCAATAAAAAAACCATCTACTACTGCATTAGGGAGAGGTTCCTGTTGGTTCTCTGAGACAGAGTTTATCGTTATAAAACCATCTACTACTGCATTAGGGAGAGGTTCCTGTTGGTACTCTGAGGGAGAGTTTATCGTTATAAAACCATCTACTACTGCATTAGGAAGAGGTTCCTGTTGGTTCTCTGAGGGAGAGTTTATCGTTATAAAACCATCTACTACTGCATTACAGAGAGGATCCTGTTGGTGCTCTGAGGGAGAGTTTATCATTCTAAAACCATCTACTACTGCATTAGGGAGAGGCTCCTGTTGGTGCTCTGAGGAAGAGTTTATCATTATAAAACCATCATCTACTGCATTAGGGAGAGGTTCCTGTTGGTGCTCTGAGGGAGAGTTTATCGTTATAAAACCATCTACTACTGCATTAGGAAGAGGTTCCTGTTGGTGCTCTGAGGGAGAGTTTATTTTTCTAAAATCATCTCCTACTGCATTTGGGAGAGGTTCCTGTTGGTGCTCTGAGGGAGAGTTTATCATTATAAAACCATCTACTACTGCATTAGGGAGAGGTTCCTGTTGGTGCTCTGAGGGAAAGTTTATCGTTATAAAACCATCTCTTACTGCATTAGGGAGAGGTTCCTGTCAGTGCTGTGAGGGGGAGCTTATTGTTCTAAAATCATTTCATTCTGCAGTAGGGACAGGTTCCTGTCGGTGCTGTGAAAGAGAGATTATCATTCTAAAATCATCTCATACTGGTATAGAGAGAGGTTTGTGCTGCTGGTGTGAGTGGTGGAGAGGTTCCTGCTGCTGGTGTGAGCGGTGCATTTCTTGCACAAAAATAAAAAGTGCATCTACAATTTTTTTTCTTTTTTTTTTTTAAAAGAATAATAATTTATTATTCTTTTTTTTTAGTATTAATAAATAGTACTACATAGTACATTTGTGTCTAGAATGAGGAGAGCGTCAAATAAAGGATGTCGTGGTGCTGCTGGTGTTTGCGATGTTGCTGAAGCTCCTGTTGAAAGGAGAGGACGCGGTCGATCTGTGCCAGCTACAGGCACAAGTGAAACACCTTCCTAGCCGAAAGAACCTTCAACATTACATGGTAGGCCCGAATAGCGCTCAACGAATGGTGAGGCCAGAACAAGTACAGGCAGTAGTAGATTGGGGGGCTGACAATGCCTCCAGTTCCTTCACATTGTCTCCCACCCGGTCCCTTGATGAAAGCTCAGAGTTGGCACCTGAACCCCATGGCCATCTGTCTTTCAACTCAGCCCCTTGTAAATAAGCCAAGCAGTCTGAGCCTCAAATCATGCAACAGTCTCTTATGCTTTTTTTTGTTTTCTCAATATTTTTTATTAAGTTTTTGACATAACAAAAATATTGTACATCTTGTATGTGCTAGCCTGCTCAGCCGCCACTTTTAAGAGATCAATACATTTACAAAAGATGTAGGATGATTTGTGGTCCGTAGGTGTATAATGCATGAACATATAATTGAACATTTAAACATGAACAGTCTAGTACGTTAGGGTTAGTGTTAACCGAACAGTAGTATACATGGGTCTTTGAGTATAATCGATTCATCATTAAATCATGTTTGCTATATAGATCACTAGGAGGGTACAATATTCTGCCCTAAAGTCAGTTTACTTGTCTCTTGGGTTCAATATAGTACCATTCTTCCCAAGGCTTCCATACAGTTTCAAAGGAGCGGAAGGTTTTCTTTTGAAATGCAATAGCTTTTTCGTGTAAAAAATGTGTGTGCATAGTATTGATAGCCTCTGAAGGATTTGGGGCATGTGATTGTTTCCAGTGCCTGGTAATTGTAAGTTTAGCAGATAAGAGGATATTGGCAATGATCCTTCAAAATTGGGTTAGGAATTTCTCAAGTCTCTTATGCTTTTTGATGACTCTCCTGGTGTGCTTTCCGTGGGCCATCCACATAGCCCTGCCCTAGAAGTGGAAGACATTGAGTGCACCGATGCCCAACCACTTCTGTTGCAGGATGAGGACATGGAAACACCAGCGCAGCACGTCTCCGATGATGACAATACACAGGTGCCAACTGCTGCAGCTTTCCTCAGTGTGCAGACTGACAAGGAGGGCAGTGGTGAAGGGTGGGTGGAGGATGATGTGGAGGAGGATGATGAGATCCTAGACACCACATGGAATGAGGGTCATGCGAGTGACGAGTGCAGTTTGGAGGAAGAGGTGGTGGTCGCACAGAGGCACCAGCACAGCAAAAAAGGAAGCAGGTTGCAAAAGTGGAGCGAGCATCCCCTAAACAGTACGCCTGCTACTACCCACCGCACCCAGTAACCTAGCACACCAAAGGCAGCTCAAAGGCGTTCCCCGGCGTGGCAGTTCTTCAGACAATGTGCTGACTACAAGACACGAGTGGTTTGCACACTGTGCAATGAGAGCCTGAAGTGAGGCATAAATGTTCTAAACCTTAGCACAACCTGCATGACCAGGCATCTAAATTCAAAGCACTTGCTGCAGTGGAATAAGTACCTCAAAATCCAAGAAAGGTCTTTGCCTCCTCCTGCTTCCTCTTCTGCTGCTGCCTCGGCCTCTTCCTCCACCTCTACAGTGCCAGTGTCACCTGCCACCCAGCAAACAGAGCATGTGACAGCAACGCCACCATGTTTGCCACGTCCCCAAGCATTTCCACACGGTCTCATGGAAGCTTACAGCTCTCCATCTCCCAAACACTGGAGAGAAAAAGGAAGTACCCCCCCTACCCACCCACGATCCCTGGCCCTGAATGCCAGCATTTCAAAATTCCTGGCCTTTGAAATGCTGTCATTCCGTCTGGTGGACACAGACAGTTTTAAAAACCTGATGGCGGTGGCTGTCCCACAGTACATGGTTCCCAGCCGCCACCACTTTTCCAGGCGAGCCATCCCTTCCCTGCACAAACAAGTCGGGGACGAGATCAAGTGTGCACTGTGCAACGCCATCTGTGGCAAGGTCCACATAACCACTGATACGTGGACCAGTAAGCA
>BLSH010441030.1:570971-589212 GCA_018402905.1 Glandirana rugosa
AGTGTTTGGCACATTCCTAGTCACATCCCTACATGCCTTGTATCATTAGATATTAGGAATGAAATCAGAAAAAAACTGAAAAAACAGTAGTGCAGCGCAAACTACAGTCCATATAAGAGAAGAAATTTCCCAATGTGAATTGTGATGTTAATATCCAAAACTCATGCAGGTGAAGATAGTGTGGATCCTATTGCCACCACCACTAGCAGCCTCTCACCTCCTGGATGCGACCCCAAAGGTCAACAGGCAAGTATCAGACACAGTTGGCGATGAAGATCTCGTGTCCCATGTAGGGACTCCTTGAAAGTCCAACGGAAAAGGTGTTCCCTCGATTACATGCGGATAAAAATAAACACTTCCTAGTGCTCTCTGTATAAAACCACGCAGTTTATTAAATATAAAAAAGTTACTCACATTTTAAAGCACCTCCACTGGTGCCAGTTCTAATCACAACAATACAATCCAAATGCTAGAATAGCCATGCAGGTGACGTCCGGTGTGTTCCTCCCTCAGGTACGCGTTACGTCCTATTTGCGGGACTTCTTCAGCGTGAGTGGAGGAATGTTAGTCAACTTCTCTTATTTATCTCTCCTCATCCGGTCACATGACCGCAATGATCATAGCCTATCAGAAGACTTTCCTCTGATACACTTCCGGAACACAACCCTAGGCTACCTCTTTCAAGTGGACCTGCCTTATTATGTTGGCCAATCACAAGGCCGTGGGAATGCGTATCCCGGTCTCTCGACCAGAAGTGAAACATAAGAAGTACTGGTGTCACCTAATATGGCCAATAATAAAATGTAGTACAATGCTTTCAAATTGTTAAAAGTCATTACTCATACCTTAAGAAATATGTGGGCCGGGATCATATCCCTTCAGCACTTATCACTACTCAGCACACTGTATTTCCCTAAGTGTCTCCGCCTTACTGCAGATCATTGCTATGGTAAGAGCGCACGTCACTTAACTCAGGCTGTGAGTGAGTGATGCTAGCGTCCAATCAGCATCCCGATCGGATGCATCACTTCCTCCCGCGTCATGTTACACACCCCTCCTGTCCGCATATAAGCGAAACTATCATCAGAGGCTAAATACGAGGACACAGGAGTGAGGCATTGCTATAGCAACTAGACGCGACCCTGCAGTGTGCAGAGCCAGGAGGGAAAAAAGTATACTCTGGCATATTAAAAACTGGTAAATTAAAAACAACCTCATAATGACATATGGCCTAAATTAGCTCAAAAATCTAATTATAAAATACATAAGTAAATAAAATAAGTATACTCAAACATAATAAAAAACGATAGATTAAAATAACCTCATAGTGAGACCTAACACGAAATCAGCTCAAAAATCAAACTATAAGGTACATAAAAGACCAAAGGTAAGTAAAATACATAAAAAAATATATATTGTAAAAAAAATATATATATAGAAATATATATATAATATATATATGAACCAATCAACCCTGAAGGAACACTGTGGACGTCACCTCATCGCCATCCTTTACATAGTAGCAAAAATTCTCTACGAAAAAATTCTATTTATACATGAAAATCAGATTACCGATTGGAGATGAAGCAATTTAGATCGAACTCGACATTGAGAACCTTAGTTTCATAAATCCAAAAGGATTCTCTGCGGCTCAAATGTCGTATAAAGTTACCTCCTCTCCAATGCCGGGATACCTTCTCTATACCCCAAAACCTAAGACCCCTAGGGTCCTTATGATGGCACATCTTAAAATGCCTGGAGACACTATGGGTGGTTTTACCTTTTTTAATATTATAAATGTGCTCGGCTACCCTAACATGCAGGGCTCTGGACGTGTGTCCCACGTATTGAAGCCCACATCTACATTCCAGCATATACACCACTTCCTGGGTGGTGCACGTGATGAAATCTTTAATATGGTATTCTTTTTTAGTAACTGATGCTGTGAATTGCTTTCTATTTTTAATATTTTCTTTCATCTTATTGCAGGCCGAACATTTTCCACAGGCATAAAAACCAGACAGAAACGGAAATAGTAAATTTTTTGTATTGCTCCTGGGAGGGTCTACAACCCCAGGGGCCAATACATCATGAAGGGTGGGAGCCTTTTTGTAAATAAACCTCAAGTGGTCTGGTAGGACCGGCCCCAGTATCTTGTCCCCTTTAAGTATAGCCCAATGCTTAGTTATTATCCGTTCAAATGTTTTGTGTTGGACACTATAGTCAACAACCATTCTACAGGGTGGGCCATTTATATGGATACACCTTAATAACATGGGAATGGTTGGTGATATTAACTTCCTGTTTGGGGCGCATTAGTATATGTGAGGGGGGAAACTTTTCAAGATGGGTGGTGACCATGGCGGCCATTTTGAAGTTGGCCATTTTGAATCCAACTTTTGTTTTTTCAATAGGAAGAGGGTCATGTGACACATCAAACTTATTGGGAATTTCACAAGAAAAACAATGGTGTGCTTGGTTTTAACGTAACTTTATTCTTTCATGAGTTATTTACAAGTTTCTGACCACTTATAAAATGTGTTCAATGTGCTGCCCATTGTGTTGGGTGGTCAATGCAACCCTCTTCTCCCACTCTTCACACACTGATAGCAACACCGCAGGAGAAATGCTAGCACAGGCTTCCAGTATCCGTAGTTTCAGGTGCTGCACATCTCGTATCTTCACAGCATATGTTTTTTTTAAGGTTTTTATGGTCAGTAAAAACCAATACCGGGTGAGCTGCTCCTTCCAGGAGGTACCGCCATTCCGCCAAAGCCGACTTGATGGCCAGCAATTCCCTATCACCGACATCATAGTTCCAGCAAGATGGTGCACCACCACATTATGGGTAAAACCAAGCACACCATTTTTTTCTTTTGAAATTCCCAATAAGTTTGATGTGTCACATGACCCTCTTTCTATTGAAAAAACAAAAGTTGGATTCAAAATGGCCAACTTCAAAATGGCTGCCATGGTCACCACCCATCTTGAAAAGTTTCCCCCCTCGCATATACTAATGTGCAACAAACAGGAAGTTAATATCACCAACCATTCCCATTTTATTAAGGTGTATCCATATAAATGGCCCACCTTGTATATTCCATAGAGACAGAGGCAGATTGCCGACTACTCTGTCCGTTGATGATAACATTTCTGTCCATCGCGGTCACCTTCCTTATTTCCTCATCAATATTGCTTCTGGCATACCCCTTTTGGATGAAGCATTCTGCCAAAACTGAGGATTGCGATTTATAATCTGCTTCCATAGAGCAATTACGTTTAAGCTGAATGAATTGGCCACGTGGGATATTACCATATTTTATGGTGGCAACTTGACAATGGTATGTAGGAATTTCTATCAGTTGGTTTAAAATAATTCCTAGATTTGAACATGGGCCCCTCTTAATATATCTCCAAGTCCAAAAATTGCACCTTCTGTGGATCAATATTCCACGTGAGTTTGATGCCTTTCTCATTTCTATCTAAAGCATATGTGAATGATTTGAGGCTTCCCAAGTCTCCCTCCCAAATGAGTATGAGGTCATCAATGTACCGTCGGTAACAGACCAACTGGGGTGGCTGTTCTTAGAACACCTCCTCCCAGTGGGCCATAAAGAGATTGGCCACACTGGGGGCAAAACGAGCGCCCATAGCCACCCCCTTGGTCTGCAAATAATACCGACGGTCATACCAAAAATAGTTGTGGCTCAGACAAAAGCATAAACTCTTGAGTAGGAACCTCTTATGTTGGCTAGTGAGCTCTGATTGTGTTAGGGCCCACCTCACTGAGGCCACAGCATCCTCATTATCAATTATTGTGTAAAGTGAACCAATATCGGCGGTAACTACGTAACTGGTAGGAGAACAAGACAAATTATCTAATATTTGCAAAATGTGTTTGGTGTCTTTAAGATAGGCTTCTGTTCTCACCACCAGGGGCTGCAAGAAAAAAATCGATGTATTGACCCATTCGCGATGCCACTGAGTAAATCCCGTTAATAATGGGACGACCTGGGGGTTTCTCAATACTCTTATGAATTTTGGCCAAAAAGTACATAATAGGAGTCCTGCAAAATAGGGGATTATGAATGAGCCGAACACACCCCGGTTCGGTTTGCACCAGAACATGCGAACAGACAAAAAGTTCAGGGCGAACATCCGAACACCATTAAAGTCTATGGGACCCGAACATGAAAAATCAAAAGTGCTCATTTTAAAGGCTTATATGCAATGTTATTGCCCTAAAAAGTGTATGGGGACCCGGGTCCTGCCCTAGGGGACATGTATCAATGAAAAAAAAGTTTTAAAATCAATTGTGTTATCCGGAGCAGTGATTTTAATAATGCTTAAAGTGAAAAAAAAGAAAAAATCCTTTAAATATTGTGCCTGGGGGGTGTCCTTAGTCTGTGTGTAAAATGGCACATCTCTGTGAGGTGCAGAACATAGCCAGAGCAAAATGACATTTCCATAGGAAAAATTGTCATTTAAAATTGCGGCTGTAATGTATTGCCGGTGTCATGGGCGACGCACATCGCTCTATACACGTCAGCACGTTCCGACACGAACGATCGCTCCATTACGGACGATCGGGAGAAGATCACAAGTGCGCATGCACCAGAACACAGCGGCGAACGTACGGACGCAATAGGCGGGTACGCAACGTCCAATAGGATTCCCTTGGGCACTATAAAAGACTGCTCATTATGCTCCTTAGTTGCTGGATCGTCTTCAGCTCTCCTGAGTTCCTGACCTGTGTGTTCCTGTGTTCCTGCTCTTCTCCTGTTGTGACCCGGCTTGGCCCTTGGACTTTCTCTGACCTCTCCAGTGTTGACCCTTGTCTTGCTTCTCGGACTGCCTCCTGTGTGATTCCTGTGCATGACATTCAGCTTGTTTATTGGACTCTGCTATCTGCCTGATTCCCGGTTAATGACCTTTGGCCTGGCTTATGGACTTACCTCTCTGCTCTCCACTCCTGATTGGCAGCCTGCATCCAGACCCGTTCCAGACATCTCCTGTGGCTCCAGTTCTTACCTACCTGCACGCCTCATCTAGATTACCGGTGACCCGTGCTTCTTTGCGCTCAGTACTCCGTGTTCCCATCCAGGGGGTACTCTGCGTTCAGCCGCAAGGGGAGCCTCTCTCAGCACTTCAGCCTCGGAACAGGTACGTGACAGCCGGTTCCCGGCAATATACAGAAAATTGCTGAAAAAAGTATGTGCGGTCCCCCCCCCCAGTCCCAACCAGGTTCTTTGGGTCTGGTTTATATAATAAGGGGAACCCTGTGCCAAATTTTAAAAAACATTGACGTGGGGGTCCCCCTAAAATCCAAACCAGACCCTTATCCGAGCATGCAGCCCTGGCCGGTTAGGATGGGGGGAACGAGCGAGCACCCCCCCTGAACCATACCAGGCTACATGACCTCAACATGGGGAGTATGTGTGCTTTGGGGGAGGGAGGCTCTGCCCCCCCACCTCAAAGCACCTTGTCCCGATGTTGATGAGGACACAAACCTATTCCCCGCAAGCCTGGCCAGTGCTTGTGGAGGTCTGCTGGTGGCGGGGCTTATCAGAATCTGGAAGCCCCCTTTAATAGGGGGGCCCCACCCATTCACCATAAAAGGAGTGTAGTGTAAAAAAAAACAAGAGGCAGTTTTTGACAAGTCCTTTATTTTGTAAAATAGCTCTTTTTTTCCTCCATCTTCTCCTGGCCCAGTCCTTCTTCTGGTCTTCTGCTTCTACTTTTAGTCTTCTTGCTTCCTCTCTTCGTCTTCAATCTTCCATCTTAATCTTCATCTTCTTTTTTCTTTCACCACCGCCGCTCTCTCCGCTGTTGCAGTCCAGCCCCTCCGTGTCTTGACTAATGGGCAGTCTTCACGATGACAGTTTTTTTATAAGAAGGGGAGGGGCCATCTGGTGATGTAAATGTGTGACCCGCCCCCTCTGACATTACATGACATCAGAAGGGGGCGGGTTCACTCAGTTACATCACTGGGTGGCCCGACCCTTCTTATAAATGTACTGTCATCATGAAGACCGCCCATTCTGCAAGACACGCAGGGGCCGGGCTGCAGCAGCAGAGAGAGCGGCGGTGAAAGAAGAGGAAGATGAAGATTGAGGATTGAAGACGAAGAGGGGAAGCAAGAAGACTAAAAGAAGAAGCAGAAAACCAGAAGAAGGGCCAGGCCAGGAGAAGATGGAGGAAGAAAGAAGAAAGAGCGATTTTACAAAATAAAGGTCTTGCCAAAAGCTGCCTCTTGTTTTTTTTTACACTACACTCCTTTTTTGGTGAACAGGTAGGGGATGAGGCCCTTCTCCCCATCAACATGGGGACAAGGTGCTTTGGGGGCAACCTCAAAGTATTCTCCCCATGTTGAGGGCATGTGGCCTGGTATGGTTCGGAGGGGAGGGGCGCTCGTCCCCACCCCCTCCTGCCATGCCAGGGCTGCATGCTCGGATAAGGGTCTGGTTTGGATTTTGGGGGGGACTCCATGCCATTTTTTTTTACATTTGGCGTAGGGTTCCCCTTAAAATCCATGCCAGACCTGAAAAGCCTGGTTTGGATTTTGGGGGGGACAGCACATCATTATTTTAAAACATTTTGGTATGGGGTTCCCCTTAAATTCCATACCAGACCTCAAGGGCCTGTTTTGGATTTTGGGGGAACCGCACGTCATTTTTTTCAAAAAAAAATTTGGCACGGGGTTCCCCTTAAGTTCCATACAAGACCTGAAGGGCCTGGTTTTGATTTTGGGGGGAACCGCACTTAATTTTTTTAAACATTTTGGCACAGAGTTCCCCTTAAATTCCATACCAGACCTGAAGGGCCTGCTTTTGATTTTGGGGGGAACCGCACATCATTTTTTTTTAATTTTGGCGCAGGCCCTGCTGTTATAAATTAGTTAAAAAATTGCGATAAAATCCCCCAGTCAAACAGGTGGCTAAAAATTGGCGCTGGTGCTGGCGGTGCCAAAACACTGTAACCCCTTGCAGTTACTCTTGTTGGACAGAGGAAATGGGCCTGATGTTGTAAATTAGTTTACAAATTGTGATGAAAGCCCCAGTCAAACAGGTGGCCAAAAATTGGGCCTTGTGTCTTGGCGGTGCCAGAACACTGTAACCCCTTGCAGTTACTCTTGTTGGACAGGGAAACTGGGCCTGATGTTGTAAATTAGTTTACAAATTGTGACGAAAGCCCCATTCAAACAGGTGGCCAAAAATTGGGCCTTGTGTGTTTGCAGTGCCAGAGCACTGTAACCCCTTGCAGTCACTCTTGTTGGATGGAGTAACTGGGCCTGATGTTGTAAATTAGTTTACAAATTGTGACGAAAGCCCCCAGTCAAACAGGTGACCAAAAATTGGTCCTTGTGTGTTGGCGATGCCAGAGCACTGTAACCCCTTGCAGTCACTCTTGTTGGACGGAGTAACTGGGCCTGATGTTGCAAATTAGTTTACAAATTATTACGAAAGCTCCAGTCAAACAGGTGACCAAAAATTGGCCTTGAGTATTGGCGGTGCCAGAACACTGTAACCTCTTGCAGTTACTCTTGTTGGATGGAGGAACTGGGCCTGATATTGTAAATGAGTTTACAAATTGTGACGAAAGCCCCCAGTCAAACAGGTGGCCAAAAATTGGGCCTTGTGTGTTGGCGGTGCCAGGACACGGTAACCCCTTGCAGTTGCTCTTGTTGGACGGAGGAATAGGGCCTGATATTGCAAATTAGTTTACAAATTGTGGCGAAAGCCCCATTCAAACAGGTGGCCAAAAATTGGGCCTTGTGTGTTGGCGGTGCCAGAGCACTGTAACCCCTTGCAGTCACTCTTGTTGGATGGAGGAACTGGGCCTGATGTTGTAAATTAGATTACAAATTGTGACGAAAGCCCCCAGTCAAACAGGTGGCCAAAAATTGGTCCTTGTGTGTTGGTGGTGCCAGACCACTGTAACCCCTTGCAGTTACTCTTGTTGGACGGAGTAACTGGGCCTGATGTTGCAAATCAGTTTACAAATTATGACGAAAGCCCCAGTCAAACAGGTGACCAAAAATTGGCCTTGAGTATTGGCGGTGCCAGAACACTGTAACCCCTTGCAGTTACTCTTATTGGATGGAGGAACTGGGCCTGATATTGTAAATGAGTTTACAAATTTTGACGAAAGCCCCCAGTCAAACAGGTGGCCAAAAATTGGGCCTTGTGTGTTGGCGGTGCCAGAACACTGTAACCACTTGCAGTTACTCTTGTTGTACGGAGGAACTTGGCCTGATGTTGTAAATTAGTTTACAAATTGTGACGAAAGCCCCCAGTCAAACAGGTGGCCAAAAATTTGGCCTTGTGTGTTGGCGGTGCCAGAACACTGTAACCCCTTGCAGTTACTCTTGTTGGACGCAGGAACGGGATGCTGTTGTAAATTAGTTTAACCACTTAAGCCCCGGAGCCCTTTTTTACAATTGTTTACAAGTTAAAATATTTTTTTTTTGCTAGAAAATTACTTAGAACCCCCAAACATTATATATTTTTTTCAAGAACCCTAGAGAATAAAATGGCAATTGTTGCAATACTATTTGTCACACGGTATTTACACAGAGTCTTTCAATTTTTTTTGTATAGAGTGAAAGAGGATGTTATGCCGAGTAATTAGATACCATACATGTTAGGGTTGAAAATTGTGCACACTTGCAGAATGGCAACAAACTCCGGTACTTGAACATTTTTAAAGCGTCGCCTATGGAGATTTTTAATGGTTACCAGGTTAGAGGTGTAGAGGAGGTCCTTTGCTAGAATTACTGCTCACACTCTGGAGATTGTGGCGATACCTCACATGTGTGGTTTGAACACTGTTATTTATTTGCGGGCTTGACTTACATATGCGTTTTCTTTGCTGCGTAAGCTCGCGGTTACGGTGGCGATTTAAATTTTTTTTTACATTTTTTTATTTATTTATTTTTTTTAACACTGTTTGTTTAGAAAAAAATCTGATCACTTTTATTGCTATCACAAGGAATGTAAACATCCCTTGTGATAGTAATATATGGTGACTCTTTATGGAGGGATGGGGTTCTAAAAGACCCCCCATCTCTCCTTTGCACTTCACAGTATTCAGATCGCCAAAAACGGCGATTCTGAATACTGTCATTTTTTTAAAACCGGCGCCGTTTGCCGCCGAGTAAATCAGAAGTGACATTGCTTCAGGAAATGTACAAAGGAGTCTCGATTGAAACCAATTCCGGCTTCTACAGAGACTCCACACAGATGCCAGAAGTGCCAGAAGTCCCTGATGGGACGGGAGACCGGAGAAGAGCGGCGGACGGTGACGGAAGGGGGGGTGGCCCCTTCCGCTCCCTGGAATAAAGACCAAGCGGCTTCCGAGCCAGATTGGCCATTATCACCAAATAGCCAACCGCCGCCTCTAAAAAACGGTACCGGGGTATAGCCTGTAGCTGCAGGCTATACTTCTATACATCCACTTAAAACTGCCGCCGTTTATGAACGATGATACGCGTTAAGTGGTTAAAAATTGTCATGACATGCCCCAGTCAAACAGGTGGTGAAAAATTGGGCCTTGGGTGTTGTCAGTGCCAGAACACTGTAACACCTTGCAGTTACTTTTGTTGGGTGCAGGAACGGGCCCTGCTGTTGTAAATTAGTGTAACCACTTAACACGAATCCCTGTTTATAAACGATGGCTGCTTTAAGTGGAAGTATCGGGGGCTACAGGCTATACCCTGGTACCATTTTTTAGAGCAGATGGCCAGCTATCCATTGATAACAGCCGATCCAGCTCGGAAGCCGCTCGGTCGTTATCACCGTCTGCTGCTCTTCTCCAGCCTCCCGTCCCACCAGGAGACTGGAGCTCCTATCCGGCATGTCTGCCGGCTGTGTAGAGTCCCTGTGGAAGCCGGAATCAGCTTCGATCAAGACTCCTTCGTACATTTCCGGAAGCAAAGTTACAACGTCATTTCCGGTTTACTTGGCGGCTAAAGGCGCCGGTTTTAAAAAAATTGGCAGAGGTTACCCCTGCATAATCCAGACTCCATCACCAGGTACGTGACAGTATCGGACAGCCATGCCTGAGTCTGCGCATGGGTCCTCTCCTGTGAATGAACTTTGCTCTCACCTAGCTGGTCTGACCCAAGCCATCCAGTCCCTGCAGGAGGACTACCACCGGCTAGAGAGACAGATCCAGGTGCTCACTACAACCCTGGAGTCAATCTGCAGCCTGCACCATAGTGACTATGCTCTCTGAACCTCAAGTGCCCCTACCAGAACGGTTCTCAGGTGACCGCACCAAATTCCGAGCCTTCCGTGCCTCCTGTGAACTATATTTCTCCCTCCAACCCAGCACCTTCTCCTTGGAGACCACAAAGGTGGGTCTAGTGATCTCCCTGTTGCTAGCTATAACCTCAGTCTTGGGAACACTGCCTGCTGGAACAGAGGGCCCCGGAAGTCTCTAACCTGACCTCATTCATCAAGCTATGGCCTGCCTCTATGAGGATCCGCATCAGACCGCCACTGCAGAAGCTGCGCTCCACACACTCCAACAGGGCCGCCGCGCGGTGGAAGACTATGTGGCTGAGTTCAGGCGCTGGAGTGCTGACATGGTGTGGAATGATGCAGCAAGCGCTCCATCATCAATTCTGCTTGGGCCTCTCTGACCCACTAAAATATGAACTTGCTCACGTGGGAGTACCCCAGACCCTGGACGCATTAATCAACCTCTGTATCCAGATCGACAGGCGTTTCAGAAGAACGTGGAGCTAAGAGGTCTGCAGGGTCCCCACCACTTGCCTGAAGGCAACCCCGGGCTCCCATAATCACTGCAGTAGCCACAGCTCTACCCGAACCCTGGAAATATGGCCTGCTCCGTCCTTCCCTCACTCGGGAAGAATGGCAACAACCTGTGTCTCTACTGTGGAGACCCGGGACACGTGGTGAGAACTTGCCTGGCCAAGCTTGGTAAGCGCCCACCACTCGTCAGTGGTAATGTACCAGTCTCACCAAGTACCTCTTCCCACCTTACTCTCCCACTCTCCCTTCAGCTCCCTGGCAAGAATATCCTGACCGTTGCCATGATTGACTCGGGCGCTTGCAGTGGGTTCATTGACCAGTCCTTTGTGGTCAAACATCAGATCCCCCTATGGCCAAAGCCTCATGGAATGGTCATACACCTGGCAGATGGCACCAACATCAAATCTAGCGTGGTTACTCATGAAACCATGCCTCTGCCTGCTACAACCCTGGATGGTCACCAGGAGCTCCTCTGTCTGAATATTATTGCGTCCCCCCTGTTTCCTATCATTCTTGGCATATCCTGGCTGCAGGCCCATAGCCCCTGCATCAACTGGGCAGCAGGCAAAACCAAGTTCCAGTCCCCCTATTGTCGCCAGTACTGCTTTCCGGAGACTAAGGAATTGGTCCCTGCTTTACTCAGTCTGGACGCAGACGCCGACCCCGATGACCGTCAGTTGGTGCCTCCCATGTACCACAGCTACCTAGATGTGTTTAGCAAGAAAGAGGCTGAACAGTTGCCGGCCCACAGGGCCTATTATTGCCCTATCGAGCTCCTTCCCGGAGCCGAAGTTCCCTTCGGAAGGATCTTCCCCTTTACGGAACTGTAACTGGCGGCCCTCAAGGCCTATATAGATGAAAACCTGCAGAAAGGTTTCATCCGACCCTCCATGTCTCCTGCAGGAGCGGGAATATTCTTTGTAGAAAAAAAGGATCATATGTTGAGACCTTGTATAGACTACCGAGAATTAAATAAAATAACTGTGAAAAACTGCTATCATCTCCCTCTGGTTCCAGAGCTCTTCCAGAGGCTAGGGGCGGCAAGAGTGTTCACCAAGCTGGACCTCCGCGGAGCATATAATCTAGTCCGCATCCGGGAGGGCGATGAATGGAAGACCACCTTCCGAACATGGTTCGGACACTTTGAGTACTTGGTAATGCCCTTCGGGCTCTGCAACGCCCCAGCCACATTCCAACACTTTGTGAATGATGTATTCAAAGACTATCTGGACCTGTTCATCATCGTCTACCTAGGCGATATCCTAATCTTTTCCTCTACCATGGAAGAGCACCGCAGGCATGTGGCAAGCGTCCTGAGCCACCTTCGGCAGCAAGGGATTTATGCCAAGGCGGAGAAATGTAACTTTGAACGTTCAAGTATCCCCTTCCTGGGGCTTATTATCTCCATCACTGGCATCACTATGGACCCACAGAAGGTCACGGCTATCCTAGACTGGCTGGCCCCTACAGACAAGAAGGGAGTTCAGCGGTTTATTGGCTTCCCCAATTTCTACAGAAAGTTTATAAAGGGGTTCTCAGCCATCATCGCCCCAATTACCCAGTTGACCAAGCTTCACACACAATTCGTGTGGACTGAGGAAGCCCAGGAAGCTTTTGTGACTCTTAAGAGACTCTTTAGCTCAGCACCCATCCTTAGGCACCCTGACCCCGCCTTGCCATTTGTCCTGGAGGTGGATGCCTCTGAAGTTGCTGTGGGGGCTGTGCTATCTCAAAAGCATGGAGCTAAGGCTGCCCTACATCCTGTGGCGTTCTTCTACTGCAAGCTAACCACCCCAGAAAGGAATTAGGACGTGGGAGATAGGGAGTTTCTGGCAATTAAAACAGCCTTGGAAGAGTGGTGATATCTGTTAGAGGGAGCCAGGCACCCCATCTTGATCTTCACGGATCACAAAAATTTAGAGTACTCCGGGCATCTAAAAGACTGAGACCTCGCCATGCCCGATGGGCACTCTTCTTCTCATGCTTCCTCTTCCATGTGACGTGCAGGCCTGGGTTGACGTCAAACCTGAGGCCCTATCAAGGATGTTCTGCAAACCCGGTGAGCCTGCGATCCCTGATACAGTCCTGCATCCCTGGAATTTCCTGTTGACCCAAGGGGATCTGTTGTCCCAAATCAGACAGTCCCTAGCCAGGACCCCCAGGCCGGCAGGCCACAACCTGCTAACCAGAGATGGCCTACTGTGGCATGACAATAGGCTCTTTATTCCAGAGGACCAGCGCCTATCGGTCTTGGCATCCTGTCATGATCCCAAGCTGGCGGGACACTTCAGCGCTCGCAAAACAACGGAGCTGCTGCTGTGATCATTCTGGTGGCCATGAGCAGATGAGGACTGCAGGAAATATGTCAGCTCATGCCCTATCTGTGCCCAGAACAAAAGCAGTAAGACCAAGGCCTGGGGCTTACTGAAGCCACTTCCCATGCCCAAGAGTGCTTGGTCCATGATCTTGATGGACTTTATTGTTGAGCTGCCACCTTCCCAAGGTTACTCCACAATCTTCGTGGTAGTAGACCATCTAACGAAGATAGCCCACTTCCTTCCCATGAAGGGTACCCCATCAGCCACTGAAACGGCCGAGATATTTATCCGGGAGATAGTGAGGCTCCATGGACTTCCAATCAGCATCATCTCCAATCCCGGAGTTCAGTTCACCTTCCAGTTCTGGAAAGCCCTGTGCTCCTCACTTGATATTGAACTAGCATATTCTTCGGCATATCACCCACAGACGAAAGGTCTGACAGAGAGGACCAATCAAACACTCGAGCAATATCTCCGCAGCTTCTCGTCATTTTCACAAGACGACTGGGTCTCTCTGCCGCAAATAGCAGAATTTGCCTTCAATAACACTGTCCATTCGGCCACAAAGCAGTCTCCATTCCTGGCCAACTACGGCTTCCACCCAACCTTTATGCTCAACCACAGCCTCGAAAATGACCAAATTCTGGGAAGAAACCTGCAAACTTCTCCAGGGAAACCATGGCCCGGACCCAGGAGCATAACAAAGAGGTGTTTGACAAAGGGAGACAGGGAAAGTTGGACTTACAGCCTGGGGAAAGGGTCTGGCTTGCCACATAGAACCTAAAACTAGCCTGCCCCTCCAAGAAATTGGGCTCCAGGTTTATTGGCCCCTTTCCTGTGAAAAGGAAGATCAACAGTGTGGCCTATGAGCTGGAGCTCCCTCCCTCATTGCGTGTTCACCCAGTGTTTCACATGTCACTGCTGAAAACCGTGATCCCAAATCATTTTCCCGGGCGTAAGACTAGCCCGCCAGGCCCAATCCTGGTAGACGGCGAAGAGGAATTTGAACTGGAATCCATCCTGGATTACCGGAAGAGGGGTAACAACATCCAGTACTTAGTGAAATGGAAGGGCTATGGCCCAGAAGAAAACTCCTGGGAGCCCGAAGATAACATCCATGCAGATGAACTCATCCGATCTTTTAAGGACAACAACCATGCTAAGCTTGCCTGGCTGGGCATCCGGAGGCTGCCCCTTGGGGCAATGTCAGGAAAATAGAGAAAACCTGGAAGTATGACCGTACTCCGTCTCTTGAAATAGTGAAAAATTGTGTTATTGTAGTGCATAAGACATGAAATCCAAAATATAGCTGCAGACAACAAAAAATGCAGCCACAAAAACAGCTA
This sequence comes from Glandirana rugosa, assembly GCA_018402905.1. Lineage (NCBI taxonomy): Eukaryota > Metazoa > Chordata > Amphibia > Anura > Ranidae > Glandirana > Glandirana rugosa. The sequence continues at coordinate 585,414 of BLSH010441030.1, forward strand.
GGTTGACGCGTTTCACAGACTACATGTCCGCTTAATCATAACCCTCACAAATGTCAGGAAAATGGCCGTTCCAGCTGATTGTGCGTATTGCGTGTGCCTGTGCGCGACAATGGTGCCAAAACGGTCTATTTAGCAGGACAGCACCTTGCAGCGGATGCTGTCCAATCTACAGCATTTGTGCGAAGTTCCAAGCTATCTGATTACCTGATACCTGTTCCTGTAACCCGGCTTGTCTTGACCCTGCTCTGATCTCTGCCTGCACCGACCTCGGCTTCCACGACCACTCTTCTGCCTGCTCCCCTGTACCTCAGCCGTCTGCCCATTGCCAACCCAGCCTGTACCTGACCATCCGTTTGCCTGATCCTTCTGTACTGCACTGCCCACCAGTTGTCGGCCCGGATTGTACTACTACGCTTCTGCCTGAATGAGCTACAGTGGACACCTACCAGCCACCAGAGACTTGCCCAGCCCTCGTGCCCCCCTGTGCCCCTGAGCTCCCTGTCTGCACTACCAAGGACTCTCGAACCAGGGCCGCAAGAGAGGTTACCCCTGCATAAGCCAGACTCCATCACCAGGTACGTGACACCACCCATGTTGACCCACTTGTCTGGTCTCATGTCCTCTAGGTCTGCCCTGCCCCTGGCCTGGCTTGGATGCCTCACCATAACCAAAATGGTGATCCTCCGTAAAATGTTGTACCTGTTTAGGGTTTTGCCGCTTCGAGCACCCTCTCACTTCCTTAGGGTTCTTGCCTACATCTGGGGCAAGACTAAACCTCGAGTAGCGAGATCAACCATATACTTACCTAAATTGCAGGGTGGCATCGGTCTCCCACACTTTGCCAAATACTACCAGGCGGCACAGTTGGCCCAATTACCAAAATATCATGCCTCCCACAAAACTCCTTTATGGGAAGCACTGGAATCTGTAGAGTGTGACCACCTCTCTGTGGCCAACTTACTGTGGCTCCGCCCAAGGGATGACATTGAAGAACCCGGTCACTTGCCACTCCATGTGGTTGTGGGATAATCTTAAAATGAAATTTAGATTCCAATCCCCCATAGCCCCTATGCATCCAGCATGGATATCCCCCTCCTCATTTAGTTGTTGGTCTGAAAGCAACCTGATCCGAGCACATAAATTCACAACCCCTGACACGTTTAAGACATTCCCCACTCTTTGTGAAACGTACGGAATTCCTCACTCCGAAATTTTCCACTACCTGCAACTTAAACCTTTTTTTTCCTCATGCTTATGCACAGACTTCTTCCTACCTGACATGACAAACTTTGAGCGTATTTGCTAGAAAGATCCCCATGCCCATCTACGGAGCTTGATCTCATCTTTCTACTTACAACTGGTAGATCCACCACCACACACATCCCTACACTATGTAAACAAATGGGAATACAACCTGGGCCTACAACTGGACGCTACCGACTGGTCCAACATCTGGGCCACAAAATCGGCTTCACAAAATGTTGTGGCCTCTGAATCAATTTACAAAGTATTAATGCGCTGGTACCTGGTCCTTTCCCGGATTGCCAAATCTTTCATCCTACTCTCCTGCTTCAATTTGGTAGATGTACTAGTCTGGTGGCACTGGGTTATCCGGCACCTCATCCCCAATGTTATGGTAAGGCTTGGAAGGGGAAATATGGGATTATAATGGTGCCAAAATAAACATACTTTTTTAATAAAATATAATGAATTTTATTCATACATTGTTTAAAAATTGTATATAAACAAGGTTAAAATCAATATGAGTTCATTACATGCACAGGATTGGATAACAGAAGGTCATACAGTAGTGTGGTTCCATTCAAACATGTTTGGCCTGTATAGGCTTCCTCAGGGAACTGTAGACCACCAAAAAGATTTAAGACTATACAAAAGAGAAGAATTGCATATGAATATGTATATACACATAACAGGAACACATACAATATACCCAGATATAAAATCAATGTTGTCTGCCTCCTTTGGTTCAAACCATATCTAGTTACCCCAAAGTCCACTGAGATCCCACAGATCTGTGCATGTCACAACAGGGGAGGGAGCTGCTCTTCTGGTCTGGAACCAGGAGTGAACTTGCTCAATTTATGGAGTGCATCTCTGTAAATAATTACAATTTAAAATTCACAATGAATTGTGATCAACACAAAATCAATTTTCTAGATGTAAAAATATTTGTTGGCTTAGATGGAATGATAGGCTCTTCTCTCTACAGGAAGCCACCTGCTGGCAATACGTTATTGCATGCGACGAGTTCCCATCCCAATCCTCTTCTCAGAAGCATACCATTTAGCCAATATTTACACCTAAAAAGGAATTGCAGTCGAGAATCGGACTTTCAAAAATCCACTTCTGTGCTATACAATAGACTAAAAAAAGAGAGTATACAGTCGTGCATGCCTAACCAATTTAAGACCGAGCCTCTTTTGGAGTTCGGTGGTTACGAGTTAAAATACGTTTTTTTTGCTATAAAATTACTTAGAACCCCCAAACATTATATATATTTTTTCTAACACCCTAGAGAATAAAATGGCGGCCATTGCAAAACTTTATGTCACACCGTATTTGCGCAGTGGTCTTACAATCGTGATTATTTTTTAAAAATTCATTTTTTGAGTTAAAAAATAAGACAACAGTAAAGTTAGGCAAATTTTTTTTCCATATTGTGAAAGATAATGTTACGCCGAGTAAAATGATACCCAACATGTCATGCTTCAAAATTGCGTCCGTTCGCGGAATGGCGACAAACTTTGCAACATAAAAATCTCCATTGGAGGGGCGTGACCGGAAGTCGGCAAGGACGGACGTGTTCCCGCTGAGCTCCGCCGATTCCCAAGACAATCTGCAGGAATCCTGCTCCTGGAAGCCTAGGTGAGCTAAGAAAATCACCCATCCAGGCACTCCCCATCACAAGCTACAAAATAAGCCCAAGATCGGGCGGATAGGACACTACCACCCGCACGGCCGAAAATTGAGGCCGCGGCTTTGCGGCCTACTAACGCCGGAGCACACCGCGCGGTGATCGGAGCCCACAGCCATAGCCCGCCCTGCTTTACCACAATAAGACACTGGCCCAAGCCCTAGTCACCCCTATCATACCTGCACTGAGCAGCACAATCTTGGGGGGCTTGTCCAGCCGCGGAGCTCCTTTTCTAGCTCCGCTCAGAGAGAGCTAAAAATCAAGCCAACACTAGCATCATTACATTTTTATTAAGCGTGAGACACGCTCCGGCAATGGCCGCCTAAACCCCTCATTCCTGCAGAACGGAGCAAAAATCAGTTAAAATAGAGGACAAATCGACTCACAAAGAACACCTAAACATGGGGAAAAGTGACCACATCAACACATCTGCCAAAAATTCCAAGGACTTTCCCGCACAAACGTCCGGAAACATCCCGGCTATGTTCCGGATGGCAGGGGGAGAAGGCCGCACAAGCAATGACATGGAGTTGGAAACTCCTCGGTGACGAGGATAAGAGTACCTCTGGCGTACCTACAGACAAAACTCTAGTCGATACCGACGACTCTCACAACGAAAATATAGACGACGCTAGCTAACCTCTAGCAAATTCGTCTCCCCAACATACGAACCAGGCAACCCCCAAACTACCCACACGACCCGTCTACAGACACTACTCCGGAGACCTCCTCAAAGGTTGAGGTACAGTAACGAACACGCCGGAAGAGGGGGACGGTAGGCCTTGTATCGGCCCTACAAAGGCCTGCAAACACGCCCTTTCAGGAACCTTAAAAACCGTCTACACAACTACACCAGTGAAAAGG